>JAFFJZ010000002.1:62760000-63360000 GCA_018340375.1 Gonatopus flavifemur
TCCAGATTTGACGCACTCTCTAAATCTGGAAGAGTGAAAAATCATATGTTTCACTCCGCTTCGAGTGGGATTCTCACTCGTTTCGAGTGAACCCTCACTCTTTTAGAGTGGAAAATTCACTCTAAAATTGCAGTAGCTGTGAGTTTCTAACCTCAAACCTTAAACTTCCACTCTAGAAGAGTGGGAATTTCACTCGGAATTTTGACCAGCTCACTTCTGGCTGCCTGAAGAGTGAAAGCTCACTCTAAAAATTTTAAAAAGCATCTAAGGAACAAAGTATCTTTTCCTAACGGCGTGTGCAAAGTTCGAGTTTGCGCACTGATTCTCGTGTGCAAAGTACCACATTCTCGCACGGTTTTGAAAAATCGCTCCGCTCGGGCGACAAACTTCACACTCGTACGAGAATAACCAACCTCGCGCACTTGTTGCACAATGTACTATTCTCAAATGGAATTGACTGATCCTTTTGAAATGCCAACATCATCAACAAGATTCTTAATTGTTAATCTACGGTTTTGTGACACCAAATTTCGGATTCGTTGGACGTGGCTTTCGTCGGTAGAGGTTGATGGCGGCCGTTCGGAACGCTCTTCGTCTTCAATTCATTCTCGGCCTTCATTGAATTGTTTATACCACTTGCACACATTTCTTTCCGACGAAGTCTGTTCACCGAAAGCCTCCTGCAACATTCTAAACGTTTCCGCAGCGAGAATTCAATTTCTTAAACAAAATCTAACGCAACTTTTTTGCTAAAAAAAAATGGTAAAAATCGCCAAAATTACTTGTTACGTTGTATAAAACCAAGCGTAGCTCAAATACTGATTGAATTTATGTGGAATTCAGCACAGATGTTTATCATAGTTCTAGATACTTGAAAAAAACAATGTAATTTTGAGATTCGATATATCTGCGCAATTCAAACTGAAAACTGATCCCAATTAGAAAAATCCGAATTATGCCAATGTTGACGACAGGTGCGGTACAATATTGCCAGTATTGGATCTCCAACGTTCGGTCAACACATGAGGGATGAGTACTGGATACATAGAAATACAATACTACGCCTGTACCGATAAATCAGTACTGAGAGCTTGATGTCGGCCACTTTCTAAATCTGAAAGAGTGAAAAATCACGTATTTCACTCCACTAAGTCTCAGAAGTGAGCCAGTCCGTTTGGAATGAAAAATTGACTCTAGAATTTGAGTGACTGTGAGTTTCTGACCTCAAACCTCAGAATATCACTCTAAAAGAGTGGAAATTTTACTTAAAAATTTCGACAGGCTCACTTTTGGCTGGCTGAAGAGTGAAATCTCACTCTGAAAATTTGAGAGAGCAGGTACTCATTCGTTACAAGCACTGTACTAATTGCGAACAGTAATATTAGTACTAAATCCCCAGTACAGAAAAGCGTTATCATCTCAGATAAATCCCAGTACCCTGCCAGTCTTGGCCAGTATTGGTACAGTAATGCGCCTGTTGTAAATTTCTGGTCGGGATATTACGTTTTGGATACAGTAGTAATCACAACGGAGATGAATCAGCGTGAACTCACCGTCTTCGTATTCCCTTCAATTATTATATTCTCCAATTCAATCTTAGTGACTCCTACATTTTTCCACCATTTATCTACTCTATTTCTACATCGCGCTACCGCGTGGGTATTTTATAAGAGTGAAGTTGGCGAGTTATCTACTCTTCACTGTTTGATCCACAGAAGGAATTTTTACAATCATATAAATTCAACTGTTCTTTTCTCGCAACAAAATATTCCAATGGTAACGTTCGTATCCTCTCCAGAAGAGTTCAAAAACTCTTATGCAACATCAAAATCCTCCTGACAGATATTTTCAAAAATGTCTGAAATATATATTTCAATTTCACATAAATCCTTTCTTGTGAAATAATATGAAATTAAATTAAATTGGAGAGCCAAGAGTTGATATGAATGAATGTGATAAGCAAGCAACAAATAGGCTATCTCCAAAAGCAACGTACAAATTCATACGGGTAATCTAATACTCCGCTGTTCGTTCCACTTTCACAATCATACATTCTTCTCAAATTTATGTAAAACGCCTTTACTGGAATCAAAATGTAGCCTGAAAATGTAGGTTCATCGTTCGATCGATTGGATCAAGAATCGCAATTCAATTCCATAAATAATACATAACGCTATAGTTACTATTAATCTCACAAGTCCTTGGTCTTTGTTTCTATACCGAAGATCGATTTTCTAGGAATGAATACTCAGCGTTACCTGAAACTTCTTTCCCCCAACAATGAATATTTTTTATAGAGAAAAACAATGATTGTCGTTTTGAACGTAAAAAAATTTATATTCAACCTTGAAACGCTATATTATTAGTAGATTTTTATTAACATACAAACTATGAAACGAATCCGATTATTGGAAATTGTTTCCCAATAGTTGTGATATTTGGAAGTTCCGTTGAAAAATTCTTTCCTTCTTCCTATTTCAATATACAACAATTATTAGTTTACGCATTAGCATTCCTCTTGATACCTCGTTGAAAACCGATGATGAAACAATGTATCCACGTTACTCTTTAGGCATTGCGAAAATCACAGAGCGCGGGAAGGGATGGAATTCGATGAATTCACAAAACTTGTACTGTACTCTTTATAGAATGAGATCACATATGAATCACACGCGGAACTCATACGAACCACGCTCTCTACACAGTTCTCATACTTAGTGGTTTATGGTAACTTATAAACTTGTGCTGCTGGAATTATCTTCGTATCGTTCTATAATCTCATACATTTTGTCTCCAAGATCAACATTTCTGTCTTATAAATATCACGCCTCCACAATACTCCGATATGAATTCTTTTCAAATCGGGAAAAATGTTTGTCAAAATTCTGCAATATTTTACAGTATTTTGAAAGCATT
Source organism: Gonatopus flavifemur (assembly GCA_018340375.1). Classification (NCBI taxonomy): domain Eukaryota; kingdom Metazoa; phylum Arthropoda; class Insecta; order Hymenoptera; family Dryinidae; genus Gonatopus; species Gonatopus flavifemur. Next base: position 62,762,917 of record JAFFJZ010000002.1, read on the forward strand.
CTTCCTTGATTTTCTTGTATTTGATCATTCAAATGCCACGGAACTTTGAGCACAATTAATTTACGAGGAATCAATAATCATGTCACACACATTTCAGGTAAATCAAAGTAGAGGAAAGGACATTTTTTGCATAGTTGTGAATCAAAAGCGATAATGGTTCCATAAAAGTTTGAACTTGATTCATTGAAAGCAGCTGAACTGGTGATTGTCATAACTCTTTGCGCACAACTTTTACCAAGGATTTTTAAGCATCCGGAATGTATGGCGGGTCGCTGTTTAATCGATTTCTGTATAAACAAAGCTCCAACAACGTTTAATCAAAATCTACATCAATCGGCTGCTAATTTCAGCTAAATTTGGAAATAATATTTTCATAAACACGTGCATATCATCTGTTCATTATTATGAAACTGAAACTGGCAGCCGATTGTCATAATTTTTTACATTTAACGTTTATCGAAGATTTAAAAATCTGAAACGTTCAATGGGATGCTACTTGATCGATTTCTGGTATGAAAAAAGCTTCAACAACGTTTGATCAAAAGTTATGAGAACTGGGTGCTAGTTTCAGCTTCATCTCATTATTCGATTATGATGACGCACAGTGGGAAATTCTGGTGTATTTATTGACAAAAATCAACCCACAACCCAATTTTCATCCGATGCTGATGAATTTGCTTCTAAAAAACTCAGAAAGAGTTCCACTTCAACGTATCACTGCGGCATTTTTGTTTAGAGCAATCCGATATTTATACAATTTAACAAAAACTCGATAAATTTTCAATGAAAAAACATCGATACTGCAAAATATCGCTTTTTAGTCATGGAAATTCTCGAATTTTCAATAGTTGGGAGCTATATAAAGTTGTCCCGGTTTTCTTGAGTCTTTTCTGCTATCCAATAACCAACTTTGATTTTGAGAAGGTTATTTCTATTCACAAAAATTTTTGATCTTTGGGTGGATTATGTAATTTTTATAAGATTTCTATGGCATTTTTGTGCTTCTCCATCACAAGTATCGGTACTTTCATGCGAAGAAATATGTTTCGTCACGTAAAACAGGAAAAACGTTTCTCTTTAGACAGATAATGAATCACTCGGTCACCAAATCTTCTTTTTCAATTTTGATTCGAATCCTCCTTTAATTCAGTTCAATATTACGGAAATGCCACAGTGGTACGTTCAATGGGAACCCTCTCTGAGTATTCTGAAATGAAATTGACTTGGTGAATGAATGCACCAAGATTTCCCACTGTGTGACGCAGGGGAAAAAATTCTGTAGGATTTCATGTCAAAATTTAGCTCTATGCAAAATGTATGAAATCTATAGAATTTCCATCCAATCATGTGTTTCTACATCAGCTTTTGCATAGAGCCAAATCTTGATATGAAATTCTACAGAATTTTTTCACCTGGGGGAATTCACACCATGCTCAATTGCGGTAATTTTATGGTTCCATTAGAGTTCCAGTCAAGGAATTCATGTGTCTATCTCTACTGGCAGAGTATTTATAAGCACCCCTACGCATAATATAGCAGTTGTACATATTTCCCTGGATGGATCTATTTCAGTGGAATGATATCGAAGTATCCTCTTCAAAGAACTGATTTTCGTTATCATATAGCACACTTGAGAATAATCAACACCAGAAACGGATTTGAAACAATCTACTCCAGTTTCATGATAATATATTTTCACAGATACGTAATACAAAAAACAGAACATCTTATCCTAAATGACTGTACACGCAAAGTATGGCCTGGACTGTTCTCCGTACCTTTGAAGCTACTCAAGGCTATTTGAGAAAGACTTCGATAATCAATGCTCGTCCGATGTTCACGATATTGATCGATCAAAGATAGTACAAAAAACATTGTTCCCATTTGCAAAATATTTACCCTACGTCGTTGAGTAAATACCAACAATCTTTTTCTATTAATATTTTCATATAAATTGTACTTGAAACTTATACCCTGAATCGATAAGGACCATTAAAATGGTTAATTGCTCCAATATTTACCCTATCGCAGTTTAAAATGTTGTACAGAAAATCGATTGCGGGTATAACATACGCCCGACACAACTTGTCCTGATGCATTTCTGATATCGAATCGATTCTTTTCTGTCACGAGACAGATTAAAAACAATTACTAATGACTGGAACAGGACTTGTAACGCTGATTCTCTGCACCACATTTCATACACCAGATGAAACCGATAAAACCGGCTCTTCGTATATGATACCCCAAGAACCTGCTGCCCTCGTGCACACGTGCATTCGTGAGTGGGATGAGCGTATTGCCGAGGTGATGCCGGTGAAGGATCATGAACGTGAAGTTAAGAATATCAACTTTCATCGATACTGACATTCAAATAATTCTTCCCGCACCTACGGGAATAGATCCTTCCGATAAAATCCAACCCCGCGGTTCACAAAAAACCCAAAAATCCATCAAAAGAGATTCGATACTCACTGCGAATACAATCCATACGGAATTCACGAATCTGAAGGATAACTTCAAAACATTCACTTTTGTCGTCAATCTAACGCGAGGAAATGGAGAAAAAAATCACTCGACGGTACCGGTTCGAAACCTCACACCATCGATACAATTTTTCATACAAAAAACTGTGAAATTCGTTTGCAAAAAAGCAAATTACAACTTGATACGATTCAGCGAGATCGATAGCCAACACCCGTTTTATGTTCGTTCCTCGTGTATCGGAGCACCGTCGATTACCGTTACAGAAGACAACAGGTTTGCGAAACATTCAATATCGAGGAGAGAATAAATCACACACTGATCAATTAATTCCACAGCACTGAAACACCAAAAAAGGCTGGTAAATTCACTGAAACCGTGTTTGGAAACTAAACATAAGAGGAAGAGATACTTCACGCATACACTTCGACGTTCTACGCGTGAATGCGCGGCCGGCAACCGAGCCAGTCTGGCGCACGTGTTGTCCGCACGGAGCGTTTGTGTCGCTATATCTCAACCAATAGAAAGAAACCACCTGTTACTAGCGAGCAATCATCCCCTTCTCGACCAATCGCACATACGTTTACACCATCCTCGAGGCGCCAGCCAACAAGTGGCTAGGTTTTTTAAATTCAACAACTATCCGTACGCGCCACGTGAGTTCAAATCCGTTCCAAACTAATTGAATATTATCCAAACATTCGCAGAATCGATGATTCGATCTACCTGTACTGGGTTTTTACGACTCATGTATCACGATAAAGTACTTCACTGAAACAAATGTTGTTGTTTTCGAACTTTTCTTGAATGAATTATATAAAAATTATATATAATTTTTATATAATTTTTTCAACAGAGTTACCACTATTCAATTGTTGGAATCATAGATGTAAACAATGAACAGATTTCCAAATTCCCACGCTTTTGACATTTATTCCATTGTGAAGAAAACAGGGGATGATATGAGTTAAAATATCTGTACAACAGGTCTAAGGTGTCTGATGCAACACTTTCAGATATCTTTTAGATCTCTCACACTCTTCTTATATCTGGAAAATATCTGAAAATGTTGCATCAGAAATCTTGAACGTGTACAGATTCTTAAGACACGGAATGTTTATTGACAACTTCAAGCGTGGTTGTTTTTAAACGCTTTTTCAAAGTTCGTGTACGCATGTGTAAATAATTCTACTCCCTTCATAGTAGACACCTCAAACAGAAATAACAAACAAATTAGACATTATTTCAATATTTGTGAGGTGCGTCAACAAATGACATCCCCAGATAGAAAAATGTCTCAATAATGGCCTCATAATGGTGACATGCATGCCAAGAAATGTTCCAATCATGCTACCCTGGTGAAAAAGAACTCTGCCAATTGAGAGGCAGGGAGCTTCCTCGTTTCTATCGAAGTAGCGTCTATTGTCCTGGAAATCAGAAATTGCAGTGCAAAAGGCATGATTCGACCACTATACGGGACTATAACCCGAATAGAAATTCATATTGGGGGTTCGACGGGAACAGATGCGGAAAGCATTATCTCAAATCAGGCCCTGATATGGAATGTAATGCAACGTCGTATCAGAGCCCGATGTAATGAACTATGATAAGTCATGCCAAATTACAAACCTAGCAGGGCCAGATCTGGTTAACCCTAATCAGGCATGTAAATTCATGGCCTCACCAGGACCAGATCAGGTGTGCTGAAATAAGGTGAGCTCTATCACTGCCCGATCGGGCCCATATTGAACGTGAGGCTGGCCATACAATTTTTCTGCTCGGGAACTGAGACGTGGCATCAGTTTCATTGCAATCGTATAATCAGAACAGGAGATATGCGCGTGCGCAAAATCACGATTTTTAAACACATTTTTTTGCGGATTACGTACCTTCGAGCGGATCAACGCGAAACTGATATGGAACTCAGGGCCGTCTTCAAGGCAGGGCACACCGGGCCCGAGCCCAGGGCCTCCTACAAAAGAGGAGCCTTTTCGTACAGAATCGTTAAGATTTTTATAAATTTTTTTAAAAACGTTACTTAAACAGAATGAAATCAAGTTATGTTAAGAATGAAACCAATAAATATTGGGAGTACAAATTAGTTCGGTCCGGTTTGAAAAGATGACTCTCGCTCTCATGAATGTTTCATAGTCAAAACCGATTTCAATTGTTTCAGAGGGGTTAGACACCTGTGAATAATATTCAGTTGATATCACTCCGAGTTCCTTCTAGAATCCCGATTTTTACTCAGTGAAGTATGTGAAATTTCGTTTTAACTGAGCAGCATTTGCGGGAGGTGCTAGTTTTCTGTTTCAATTGGCAAAAAAGTGCAGCTGAAGCCCATCGAATGCTTGTGAAAGTTTATGGTGACAATGCTCCAACTGATAAATCATGTAGGGAATGGTTTCGACGTTTTAAGAATGGCGATTTCAGTGTCGAAGACAAGCCTCGCTCGGGACAATCACAAAAATTCAAAAACGAGGAATTGGAGGCTTTACTCGACGAAGATCCGAATCAAACGCAACAGGAGCTTGCGGAATCATTAGGAGTTACGCAACAAGCAGTTTCCGTACGATCACAATCCATGGACATGATTCAAAAGCAAGGCAATTGGGTGCCTTATGACTTGAAGCCTAGAGACATTGAAAGGCGATTTTTCACTTGCGAGCAGCTGATTCAAAGACAACGAAGAAAGGGGCTCTTACATCGGATTGTGATAGGAGATGAGAAATGGATATTCTACGATAACCCCAAGGAAAGAAAATACTATGCTATGCCCGGTCAATCGTTGCCATCGACTTCAACATATTCATGGTTCAAAGATCATGCTGTGTATCTGGTGGGACCAAAGGGGTGTTATATACTATGAGTTGCTAAAGCCTGGTGCCCAACCAAAAATTTACAACAGGCGCAGTACTGCACCAGTACTAGCCAAGACTGGCAGGGTACTGGCATTTGTCTGGAATGGTAACGCTTTTCAGTACTGGGGATTGAGTACTAATACCATTATTCGCAGTCAGTGCAGGGCCAGTACTGGGTTAGTACCTGGCTGGTATTAAGTTCTCAGTACTGGTTTATCAGTACAGGCACAGTACTGTATTTTTATGTATCCAGTACTGATCCCGTACGTGTTGACCAAATGTTGGAGACCCAATACTGGCACTGTACTGCACCTGTTATCAACATTGGCACATTTCGGATTTTTCTAACTGGGTGATTCTATTAGGGGTGATCGGTACAGGCTACAATTGATTCGTTTGAGTCGTGCGTTACGAGAAAAACGTCCGGAATACAAGGAAAGACATGACAAAGTTTTCTTTTACACGATAACGCTCGGCCTCATGTCGCAAAAGTAGTGAAAAATTATCTGGAAACGTTGAAGTGGGATATTCTACCGCACCCGCCGTACTCGCCGGACATTGCTCCTTCTGATTACTGGTCATTCCGACAGATGCAGCACGATTTGGCAGGCCACCGGTTCACTTCGTTCGAAGAAATCGAAAATTGGCTCCTAATTTGGATCGCCTCGAAAGACGAGACGTTTTACCGTAACGGGATTCGAAAATTACCCGAAAGATGGGAAAAAGTAATAGCCAGCGATGGACAATACTTTGATTAATTTGATAATTCATGTTCTTCTGAAATAAACGCATCTTCAACTGTAAAAAAACGGACCGAATTAATTTGTACTCCCAATACAGGGTGACCCAAGTCGGATAGATTATATTTGAGGAGCGTATTCTGCAGCAAAAATGCAACAACTTTTCTATTTGGCAAAATTTTTTTTGAGGCTTAGTTTTTGAAATATGAGCATTTTTAGATTTTTTTTGAAATCCAAATCACTCAAGACCACTGTATGCTACATACTTGAGCTTGACACCATAGGCTGAGTTGGAAACGGCGGATTTCTGGAAAAAGATTGAACTGAGCTGTCATTCTTCAATTCAAAACTATAGCAATTTGGAATTTTTGGGCTTCAAGCTGATATAGCTCTGGAACAAAGATCCGCCGTTTTCCAACTTGTGGTATCAACCACAACTATTCTATCATTATTTGTCCCGGAGCTACAGCGATTCAAAGTTGCTGAATGCTGATTGGCTGGAAGCCTAAAAATTTCAAATCGCTGTAGCTCCGAAACAAATAATGATAGGATAATTGCATTTTTTTCCAGAGATCCGCCGTTTTCCAACTTAGCCAATGGTGTCAAGCTCAAGTATGTAGCATACAGTGGTCTTCAGTGATTTGGATTTGAAAAAAAATCTAAAAATGCTCAAAAACTAAGCCTCAAAAAAAATTTTTCTAAATAGAAAAGTGGCTGCATTTCTGCTGCAGAATACGCTCCTCAAATATAATCTATTCGACTTGGGTTACCCTGTATATATTCGTTTGAAAATTTTTTTTCCACTTTAATTGAACAGTTTTCTACGACATTTTTTAGCCGAAAAGTCATCAATCAAATCATTAAGATCTATTTCTTTTAATAAATCTGACTCGATGCACATAATAGATAAATTGTTTAGCCTTGACTCGTTCATTGAATTTCTTATATCGCTTTTTGGAAATTTCAAGATTTTATGTCTCCAAGCAATGAAAGACGGCCCTGATAGAATTAGTATCAACCTCACCAATAACAGTGATGAAAAAAAACAGAAATGGAAGATATCTGCGTAATAAGAGGATTTACAAAATTTTCCAATTTTGTTTTGAATCTAAGTGTTAACCTTTTTTCCCCCTCACTTCCGATGTGCCTGAAATTCACGTCGTACAACTAACACCACGTTAATTAAAAAGGCTCAAAGTTTCATCGCATTCGGATGATATGAATATGGGGAAGGAATGCTTTCAAAATATTGGCAAATGATGCGGATTGCAAAAACAAAAATTTTCACAATTTTCAACCGATTCGGATGTAACTCATATGGGATCACTATGGGATCCTAACTTGAAAATGTTATAAGTTTCATTGTACGCGCGGTCGCAAAAATCACCTTTTTTCATAACATTTTCCTCCGTCCCTCCAGTAATTTTGTAAGGATCGATTTGAAACTTATATGAGACCACTATCGACACTATCTGCAATCATGGTAAAAATTTCACGAAGATCGGATAATAGGAACGGAAGGTATGGACGGTCGCAAAAAAGCTCACATACAGACAGAATCCAGAGACAGACACACAACCAAAAATTTTCCCTCACTGTAAAAACAATTTGTTGAATTCCAAACAAAAATGCTTGGAAATTTCCAAACTTGGTTTGGAAAAATAATTTCCGAACCTTTTTTGTAAATTGCCGAACAAAAGTTTGTGAATTCTCAAAAATCTTCGTGGAATCACAGAATTTTTTGAATGCTTACAAACTTTTGTTTGGTAATTTACAAAAAAAGTTTGTGTAAAAAACTGCCAAACTTCTTTGGCAGTTTAGGAAGTATATTTTTTGCAGTGCCGAGTTTCGAGGAACATTTTGGTCTAAGAGACTTTGAGCTTGGAGACAAAAAAATTTTCGAAACGATCATAAAGCTTCTCTCTACCGAGGAAGCAAAAATCTTTGTAAATCTTTCTATATTTTGGGACACCTTTCAGAGAGATCCAGAAAAATTTCAGAGTCATTCAGAAGAAGTTAGAGTCATGTCAGATACTGATACATCATGAATTTCATCAACTTTCTTTCCCTGTTCGAACATAGGTCAGTTACATACCAATGATATAACGGAGGCATCCAAATGTCCGCTTCAAACACGAATACTTCAAATTTCTGTACCACAGGTATATTCAAAGTTATGTGACGTAACTGCTCCCTGTTTGAAGCGAATGTTTGGATGCTTTTGTTACATTGTCACGTCCAGAGATATTCAAAGAATATTTCTTTCAATGACAATGGCAGAGGAATTAATGTAGGATATTAACACCTTAAAATATAAGTTCCCCTATTTTGTGTCATGGACAAGGATGGGGAGAAACAGAACAATTGGAGAAGGAAAGTTGAATAAAAACATTGAATTTATAAAAATATAAGATTTATTACAATGAAGATTTGAATAATTCTACATGAAGCAATTCTCCTACAGCCAACTTCAATAACTTTAAATCAGAATCAGAGATTTTGACATACTTTTGTAATATTCTACTCTTTGTTCTACATCAGTCATATTTCAATTGTACACATATATCAACCTCATCTTTAATATTGGGGTTATTGGCTCTGTCAATTTAAACTTACAAGAAAAATGATTTTATTAGATATTTTAGAATCTAAATTATTTTGTAGCAACTTTGTTTCTCTGACTTTGATACAATCCTTCAAAAGCTTAATTTCAGCTTTCAATTCATTCATATTCCATTAATAGAATACATACATTGTCTTGGTTGGTGTTACTTTAATTGATATAGTCTCTAATTAACAGTTGCGAGATTCCAGCCAACTGAATTTCCCACAACTACCAATTTTTGACGTTCAAACAATTACTCGTGTGATTCCAGCCAACTGAATTTCCCACCAATGATCATGAGTGAATTAAATTTTGAATTACCAATTCTAGCCATCCAGATTTTTTTAAGTAGTCAATTTTCGTCACTATGGGGTTGAATTTGAAAGACAATGTATTTGAATATGGAATGAAACAAAGTTGCTCTATACACAAATTGGAATATAATTATCACAATTTCTTCACTTAGTCAAATTCTCACTTACAAAAAGAGAAAAAAATCCAAAATATGGCACAGTAATCCTTGGAATGTACTTTGAAATTGAAATTATTTCAAACACATTGAATATGAACACGAAAATATTTCAAACACCTTGAAAAGAATTTTATTCAAACACTTGAACTTGAACTTTAACCTGGATACTTGAAAACACTTTGAAGTCGTAGTAAAGAACGTTGAACACGAATACTTGAAGATGATATGTAAGAACTGGAGCGAATGCGAATACTGCGAATACTGACTTTAGGGCCCAAAACATGGGTTTTTATATGGTCAGTCTCGACCATGGAGAGACTTGTTTTGGTCACTTTGAAAAGTGCACTTTGCTCCATAGATAATGAGTTCATGCACTGCCCTTATGACGCATCACAAGTACATGGTGTTCACGCGACGATGTCTTATCTATCACGTGAAGTTTAGTTGAAAGTTAGAACTATGACTCAAAATTATCAAAGGAAAGTATCTATAAGAAAGATATTGATTGGATGTTCTTCAAGTTTTCTTAATATCTAATGATGCGAAAACGGTTTTGAATTCAATTTACGAGAATGGTAATTGAATCATATTCAATTATTAGAAGAGTGTTCAATCAATAATTAAGTAATTAAAATTATACAATTTATATATTAAAACACAAAAATACATGTATGGAAAAAGACGATTCCGTCACAACATCATTAGTGTGTTCGGTTCTAATACTCGGTCGAGTCTCCCTGAATCCTTCAGAGTTCTATTCATCCAACCATTTCAGGACCGCTAGCACATATTTGTGACATGAGTTTCGAAATTTTTCATGAAAAGTGTATTCGGTAAAGGTCTTTTCATTGTGCTTTATCTCAAAGAAAAAGGTCCCACTATGCACTATGATTTTTCTCGCTGAGAAAATATATGTTTGAATGAATGAAAAAATTCAAAAATTCATCAAGTTTTGAAAATGATCATTTTATCCATACTTTTTTAGTAAAATATTGATATAAAATGTTCTTCTCATAAGCACCTAGAAGGAATGATTCAAATATCCTTGCACTTTTCAATTTCAGTAACAATATATGACAGAAATCTGTTGTATTCACCTTGGAAAATTGAGGGCGAAACCTCTTTTCAGGACGACACCCCCAAATATGTACCGTACTGTATCTGATAAAATACAGGAGCTAAAAATTCTAATGCAACAGATTTATCGTATTTAGTGGGGTGTAGATTGAGAAAATTTCCATTCTTTTCCTCTACGAACCGCCCATGTCTTATGGTCGTGGAAGGGTTGAACTCTTTAGATTCCCCTGAATGCCTCTGAATCTCTCTGAATCCTTCAGAATTTTATTTATTAATTTTATTTATTTATGTATTTTTGTTAATGAAGAAGTTATCCTTATATGGTATCGGGGGGAGACTGTTGGATTGGATTGAGTTACTGTTTTATAGAATCCGAAGAGGTCGCGTTAAGGGTATCCCGTAGAAGCCGAAGTTAATAGATTGTTTTTCCCAAAATACTCAAAGATGACTCAATAGAATGGAATATAACAACCAGCCAGACCTTATTCCATATCAACAGAAGGTCTGGCTGGTTGTTTTAATGAATTTTATTCAGTCATCTTCGAGTATTTTGGGTAGAGAGATCTAGTAACTTCGGCTTCTACGGAATACCCTTAAGGGCATTCATCAGAGGCAAAGTTACTAGATCTCTCCCCCCAGTTTTCTCAACGATTAATGAATATAATCGATTTTAATGAGCAGGTGCATCTTATTAGCATATCAAAGAAAGTGCAGCTACTCTTTATTTTTCATTTTATTTGTTCGTTTCTGAGAAAACTGGGGGGCGATTTTGGAATCTAGTAACTTTTTGGGAAGGTGGTGAATGCCGTTAAGGGCCATGGAGCATTAAAAGACGGACAAAATTTTGCTACGTAGTTTTTAAAGAACTAAGCAATAATCACAAATTCTGAATATATAGCGATAAAGTGCACTGCTAGGATTTGGCTCTAAATATAAATCCAAAACCCAAAACACATTCCCAAACATGAGGGAATAAGTTGAAAAAATTCTTGACTTTTGTAGGTTAATATGTTGATAATCCTTCGCATAATTTTGAGCAATCATTTGCAATTCCAATTTCATATTCAAAGCTCAATTTTAGTAATGTACTTCATCACTCTGGATTTAAAATTTGTATTTATTACTTAGTTGACCAGAAAATACGTAGCAAAATTTTGCCCATTTCTTAAAGGACTCCATGGTCCTTAAGGACCATGGAGCATCAGAAAACGGATAAAATTTTGCTACGTCGTTTTTAAGGAACTAAATTTAAAATATGCGGCAATAAAGTACACCGCACGGAGAGAAGAAATTTTCTGACACAGCAAATCGAGGTATTATATATAGAATAGCAAAATTTTTTGCTGACCTAGTTAAAAATTTGCTATAACAGCAATCGTATTAGCTACGATAGCAATTTTTCAGCTGTATCAGCAAAAAATGTTTGCTCCGCCAGCAAATTTTCAGTATTATATACAGAATAGCGAACAAATTTTGCTGGGATAGCAAACATTTTTTGCTGTCACAGCTAAAAATTCGCTGTCGCAGCTAACAAGATTGCTGGAACAGCAAATAGTTTGCTGTCACAGCAAAAAATTTGCTGCTCTGGCAAAAGGAACCCAGCAAAAGTAGATTTCGCTGCCACAGCGAATCCCTTTTTCTCCGTGCGCCAGGATGATTATGCTCTGCATATAAATCTAAAAGCCCAAAACATATTCCTTAAAATGAGAAACCAAGTTATAAAAAAGGTATTGACATTTGTAGGTTAATATATTTATAATCGTTTGCATGATTTTGAGGAATCATTTGCAGATCCAATTTCATACCAAAAGCTCAATTTTAACAATTTACTTTATCACTGCAATTTGAAGATCTTTGTTCATCGTTTAATTGCTCGGAAAGTCCGCAGCAAAATTTCGCACATCGCTTCAAGGACTCCATGGCCCTTAAAGCTATAATATCGAAGGCTATTAATGTTACGTCCGGGTTGGGCAAGGAACTCATCTTGGCCCTCTGCTATTCTTATTATTTGTGAATTTATTTTTTGCCGATGATCTGAAATTATATAAATGCATACGAGACCTTGATATTATGAAATTGCAATCTGATTTGGAAACTTTATATAAATGGTGTCTGGATAATGGTTTATTTTTGAATTTCTCAAAGTGTAAGAGAATAACTTTTGGAGATTAGTTCTGATGGTAGCTGAGAGTTGGGAGGCCATGGCATTGATACGGTAGACAATTTAAAGAACTTGGGAGTAATTGTTGATTCGAATTTGTCTTTCGATTATCATTTAGATTACATACAAACAATGGCATTGAAAGGGATAAATTTTACTAAAAGATTTTCAAGAGGGTTTGTAAGCCCCTTATCTCGTGGGACTTTATATTTTTCATTTGTATATCCAATACCGAGTTATGGAAGGGAGATATGGAGACTAGTTCACAGCTACCGAGTGTCTTTGATGGAGATTTGTGACGATGATTATAGGGTGATTGCAGCTAGATTAAGAATTCCCATTTTGAACTCGTCATGGGAGAGGAAAGATGCTTTGTTCGCGTTTAAAATCTTGAATGGGGTTATCGACTGCATGGAACTACTTTCTTCTTTTTGTTTTGCGGCACCATCCAGAATCCTGCGATGCAGGGATGTGTATTTCGTTATTCCTACTGAAATTAATTCTAATGAGGCTAAGTGCTAAGTCTCCGGTGTTGCGTATGAGTAAGATTTTGAATGAATATACTCTCTGGTTACATATATACAATAATACTCTGTACTCCATTTCTAATGTGTCTCGTGGGATTCTTGAATATTATTTAATTTTATTGATTGTTTTATGTTATTGAGCGATTTTAAGAAAATCTATGACATGTTTTTTTCATGTAATGGGGCTTTCCTCTATAAACGGTATAGATAAATAAATAAATGAATAAATTGAGGTTCCGCAGCTCCCTCTGAACTTGTCCAAATCTCTCTAAATTCCTCTGAACCTGTGTGAATCTCTCTGAATCACTCTGAAGTTCTCTGAATTCCTCTGAATCTTTTTGAATTTCTCTGAAATGTCAAATTTTCAGAGAGGTTCAGATAGATTTTTTTACCTGGGTACCAAGGTGTTTTCGCATGAAGCATTGTTATTGGCAGCAAAACGAGGTAACGGCAGACATAATGAAGACACGAATGTTTATGATAGTATGTTCACGGCACATTATGTTCCAAATATTTTAAGCATGTTTTTCTATCTGGGTCTACCCTGGTTAAAAGAATCCATTACTTCTGACAAATGAAATTAAATGAGATTTGGCCAGAACATTGTCCGAGAATCAATGAGATTTGGCCAGATTCAGTGAGATTTGGCGAGAATCGACTGTTCTTTCTGACCAAATCTCATTGGCATTTGCTGGATGAGATTCGGCCAGAACATTGTCCAAGTTCAACTTTAATTTAGTGAGATTTGGCGAGAATCAATGGTTTTTTTAAACCAGGGTACATACTAAAGAAATTTGTTGAATCTCTGATTCTGGGGAATGAATGGGGGATTGTGTTGCGTTTCTCAATAATTCTATACAGCGTTCTATCTGATGAAAATGAATAATGCAAACCATATCTTCGAATCTTCAAACATCAAATAAATAATTCAAAAAAATTAGCCTCAAGAACCATCCCCTGTTTTTGTTTAATTGCCAAAGAAATATTGGTTTTTGCTCTTATTTCAATATACGATCCAGCACAAGTAACTAAATCATCAAATCAAGAACAGAATTAATTAGAACAGTGGATGAATATCTTATTATTCTCAGTATCTTACATTACAATTATTACAAACCAATTGACGATAAAGCACGATAAATCTTTCTTGCTGCTTTCTCACTCTTACAATTTCATTTTCACGTATAAATCTCACATCCTTTTCATTTGCATTCAAACTTCTTTTAGCCAGATGTTGTTCAAACCACACACACAGATCGATGTGTTAAGATTTCTTGTCGACCAGACTGGGATATTTCTTGATAAAGGTCGCATAAAAATCTTTGCCAGCCATTTTCTTCTGTCTGTTGAATCTATGCGGTAGTTTTAATCTCTCGGCGAGATCGTAAGCAAGTTTGAGGAATTCTTTTCGGGAGATGGGCGTGAGTCGTGCTTTCATGTACTTGACCAATTCGTGTTCGTATTGTTCATCAAATGTCGATCGAAAATTACCAAGTTTAGGTTTCATATCGACTTCTAGACCCTTCTTCAAGTTAAATAATTTCCTATTTAACGTGCGTTTAGGTACATTGTAATGTTTCACCGCGTCCCGCGTTGACAATCTGTTCTCCAGAACACTTTGAACAGCCGATTTCATATCCTCCAGTGTCCATTCTCCTCGGGTCTGACGACGTGGTTTCGTCTTGCATTTTGGCACTGTCCCTTGAAACAAATAAAATTGCTGCTAAAGAAGATGAATGTCTTGAATGAAAGAACGATAACTTGTGTTTGGAAAATTATATGAATCGATATTATGGGTTCGTTTGAAAGAAGAGAAAGGGATTATGTAGATTATTAAACTAGTACTAAATCGTATTCAAATGGATAAGTTTGAAAGTGTGGATGATTTTGGTGGATATCGTGGTGTGCTCTCGATTGCATCCGATCAGGTGCAATCGAAGAGATTCCACTCGTTTCAAGAACTCGCTCGATCAAGTAACATAAGCTGATCAGGGTTGTTTGTCCAAGAAGTTTGAAAAAAAGTGGTTTGACTAGTGATAAGCTTGATCTCTCTCAATCTCATTACATACTTCCAATTGGTTAATCGAGGATATAACTGCTTTGCTGTGTATTTTTTTGTTTAACATGTCTCGAAAAAATCGCCCAGGTCAGCGGTAGGTCAATCGAGTAATGGACACGTTTGATCGGATCGAAAGGAACGAAGAAAAAGCTCTCCAACGTGATTTAATGGAACGGATTTGTATAGTTCTGTAGTTACGGCGCCAACGTCAGGAATACCATTGATCTTACAGGAATGCATCGTTGAGCATGACAATTTTCAAGCCTTATTCATCTAGTTTATTGCACATAAACACGCGAAATGAATATCTATCGGAAATCGAAGAGTTGTTCCTCGATGTTTATATTATATTTCAATTTATAATTTTTTATTCATTATCAAAGCGGCAAATCATTGAATAAAATTCTACAGCATTACTCGATAGAATAATTTCAACGAATTCCACCTCTTTTGATTTTGTTTCAATTAATTTGAGTGTTATTCGAACTAAAAGTTTGACTATTCGTATCTTGGTCTTGCCGTCCAAAAATCAGTAGGAAGCTTTAATAGGTTGTTTTCGCTTTCCTCTTCAGCTTCCACGAGTAGCTCTCCATTAGATCCTGGAAGAGTTTTTTCTTTTCAACTGACTCAGCAATTTCCTCTAATTCGATACCTGACTGCGGCCCTTTATTTGACTCATCGCCTTCATCGGAACCACTTGTCTCATCACTGGCAATATCTTCTTCAAATTTGTTTTTTTTTCTTCAAATACATCTTCCTCTGGTAAATTCGTTGTCTAAATTTTGTGATTCACCAAAAAATTCCACAGTTATTTGAGAAGAACGCGATGAAAGAGTGGAGGTAATATTATGCGCTTGAATATAGATCCAAAGTGGGAAAATTTTCGAAATTATATACAATTTATATATAATTCTATATAAATTAAAAAAGTTTTTCCACTCGGGAAGGGCTATGAAACAATCATAACCGTTTGAATGTTGCTCTGTTGTTTCATTAATTTATTTTGGAAGCCAATTCGAAACTGTTCGAATTAAAGAAGTACAAAAATAAATTGCATGGAAAAGAATAACTTTTGATGTTCTGAGAGTTCCGCAGAGTTTATATAGGGGCGTGGAATAACGTTGGAGGCAAAAAAAAAAGCAAAAATCAATACTACGAAGGAATGAAATTTACTCATATAATGCGGGCACAGAAAATAATCTATGCGGGTAAGCGATATCTAAATGCCAATGTTTATACATATGAAGAGGCACAGATTTGTGTTTAATTAAAATAAAAAAGTTCGATGATCGGTACAGAAGGGATTGGGATGATATAATTCGGAAATTGAATCTTCCAACTACCCTGTTCAACGCAAAGAAGGAATTTGAATGGAAAATGATATTTGTTTCAATATGATTCTTCAACAGAATGAATTCGGATGGATTCACATGATGCACAATTTTATACTATAATATAATTCGAGGAGAAACTTGATTGTTCTGAAATTAATCGATATTCCGATCTAACGTGAGAATTTGAAACTTCCCTCCTCTAGTAAACGTAGCAGAGTATACGGTATTTTCATTCAGGAAACCACAAGTCTTAAACTAAGACATTTTGTTCAATGAGTGAAAAATTTATTACAAAACATTCAATTTTTATATACATATCTATACATTATAAAAGCAATTTACAAAATACTGTACAACTGAACAGAGATAGATCTTTGAGAAGAATAATTGTTCGTTTCTATGGAAATCAACTTTTATTGGCGTTTATAAAACTCTGTCAATATCTTTTCTAATAAAAAGAACAGTTACTGTTCTTGAAATTCTATCCCTACAACTGAACAATGATTGATCGTATTTCTTGATTTTTCAATCAATTTTAAATAAGATTTTCGGAAATTTAATTATTTATCAACAGGTCTTTGATTGAGAAAATCGTATATAAATTATATAAAAACTACTATGAATTGTACATGAATTATTTATAATTTAAAAAATTATTGGATTATGAGATCCATATCAGATGATTTCAGTCAAATTACTGCAAAACACGTGGAAACAAATAAATTGTATTACCTATTGTTGGAATATTAACTTATACAGACCACCATATTCAATTGTAAAATAAATTGAATCTCCTTGAATCGAGAAATACATTTTTTAATAGAAAAGATAAATTATTTTAATTAGTCTTTTTATGAAAATGATATGACGAGAAATAGATTCATGTGGAGTAGTCATGTCAATCGTTGACTAACAATGGACGATATATGACGGTATGAATATTTTATAAAATTTAATATAAACACGACAAATTTTGTATACAAAATATCGATACTCTCAAATATCGCCCATTTGCTAAAAGATTGCCATCGCTAGTTTGAATTGTACAAGATCTATTTACGTATAGCGAGTATTAAATTAGAGTTTATTATATACAAGAACTTATGAAATAATGTATTTAGCTCTCCACTTGCTGCACAATATACTATGAATCAATAATCTCAATATCAAATTTTGGTATTTTCGTAGGAATCCCGCTAGTTGATGGAAGAGGAGATGTAACGGACTCTGAAGAATCTGTGTCAGCAACTGTGGAGGGCTTCAGTCTTCCACGACGTTTCAAAGAAAGCAAATCGGTACCTGAATTAGCCATCAAAGTGGCAGAGGTGCGACGCATACAGTGTCCTATAAAGTGAAATTTATATAAATTTCATGGTGTAAAGGAAATCAACGTATGAAATATGACAAACTTACCAGTGTAACTTGCCGGATTTTTCAATCCTAAATACTCTGCAATCTGTTTCGGTATATTCGAGAATTTATTTATCCCAATAGGTTGTCTAGTACACAATCCTTTCTGGTAATTCAAGAAAAAACGTTCTGTATTCGCATTTGGAGGACGAAGAGCTCTATATTTGTTCACGATATTCGCATATTCGTTTCGAATCGTGAATGATCTAGGAAATTTCGTTTTGCTATCGAGAATATTTATCAAAAGTATGTCGTCTTTAACTTGAACATCGCTATCAAGAACATTTGTCAACTCGTGGCATCGAGTACCACCCAATACTCCAAAAATCAAAATAACCTGCAAAAGAAAATCAAGTTTCATGCCAATAATTAAGTTGAGATTTATGTATCTTATTCAACAAATAATTAAAAAATCAATGCGATAAGAAATATTACTATAAACTTCGTATTATTTGTACAATTTTTCTGATATTTTCATTCATTGCTTACCTTACTGGCCAAATATTGTTCATCCGGAGCTTGTTTTATGAACTTTCGAATGTCTTCGTCGGAAAAGACTTTTGATTTTTTACTACGAAAACCTTTTGCTTGTTGTTTCAAAAAGTCAATGAGCTTACTGTAACCACTTATGTCAACTTTTTGTTGTTCACTGATTTTGCTTCGCAGCATAGAGTACCGTGACCATAAAGTTGACGGTTTTAATTCTTTTGATATTTCATGGAAATACGCGAGCAAAACTTCCTCGGAGAATGAAACCGCTTTTTTCGATTCCATCCATGTTACAAAATGGTTAAAAGTGGCGTCATATCTTGTTTGCGACTGTTGAGATATCAAACCTTTCTCCGCATTCACCGCTTCAAGGATCTCTGGAGGAATGAGATACTCATTACTCGAATCCATGATTCGATCGATATTCCTTAACGAATTGATTGATTTTTAACAACAATTGCCAACAAAGAGTCGATATAATAATTATTCAACAGAACGTTACTATGATATTAGGATAGTGCTACGAGGCTGCAAAGCGTATCGCTTCAACGACGGAAGAAAATTATTTTCCTCGTTAGTTGAGAAATCATATTATTTCTCAATATTATCAATTGAGATCAAGATTTTTTTTAAGCGAATAAAATCGCATAAAATGACGTCTATAACTCATGGGGAATACTCATTTCGAATCGATCGCTGGTCCTACTACCTATACAATATACCATTTTACGAAGGTTTTGAAGAGAAATACAATTGAGAGAAAACAAAATCATCATATACGTCTTATATTTAATGTATAATCTTAAGACGTTATCATAAATTCTATCCATTTATACGGTTGATATCACAAATTTACAAATTCAAAATCCCATATAATGAAAATTTTCTCATTTTGTCCTGACTTTTCAAATTCATTTAATCTTTCTTACAATTGGTGAATCTAAAAAAAATTATATACGAAATATCAAACAAAACATTTCTCACGTGAATATTAAATTGAATGATTTACGCATGCACTTGAAGAAATAGCAGTTCCATGAGATAAACTGATTTTCTCTATAAAATTTTGTGGAAAGGGTGAAAATATATGGAGATTTCTCAGTTAAATTTCACAAATCTCATAAAGAAAATGAACTAACCTCATGGGCCTGTTATCCCCATGATAGACAGTGACATTTGTATATAATTTGTAAACATTTCCTTTCATTTCTTTTTCTCATGAAGAATATATTTCAAAATTGTGCATGAAATTTAGATTTGTAAGCATCATAGAAGATTATTGGAAATCATAATGAATAGTACAAACTCGTTTTCATATTTTGCAAAATGAAAACACAATTATCAAATTCTTCACACTAATTTCAAGTTTCTGCAATACTTACCATTTGCCGCTTTTGATGCACCATGAAGAGTATTTGTGCTGTGCTCTTTGAGATTCCTCAATAAATTTGACAAGTCTTCAATCTTCTTAGCTTGCCGACATTTCGTAGCCTCCAATGCTTGTATTTGTTTTCGATTATTAATAATTTCCATTTTAGCGTGATGTAATAGATTTTTTATGTGTTTTGGACACTCAAGCGCGTCAATGTCCATCTCAGTTAAAAATCTGTTTATATATTTTCTTTTTTGTTTGTGCTGTGGCGGTCTGTAATTTCAAAAGAATGAATAACCCATTAGTTCTTCATTACTTTGTTTGTAGAATTTACATCATCAAGGAAATGCTTACCTGTCGACTTCTATTCTGTCAATAAAACGCTTATGTGAACTGAGTCTTGTATCAGTACTATCAACTTCATATTCTGAATTTAACAAATGCCTATAAAAATATTTATAAATATTATTCATAAGAATTTGTAAAATTAATGGAAAAGTAGAGCAATCTTTACCTATCTAAGTCCATTTCATCATGATTGTTGGTGTCTGTGGTGATTTGTAATGGATCATTATCACAAGAACTAGATCTGGAAAATGAGGAAATTAATCTCAAATTCAAATTGGTATTACTTGAAGATATCAAAGAATACAATATAGGATATTACTCATAATTAAATTGATCCGAGTCTTCTAGTATTTCTTCTTTTATAATCATATCTATATGTTCAGGTTCATTCTCTAAACTAGTTCCATTTTCCAGATTCATGAACTCATTTTCCAGTGGTTCAGATTTGACAGCTACATCCATGTATTCTGCCTCACATTTTTTAATGGAAGTTTCCTCACTTGATGGTTCAGATTTTACTGTTGTACACATAAATTCTATTTGGTTATGCAAAGATATTGACTGAGATTCCATATCTGTATCCACAATATTCTCTTTGGATTTTGACATTGAATTTTCTGTATTCCTGTATTTCAAAAATAAGCGGTTTCACTAAATTGTTTGGCAGTTCATTTACAGCTATATTAAATGTATTACAAGAACATATATGAAAACATACTGTGCTATATAAATATAATTTCTTGAACTGCTTACTCTTTTATATTGTTGAATATTGTTGGTACAGATCCTTTTTTCAATAATCTATTTTGACATAACCCACTGTATCGAAAGCAGCTTGGCTCGAAATGTAAACTACATACATTAGACCATTTACATAAAACAACATTCTGTTGTTTCAAAATATTCTCCCATTTAGCTTTTTCATCAGGCTTCGCCGGTATCCTGGTATGAAACATGAAAGTGAGTTAGTATTTTACTTTATTGTCGTGACAGCGGTATATAAAGATATGAAATAAAAAAGGTAATTTTAAGGTTATAAAGTGTATTTACAACATTCATTTTAAACGTTATACATACTTGTGAAATGTGACTGAACTGTTCAAATCACCGCGAGGTGATCTACAGGAAGGAATACAACAATTCATAGGCATTGTTGAATATATAAATAAATAAATAATTGTAACACAATTTTCCACTGTCAAGTGTGAATTTATGAAGAGTTACACAGTTCTATCTTTTAGATTTGCAAAGTACGGTTCTAATTACAACCGTAGTTTACATCTTTATACATCAAGATGAGAATTACTGAGAATAATATTTTTATTGACAGTTTATACTTCCGCTCTGATTTCACCTGGAATTGTTTGGAACTGTTTTAAATTGTTTATAATTGTTTGTCTTTGTTTACATCGTACAGCAGTATGAAAACAAATGACAGAGTAAAATGAAAGCGATTCCAACCAATGAGGGATCTATATTGCCTCAGCTCTAAAAGAATTGAGAATTTGATTCGTCGGAAAATAATTCGTCACAATACCTTCGGATGTCACTGCAATTCAATTCCATAATTTTTGGAGATGTGTCTTAATCGGCGGGAAAATATTCTCATCAAGAACAGTGTTGAATTGTTTTTATTGAAAGATCTATCCAGTTTATTTTGTCCAATGTATTTTTCAAATGATTATCTTACTTTATTACAATTACTGTAATGATTTTTAGTGCCTCTTTCTGATATGACAATCAACTAACTCCTACATAAATAAAGGTGTTTGATTTTTATTCACACATTACATACCATTGAATTATGAAACTTTGAATTTACCTTACAAAAATAATTAGAAACAAGTAAAAGTTCTCCTGTTTCAAAAAAAAAAAGATACCAAAGATGAATGAAATTTTTTTCTTCCAAAATTAGGAGATAACTGTGTGGCGTTAAAAATTCATTCGCTTACAAATTATCGTCACCCAGAATGCAGCCCCCAGAAGACTTTCCCTTCCCGTTTCAACCTTACGAGATACAGAAAGAGTTTATGAAGAATTTGTATTCCTGTCTGGAAAATGGAAGTTTAGGAATATTCGAAAGTCCTACTGGCACTGGAAAATCTTTATCCATCATTTGTGGGGCACTAAGATGGCTCATCGATTACGACAAACGTAAGAAAGATGAATTGAGTACACAAATTGAAGAGTTGGAGAAAGAGATCAAGAGTATAGAGATCCCTCAAAACGAGTGGTTCTTTGTGCAAACGAAGCAGATAGAGTTAAATCATGCAAAAGATTCTCTGCAAACAAAATTAAATGCGATACTTAAATTTGAAACTCAAAAAGAGAACTTGAAGAAACAGATTGACGACAAATCCATGAAAGGCAGAAAGTTCAAAGTACGTCCAGTTGCTAAAAATAAAGAAAATTTTGCAGAATTAGAAGAAAATAGCGAAAAGAGTATTGATTTAGAAACAGAGCTTATTTTAGAGGATATATTATCCAATTCGGAAAGTTCTGAAGAGGAAGAAGAAACAGATGAACCATATAAAAATACAAAAATCTTTTTCTGCTCTAGGACGCATTCTCAACTATCACAGTTTATTAAAGAATTGAAAAGAAGTCCATATTCTAACGATGTTTCTACCACCGTACTTGCATCAAGGTATATTTTGAGTATAAGTTTCACATTTTAAATGAGAATAAAGAAGTATTGGAAATCAAAACTTTTGTTATATATATTTGTTGGTTTTCAGACAGAATTACTGTATCAATAAACATGTGAAAAGATTGAAAAACATGAATCTCATCAACGAACGATGTTTACAACTACAAAAGAAAAAATCTACATCGAAGAAAGAAAAAGATATTAAAAGATCTAAAGTCGCCACGAGTTGCCCTTATATGCCAGGAAATCAACAATCCTTAATAGCTCATGTTGTCACTGAAATACAAGATGTGGAAGAAATCGTAAAAAAAGCAGAAGAACTAGACACGTGTCCTTACTATGCTCTAAGAAAATCTGTACAAAATGGTCAATTGATACTGGTACCTTACAATAGTATTTTACACAAAAACACTAGAAGTAGTTCAGGAATAGATATAAAAGGAAATATATTGATCATCGATGAGGCCCACAATCTGCTAGATGCCATTGAAAGAATGCACAGTGTAACGGTTACAGGGAAAAACTTATTGCACTGTTATAATCAATTATCACAATATCAAAAAAAGTAAATAATCAATGATATTTCTTGCATTCTTACATCTTCATATTTATAACGTTAAAAGAGTTTTTTATTTACAGATTTCAATCCCTATTTTCGGCTAAAAATATGTTATATTTGGGTCAATTGAGTTTCTGTTTGAAAAAGTTATTATCAGTTTTTGGAGCTACCGCAAAATCTCATCCTGATGATGCTAGCAAAGAATCGGCTCCTAAATTATATAAAACAGAAGAATTTGAAGTAACGACCGAGATAGATACCATAAATATGTTCCAGATTATAAAATTCATCAGAGAATCCAAACTCATTCATAAATTACAAGGATACATAGAGCAATATGGAAACAGTGTAACGATACACGAAAATACCAACAAAAAATTAGGTGTATCTGAATTTTTAAATTCTATCTCCTCAAAACCTGTGGAAGAGAAAAATGATGAAGAAAGGAGGAACGAAGAGCAAGGAAATAATCCATTGACGATAATTGTAAATTTCTTGGAATGTTTGGAAAATAAATCCACGGATGGTAGAATATTTGTCATCCCTGGATCGACGGTCAGTCAAGGAATCATTAAATTTCTATTATTAAATCCTGCTGCACGTTTTCACGAAATTGGTAAATATCTCTGATATTTTATATTACGAAGAAAATAAGAAACTTAAGTATCTCATATTGAATATATAATTTAAACAGTTAAAGAAGCTAGATCTGTAGTGTTAGCTGGTGGCACTATGGAACCAATGTCAGAATTTATAGATCAATTATTCTTGGCTGCTGGAGCTCCTTCGGAGAGGATCGTTACATTTTCTTGCGATCACGTAGTACCCAAAGAAAATATTATATCGAATATAGTAACGCGTGGCCCAAATGGAATAGAATTTGAATTCAATTTTCAAAATCGCAGTAATAAGGCATTGGTAATACAAGATATTCTTCAGTTCAATTTGAATAACAATCATTTTAATTATATCAAATCTCATCTGTAAAAATATTGGTTTGTTCTAGTTGGATGAATTGGGAAGAGCTTTGTGCAATCTTTGTAATATAGTACCAGCTGGAATGGTTGTATTTCTACCCTCCTACAATTACGAAAATATCATGTATAAACATTTTGAAGAAAAAGGAATCTTGAAAACTATTTCCACAAAGAAACGTATTTTTCGAGAACCAAAATCAACTACTCAGGTATACTCTTTTATATTATTGTTTCTTCTATGCATGTATATTCATATTGTTTTTTCACTCCAGGTGAATAAAGTTTTGGAACAGTACGCAAAATTCACCAAACATCCCGAAGCTCCTCAAAATGGATCGTTACTTTTTAGTGTCGTCGGTGAATACACTATTTTCTTCTTCAATATTTATCTTTTATATAAAATTCCATGACTTTGAAGAATTGCTAACCCGAGTGGAAAAATTTTCAAAATTATATACAATTCCATACAATTTTATATAATTTATATATAAATTATATATAATTTTGACAATCTTTGCTAGAATGGTATTCGTTGGAAGTTTGAAATCCTCGAAAAGCGAAATAGTTATTTTTCATTATTGGATATTATTATTTTATTGAATTCATTCATCATTTCACAATCGGTTTTTCACCGAAAGCGTTTCGAATGAACATTCATTCATATAAAAATTGTAAACAAAATGTGTTCCGAAAATAATTTCGAATGCCCATTTAAAATTTTGCAGGTGGTAAATTGAGCGAAGGGCTAAATTTTTCTGACGAGTTAGGCCGATGCGTTATTGTAGTAGGGATGCCTTATCCTAACATCAAATCACCCGAATTACAAGAAAAAATGAAGTATTTGAATGAAAACGTGGTGAGTATTTATTCATCTTTTAAAACTTTTCTGTTGAACGTTCTCAATTGATTCGATATTTTCATTTTTCTATCAATCTGTTATAGAAACCAGGAGCAGGAAATATCTTTTATGAAAATGCTTGTATGAAAGCGGTGAATCAGTGCATTGGAAGAGCAATTCGTCATATCAATGATTATTCATCGGTTATTCTATTGGATAAACGTTACTGTAACAAAGCCGCTGCTTTACCTCGTTGGATTCAAAGCACTTTAACGATTAACGATTCATTTGGCAAATTAATCGGCACTGTAGCTAAATTTTTTAATAATAAGAAAAAATTAAAACAATAGATTTTAGAAATTGAATTGTTTTAATTTATGGACTAGGATTATTATAAATATGCAATTTTAAATGTTAAAACATACCGGTCAAAACTTGATAACAAAATGACATAATTCCCAGTTCTCAACTAGTCTAACTAGTTTGGGATAAATCAAGTTTTGACCAAAAAAGGCACTAAGTTGCAGTTTTTAAAAAACTACAATAAGTGCAATATAATCTTCATTTAGTAAATTTATTTATCAAAATGTATCCTTGCAATCCATACACATAATTTGACATATTCAAACACACACGTATGATTTACACAACCCTCCACAGCATAGAGACACTTTAAACACATCCGATGCTGAAGCGATTTGCGCCATTAGGGAAGTGTAAATAGATTTTAGTTATTCCGTTCTATTGAACACTATTGAATTCCAGAAACTTACTCGCTACGTACAATTCATTTACACAGGATAAATGCATTATTTTTCAATCGATACAAATAATTTATCATTAGCGTTAAATAGTTGAAAAATGACGGTTTTCCGTCACACATATGTACAAATCAAAGATCTCAAAAGAAAAACAACATACTGATTACTGAGTACATTACTGATTTTGGATTGAATTGAGATTTGAATCACGCTTTTTTTTCTATTATACTTGAAAAATAAATTAGATTTTTGCACAACCCATTATCGTAGCTTACATATGCTTAATTTAATACATATATTTACATTCGTAGAGATAGATTCGTTATCAATAAAGTAAAGTTGTATGTACAAAAAGTTATGTTTTCTTTTTTAAATATAATTCAATTGAACTTTTCGTTTGGGATTAAATGTCCTAACGTAGGGTCAATTCCAAGAATATTTGTTTTTGAATAATATTTTTTTCAGCTACGTATAAAAGAAAGCATACAAATATCAATTTCTTCTCTCTATTTTGATTAAAATAAAGATGAGGACCTTCAATCGATCTTAGAAAATTCATGATAATGAAAGATATTAAATTAATAAATATGTATACGTCAAAGTAGATTATAATAGACATCCTGGTATCAAATCCCCAAATGTAATACATATTCAATCAATATAAATATTTAACTACAATCATCACAGTTTGGAATAAGATAACTTTGGTATAATGAAATTATAATACATTTCATGTATTTTCGAATGGCTTTAGCCAATTTCAACAATAAAATTTGCTGTATTGTTTTTTCTTGTATATATTTTACAGTCAATACAAATGCATGGAAGAAATTGATAGCAAACTCAAGAGTTTCAAATAATAATCTGTTTCCCTGATGCAGACCCTGTTAAATCAAGTTTGTCGTATTCTTAAGATGAAGCTTTGTGTTTCGACGAAGAGGACGTTAATTTGAGTTTTGTACTTTGCAATAAGTTGTAATTGCCATAGGTACAAAATTTATGCGACACGAAGGGTATATAAAATGCCCTAAAAAGCGCGTGTGATCTGAAAATTGATGACACAAATGAGAGAAATAATTATGAAGCTCAAATTTCAAAACTTACCTCGCTGCGTCTAAAAATTTAGAAGTTCTAACGATTTTGAATTGATCGGTTAGAAGAGAATAGTTTGGTTCCAAATCCGTTTCAGTGCCAACATCTAAATCTAATATGAAATGACATCGTTCTACGTCGAACTGGACAAAAAAGAGAATCATAATTTCTAGCTGATTCTTTTTTCACATTAAAAAATCAAATCGTCACTCACATATCGGGAAACTTCTTCTTTATTCATATCATTGAAGTGTTCTTGAATAACACTTGTCGCGTTTTCATGATCGGAGAATGGTTGAGGTAACTGTCCTTTGAATTCGGATTGTAAATATTGAAGTTTCCAACTGCGATAAAAGGTATACGATTAGAGGATTTGAAACATTATTAATACATCGTGAAAATTCCTGAAATATATTTACTTATTGGATGGGAAGAAAAAACTACTGGGAAATCGGTACCATTCTTTACCAACGCAAAAGTTTATATTAACGTCATTAGGAATTTCGCCCTCCGAACCGAGTTTATTAGCTTCAATCATAATCTCCATAGGAGCATAATAACCTATGGACATAAATCAAGATATTATTTGTCCTGTAGATACATTGAAATATGACACAATGTGTAGTATGTTTTATACCTTTATATAATGCTAAAGATCTCGATAATCCGAGTAAACCACATACTAGAATAGCTGAAATTGTGATATGACCTGTGTATTGAAGATAATGACAACCTATGTGCAATGGACTCAATTGAGTTCTGATGAAAAAATAAATTTTTTGAATTACGTCCACCGCTATGGCTCCAGCTAAACAAATCATTGGATACACTGGGTACAAAAACCTCTCCTCCTAAAAAATTTGACATTTCATTTAAAATTCACCATCATTCTCTGTTTATCTTATAATAATGATAATTGAATAGCGTTGAAACATACTTTGTGAGCTTGAGAGAAGAATGTGAGTAACCAGAGATACAGGGGAGCCAAGGAATACCAATATGACAAACATAAACGATTTCTAGGACGAGCAGGTATCACCAGCCATACCAATAACTGCAAATTTATCAAATTCATGAACAACACAATTCGATAATTCGATTTATATTTGTAATATACTTTCAATATATTATCTTACTAGACCAAGAGGAGCAAATAAGGCACCCAGAAAAATGAAATTGAAATTAAGAAATCCGTTGAAGATGTAATAACTGAAGGGTTCAGTTCCATAAATATCGGGCCCGTGACTAGTAAAAACATTGTACAATATAATATTTAGCGGCGCTATGGTTAATTTTCCAAAATACACGGAATCGATCCAAACCATGGGAATTAAAATTGCCATTGCGGATATGATGACCCATTTTATGAATTTTATCCACTCCTGCTTTTCAATCAACATTTCTGTGGCGATTGGTACCCTAGATTATAAAATATATTTAATACCACGTTTCACAGTGACAAATAGGTACTGTACGTACCCAAGTAATGCAACAAACGGCCATCCCAGTAACGAAGAAATTGCTGTAGAGAATATAGCGAATTCGTATTGACGTGCGTACCAAGCAGCTATAGCTACTGTACTCAAATACCTATAAAATGATATTTTAAATAATCATAACATGGATGAAGTTGATCATATTTGAAATTTCATATACATACATAGAGAAAGAGGAAGGTAAATACGCCGCACTTGAAATATACATGCCGGAACTGAGAATTAAAAAGACTAGAGTAAGCCTAGCTATATGAATTCCAAATTCGCGACAAACGTTTCTGAAATATACAATTATTAATGAGATATTTTAATTTATTATGAATTATTGATGAATCAATTTTGTATATTACATACTTGTAAAAATAAACTTCCGATAGTGCACAACCAACCGATAAAAGACATCGTACAAAATAGAATACTAAAACTGGATTGGGTTCCAACAGATAATGATAGATTTTGGCTGGTACCATATGAATTAACAAATAAGTATATGATCTTATGGCATATTCTGGACTGTATTCCCATGTTTGCTGACCAGTTCCATACAATAAATAATGACTCTAAAAAAAATCAACACTTGCGTTACTAAATCAGATCCAACGAGTACGAATGAATAATACAATTTTTGAATCAGAATTAGGCATTTTATTCATAGAGATTTGCAGATTTTTCATGCAAGAGATTCAAAAGTGAATATGATAAAATACATATTTCATTTGATACTTATATGTATAGAATCCGTTAAGGATGTTGCATACATTTTGGTAGACACATAAAAAAATTCTATGTAGAGTTGGTTAGGTTTGTATTACAATATATAAATAATTGAGATGAAGGCACAACGGATTCTTCATATAAAACTCCTCGATGACTTTTCATTACATGAAAATAATTAAAAATCAAATACAAGCATACCGGTTCCCAGTAATTGTAGGTTTCATCACAATCCGTTATATGACTCCATATAGCGGAACAAAATCTTGCGGATAACAGTAACTTAAATGCTGTATCTCCACCAGGATAAACAAGTCCTGCATCAGATGATTCTTCTGGTCTACAACATTATTATTATTATCATCACTGTACTTGTCAATCAAATTCCAGAAAATATATACAACATTTATGAATGAAAAGTTACGACATTTTGAAAGTTTTTGAATCATCGATGAAGATACTGTCAAGTTTTGATAGGAAAAATCAATATTTCGATAAATAATGTTGTTTTTGTTTCAAAAAATGCGGTGCTTTTTGAGTAAATTGAGGTTAAGCAGAGATAATATTTCAATTTATAAGGAAAAAAAAATCATTACGAAAAATGAAAGATCGTTAAAGAAAAAGCGGTATGAAAGTAAATATACTTTGAAAATCTTCGGACATTGATTTTTTTCAATTCTTTTTTGGAGTAAAATAGTTGACGTTGACGTTGATTCGGCGCCATGTCCACCACCACAAGCACAAGTCCATTTGTAATCATTGAACCATTGAATCTGGAATGAGTATACTCCCCGCACTCGTGTGGTCAGAGAGAGATAGTTGAGAGTTATATGCTAAAAGAAAATAAACTCACCCTTTCAGTGGAGGAGACAGAATATCGAATTGTGTATATTCAAAAGAGAAGAAACGACCCCAATATACAAAGGTATGTCACATGTCACTGACAAATGTGTTGAAAAAATAAAACCGGATAAGATTCAGATAGATATCAGATTTTATCCGAGAATATGAAATTTTGTGTTCAGATTTTTAGTACGTAAAGCTGTTAATCTGGAGATCAATACAGATTTCACGGTACGATTAATATTTTTATGTTCGAGAAAATAAGAAGACCTAACCTAACATTATTTTGAAAAAGTGAAGGAAAAATAAAGACAAACCAAGAAAAACTTTTCTATGAGATGACTTTGGTGTTTGAAAGTTTGTGAAAATATGGAAGCAATGGAAACTGATTCCAATGGAGAGTCAAAGCCTACAAAAATGACGAATGAAAATGAACTTGATAAGAAATCTTCTGAAATCTTGTATAATTCTGCTGATTATATATCAGGACCGAGACAGGTGGTGAATGGAACTGTGCCTGCAAATATTTTAGAATTCTAGTATCCTTGAATGTTTTTCATTAGATTTATCTTCAGAGTTGAATTGATTTGTGAAAATATTTTCTTAACTAACTTAATTTATCAGCCATTCATACGCATACGATTGTAGAAAATTGTTTAATCTTTGCGTTGCTGATCCAAATGTAATCATCTTCGCGTCTGGGAGTTTGATCCATTTTTTCAATGTAACAAATCATAAGATTTGGTTCAAGAGAAGCTCTACTGGGTATGGTATTGGTCATATTGTGGTACGTTTACTTTTCTGTTATTTCCGTACAGCAACGGCGCCGAGGAGGTCAGCCGATTTAGTATAAAATTTCCTTCAATTTTCCACCTAAATTCTACGTTTAGGGTGACAATAGCGAATGTCGAATCGTTTATGACAAACTACGGGCAAACGATTCAATTTAATCGAAATATCGTTCTGTACAGCACTTCTACTTGAATCAGAGAAGTGATGTACAGTAGGCTTTTGCTATAAGCCTCATCTGTATCTTTGTTCCACTTGGTATTTAATCTTATGTGAGAAAAAGACGTAGATAACTGATAGCGAGGCTCATAGCCAGAGTCTACTATACAAAGCGATATTTTGATAAAATTGAAGTGTTTTCCCGCCAGTATCCCCTTAACTACATTTCCCCCCACTTACATAGTTATTGTCCTGTGAGAAGAATTTCCCTTAGTTGTAGTGAACAAAATTGTCAGTGATTCATATTACTCCCCAGGTAGAAATATTCTTTCAAATCCTATTACAGATGGTAAAATTTCTGATTCAATATCATTGAATTTCATTGAAATCTATTCACTTTGCCATTCGTCAATGAGATTTTATAGATTATTTGTAACAGGCTCTGTTCAAAATTTAGGGAAGATTCGAAAAAAGTGAGATAAAGAGCGTTGTGGAACGGAAAGAAACGACGGTTTTGATTCCTGTTTCTTTCCGATATTTTCAACAGAGTACTGGTTCACTGCTCAAGTGGAGATAGCTTGAGAACTGTAGCTCTGATAACTATAGCCAGTAAATGAATTTCCAAAGTAACTCATCGATTTTGTACACCAATTAATGTGTTGTGGCAATAAAAGACTTTTTCATAACACCCGCGCAGAACGTGCCACTTCTTATGCTTGTAGATCGAGAGGTAAGTACGTTTTCCTTCCCTAGGGAGGAAAAGTGAACAACTTTTATTTCTCGATTCCAAAGAGGACAGAAAGGTGAAGAGCAACGTGTAATACAAACTAAAGAGAGAATATAGATGAACGTAATATTCTGCTGTCAGAGTAACCATTTTGTTGATGTCATAAACGGTCTCTGCGCACTTTTATGTTTCTTGCGTTGTTCTACGTGAACTGCATGAACTTTCCGCACGAGTGTTATGAAAAACAGTATACGTATCTCGGAAGGTGAAGCACGCCATTGAAACTCGTGTATTGCCGCTCTCGCTTCGTCCATTCCCGTACAGCACCGGACATTTTTACGTTGCCTCCACGTAGAATCTCCGTTCATCCACGTCCACCATTTATCCATGTAGAGCCCACGGAGATGCGACGTAGAAATCGGTGGATGTGCTGTTAGGATTCCTCCCTTGCTGGGCCGGCGGAACAGTTTTTGGTGATGTGCCGAATAAAGGGTGTGGGTGGGAGCGGAAGGTAAAGGGTAGGGTGGCCCTAGTGAAAATGGGAGCGCAAGAAGGGTATGAAGCGACGCGGAAGAGTACACGAAAGAAACGAAAATTGAAACATTTCACGCTCCATTTGTTCCAATATTCGTTTCCGGAGCGTGGACATCTTCCCCAGGGAGAGAAGTCTATCAAAACGGACCTAATCACAAATATCGTTGCAAAGCAGTGTACGTGATAAAATTTTGGTATGCCGAATCCGGCACATGAAAAAAGTTGATGTGCCGAGTATTTGACCGTAGGGTCGACCTTTCGCCGGCCCTGCTCCCTTGATACTTCATATGCAGTTATGCAAATCGAATCCAAACAAAGTGCCGCTTGTCAAAGAGAATCAGATAGAGTGGAAACGGCCATAACACAACAGTACAATTTTCCGTGGCGAGTTTCAGCGCCTCCTCGTATTTCAGTGGCTAAGTATTTCGAAGAGATACACATGATGAATAGGAGCAGTTTGCCACTGAGACTGCAGATGGCCTACTTAGCCGAATACGCAGCGCTTCCACTCTATCTGATCCTCTTTGCCGCTTGTGATCAGGGTTGGGTTTATTAAGGTCTAGACACACAGCCCACACAGGACACCTACGTCGCCTCTCCGTGGAATTCAGGGAGAAAAAAGAGATCGATGGGTACAACGTGGCACGATGGAGAAGCAGCGTAGAGGCAACGGAGAAATGTCCGCCCGAAAAAACAGCCCGGACATTTCTCCGTCGCCTCTACGTTGCTTCTCCATCGTACCACGTAATATCCACCGCTCCCTTTCTTCTCCCTCAATTCTACGGAGATGCGACGCAATTCTTCGGCGACTGTCCTGTGTGGGAAGCTACGTAAACGTAAGAACGTATGCACAGAAACCGTATACGAGATTCGCGCAGCCTTACGTTCCTCACATTCACGTTTCCGTGCTTGTGTACCCTGGTAAAAATCTCTCTGAATCTCTCTATATTTTGGGACATATCTCAGAGAGATTCAGAGTAACTTCAGAGTAATTCAGAGTAATTCAGAGTAATTCAGAGGAAATTAGAGACTTTCCCGATAGTGATACGTCCTGAAACTCTTCAACTTTGCCTGAATCTCTCTGAAATTTTCTGATGGAATTTGCAAATTTTCCGGAATCTTTCTGAATGTATTTGATTTTTCTTAGGATTTCATTCATCAAGGAGTCAAAGCTTTCTCTGAACTTGAGTGGATCTCCCTGAATTTTTCTGGACCTCTCCGCATCTCTCTGAATTCCTCTGAATCTCCCGGAATTTAATGTATTTAGATTTCAAAGCTTCCTCTGAATTCCCCTGAATCTCTCTGAATTCCTCTAAATCTCCCAGAATTTAATATATTCAGATTTTAAAGCTTGCACTGAATTCCTCTGAATTTCTCTGAATTTCTTTAAATCCCCCAGAATTTGATGTATTCAGATTTCAAAGCTTCCTCTGAATTGTCCTGAATTTCTCTGAATCTCTCTGAATTCTTCTGAATCTCCCGGAATAATGTATTCAGATTTCAAAACTTACTCTGAATTTCTCTAAATCTCCCGGAAGTTAATGTATTCAAATCTCAAAGCTTCCTCTGAATTTTCCTGAATTTTTCTGAATCTTCCTGAATTCCTCTAAATCTCCCAGAATTTAATATATTCAAATTTTAAAGCTTGCACTGAATTCCTCTGAATTTCTCTGAATCTCTCTGAATCTCTCTGAATTTCTCTAAATCTCCCAGAATTTGATGTATTCAGATTTCGAAGCTTCCTCTGAATTGTCCTGAATTTCTCTGAATCTCTCTAAATTCCTCTGAATATTTTTGAAAAGTTCCATACAAAATTTTTCTTAATTCATGTGTCTCTGAAAGTCTCTGACACCTCCTGAATGCTCCTGAAATGCAGGACCAAGAATTTCACTAAATTCATTCCTCTCTGAATTTTCCTGAATTACTCTGAATCCCTCTGGATGACCCTGAATATCTCTGAATCCTAATGAAAAATTCAAAGCTTAAGTTTTCTCAACCCATTAGCCCCTGAAATCCTCTGAATCGCGCTGAATTTCTCTGATTCTTTCTAAATCTCTCTGAATCTCTTTGAATCTCTCTGAAACGTGGAATTTTCAGAGAGATTCAGAGAGATTTTTTTACCAGGGTAGCTAGACCTTTACGTGGTTTTTCAATTTCTTACGTAATATATCCCGTACAGCATATCTCCGCGGCCTCCACGGAGAACAAAGGTAGATCCTCCACGTGAGCAACGTGGAGACTCCGTTAGAGGCGTCGCAGAAATGTCCGCCCCTCGCAACGTTGTCTTGACGTGGAGAGAAGGTGGAAGGGACGAAGTGGCGAGGGAGAATAAAGGTGGATGCAACGAAGAAGCGAGATGGAACAAAGGTGGATGCGACGGAGAGAAGAGGTGGAACAAAGGTGTACGCAACGGAAGGGCAACGTGGAACAGAGGTGGACACAACGAAGAGGCAACGTGGACACGTTGTGAAATTCTGAAAGACGTCTTTCTCAATATCCGCGCTGCATGCGTCAATTTAATTTAATTCACAGAAAGAATCCCGCACGTCTTCGTTCAAGTCCCATGTCTGTAGTGACGGGGTAAAAACAAGGTGGCACAATGTATATAAATACCAAGCCGAATCCATTGCATTTAACCCTTGTTCCACGTTGCCTCTCTCTCGCGTCCACGTGTGGTCCACCTCTATTCTCCCTTGTTACTATGTCCTTTCCACCTTCTCTCCACGTCGTGGCAACGTTGCGAGGGGTGGACATTTCTCCAACGCCTCTACGGAGACTCTACGTGATTTCCACCTAACGGCTACGGATTCTCCACGTTGCTCACGTGGAGGATCCACCTTTGTTCTCCATTGAGGCCACGGAGGTGTGTTGTCCGGGATCCTTTGTTCTTGATACATGATCTATATAAGATAATTTAACCATCCTTTCCCCTTCAAAGGTAAGGTGTTGGTTCTGCAAATAAGATACTCGGCCCGTACAGCACAACCACCGATCCTCCACCTAAGACTTCGGTGGACTAGAGGTGGAGGATCGGTGGAGAAATGGGAGCCGTGGAAATAAGGGAGAAATAAGGGAGAGTCTCCGTTGAGGCAACAGAGAGGCGACGGAGAAATGTCCGCCCTCTGTATTTTCAGTAAAACTTGAATTCGTGAATTCATACATTCAGATTTGGTTACGTAAATGCACCAATAAGAATTATATCGAAAATACAGGGGGCGGACATTTCTCCGTCGCCTCTCCGTTGCCTCAACGGAGACTCTCCCTTATTTCTCCCTTATTTCCACGGCTCCCATTTCTCCACCAATCCTCCACCTCTGGTCCACCGAAGTCCTAGGTGGAGGATCGGTGGTTGTGCTGTACGGGGGTTTCTGATTTGTCGAAAACTATGTTCTTTGAAGTATATTACGTGCAAACCCTCCCTAACAGCACACCCACCGATGTCCACGTCGCATCTCCGTGGAAGCGAGGTGGAGAAAAGGGAGACGTGGATACAAGGCGAATGGACGGAGAGGCGACGGAGAAATGTCCGGGGATCGGTGGTTCTGCTGTACGGGCTGCTTGTAATAACCAAATATTCTGTTCGTTCGTTCAGCGTGTCCCAAGTTGTTCCAACTTGTACCAAATCAATTAATTCATTTCTATAACCGGAAATAGCAAATCTAAAATACTCGGAGTAAGTTGGGGTGACTTGAGGCGCCACTAAACGAACTTAGCTATTGTTCGCTGACAGCACCGTCACTAATAAAAACACATCTACGTACCCTCTCATGCGTGGATTTGAGATGAATGAGAATAGCAACAGCCCATATAGGACAGTCGGCGAAAAATTACGTCGCATCTCCCCGTACAGCACGCGGACATTTCTCCGTCGCCTCCACGTCGCTTCTCCGTTCTTTCCACCTTGTATCCACGTCTCCCTTTCTTCCACGTCGCCTCCACGGAGATGCGACGTGAACATCGGTGGATGTGCTGTGTGGGTCCATAGAAATAAGAGAGAAGAACGGGACCGGTGGATACACACTGAGAAAAAAGCAACGTGGTTACAGGAACTATGTTCGCATGGTCAAAGATTCACGGTTGCAGTGACGTGAAATTTGGTTATGATGACGAGAAAAACAAGATAAAATCACATGAATGTAGTTGTAGCAACTACATAAGATGGTCAAGGCAAAAATCAACGACGTGCTGTGGTTGTGCCAGCCAGATTTTTCTCTGAGTGTAAGGTGGTGAGAAGGAAAAACAGCGTAGAGGCGACAAAGATATGTCCGGGCTGTTTTTCCGGGCGGATATTTCTCCGTTGCCTCTCAGCTGCCTCTCCGTCGTACCACGCTGTATCCACCGATCCCTTTTTTCTCTCTGAATTCCACGGAGAGTCGACGTAGGCGTCCTGTGTGGGGGTCAGAGTATGACGGACATTTCTCCGTTGCTTCCACATCGCAACCATACGTCGCTTCTACGTTCTATCCACCAATCTCGCTCATCTATTTATAATCCATTCAGTTTGACGCGAAGACAACGTATTTCATTAGTGTCGTGTTGCAGATGTCGTGAAGATTCGGAAAAAAATGGAAAAGAAAAACAAACAATCATTCCTGCGTGTTTTGTGGCAGTTTTTGTTTTTGTTTCTTTCCGCATTTCCAATGGGTGGCGATGCTGTACAGTAGGGTGGTCTATTGCCTGGAAATTCTGTGCGTCTCATTGGTTATTCTATTCAACTCGAATTTATGGTAGATCGATTGCGTTAGAATTTCCAGAAACACGGGGAACATTTTCTCTACTCTGCTGAAAATGCCAAGTAAATCCGGACAAAAAATAGTTGTCAGGTTTTGAACGGTTTTTGTCTGAGGAAATCACAAACTGACAAAATTTCTACCTGGTTTCGTCCGGAATTATTGAACATGGAATATCCTGTCAAAAACAGACAGAAAGAATTTGTCAGTTTTTGAAGGGATATTCCATGTTCAATAATTCCGAACAAAACCAGATAGAAAAATGTTAGTTTTTGTTTCGGATTTCCTAGGGCAGAACCGTTCAATAGCTGACAACTGTTCTACGTCCGGATCTGCCTGGCATTTTCAGCAAGGAAGCAGTCATTGCAGTCTTTGGAGGTTTTTTTTGAAGAGGAAAATAATTGCCGCTATCGCACTCCAGTGAAGTACACTTTTTTCGTCTCACCACTTTTCTTACGTTTATTCTCTGATTAATATCAATTGATCAAAATATTGATTAACTTTCATTTGAATTACCCTTGATAAGGGAACCCTAACAGGACAGTCATCGATTGACAGCCTACTTTTAATCCTTAACATGCACGCCTCTTTTTTCGAACGTAACATGCACACTAGGGTCACGATGACCCTGTTGATTTTCAATTGTTTATAATTTTGCAAGAATGAATGATGAAAATATGAAACAATTCTGAAGTGTAGTAGAAACATTGAAGAAGAGGTCTAAACTGAATGATAACTGAATTTTTTTGCTATCGACATTGCAGAAAAAATGGTTGAAAAATTCAAGTTTTCCAAAAATGATGTGTTTATTGAAAAAATTGTAACTTTTTGAGTCTTGAATATTGAGGCCTAATATTGTACACGTGTCATATTCAGATGTGTAACTTTGAGGGAAAAAATATTAGAAATGTGAATTCTTATAAAAGTGTATTTATTCTGATGATTGAACAAGTGGTCTCTTCTGAGGGAAACCCACATATTATGCACACCAGGGTCACCGTGACCCTGTGTGATTAATGAAGTACGCTTTGTCAATGTTTAGAAAACGTCCCGTTGTAGTATGGGAATTAATTAAAATCGAAAATATAAATTCGTTTCACTCACCTCGCTGATTAAAAAACACAGTTTTTTCAACTTATAAAAAAGATCAGTTTTCATGTCAACCAACGTTGCATGCATACCAGGGTCACACAAACCCTGCGTCAACATTCAATAGCCGTTAAATAAACATTGAGCAGTTGATTCGACCTGTCTATGGTCATTGTCGTCACTTTATAATCAAATTCGATTTCAGATGGCGTTACTTATAGAATTTTCAAACAGTAACATGTATTATTTGACGCTTTAATTCGTTTACAGGGTCACTGTGACCCTGGTGTGCATGTTAAGGGTTGAATGCAGACATTTCTCCGTTACCTGTACATCGTTTTTATGTCGCATCTACGTTTTATCCACCCATCTAGTTAATCTACTCCAGATCCACGTACCCCAAGAGATCAATTTCTGGTGAATCTC
Source organism: Gonatopus flavifemur (assembly GCA_018340375.1). Taxonomy (NCBI): domain Eukaryota; kingdom Metazoa; phylum Arthropoda; class Insecta; order Hymenoptera; family Dryinidae; genus Gonatopus; species Gonatopus flavifemur. The sequence goes on from JAFFJZ010000002.1 coordinate 62,801,240, forward strand.
AGATAATTTCACGTTCAACTAACGTTGGTTGAAAGATTCTGTTGCCTCATCGATGCTTGTCATATTAAAGAATTATCTGTTTACATCCAAATGTGCCTTCCTGTTTGTATATCCAACCGTTTGCCTTCTGCTTTCATGCAGAAAAATCCAACATCCAACCATATTGCTGTGGGAGAAAACGGTACCGATCCTCCAATAATAATCTACGAATGGCCAAGTATGCAAATCGTAACAATCTTATTTGGAGGAACAACAAGAAATTATTCACATTTGTCATACAGGTGCACGTTTATAATCTAATTTATATCATTGATATAATAATACTAAAATATTCGTTATTTCATAGCGTGGACGGTTCGATACTTGCATCTCAAGGGGGTGCACCGGACCGTTTGATCACAATTTGGAACTGGCGAGAATCTATAATCATGTTAAGATGCAAATCTCACAGTCAAGATATATACAACGTAATGTTTTCCCCTTCGATTCCTGGAGATTTAACGACGTGTGGTTCTGGTCACATCAAGTTCTGGAAAATGGCTGACACTTTCACCGGATTCAAATTGGAAGGGGAGCTTGGAAGATTTGGTAAAACAGATATCTCCGATATCGTTGGAATTTATTCCATGCCAGATAGGAAGGTAAAATTTTATAAGAAGAACATGAATATTTTTGAGGTGTTTAATCGAATACCTTTATTTATTAGGTCATATCAAGCTGCGAATGGGGAAATATTTTTTTATGGGAGGAAGGTCTTATCAAGGTGGAAATTTGTCGAAGAAATAGAGAAGTTTGCCACGCTCGAGCAATTTCACAATTCTTATATATGAACGATTATCTTATATCTGTTGGTAAATTAAACCTTTTCCAGTCTCTAGTGAAAGAACCAACAATTTCGCAAGAACACTTTACTTATCTTAAAATTACGCCCATTTTTTAAATACTTTTTTGCATTTCCAATTGCATGAGTAATTCTCACCAAGAGTGAGATAAAATGTTGCAATATGAAAGTAAAACTAGTGTTTTCTTAATAAAAGGCATGGACGGATGGATACGTTTCTGGATTTACGAAGCTATCGATCTAGCTGATCCTCCGGATGAAGATCGATTCCTCGAAATTGAGCCTGCCCACGAAATTCATGTTATCGAAGAAGATTCTAATGAGGAATCAATGCTCATGTGTATCGTAAAAAGAGAACCTGATAATCCTGACAGTACATTATGGTACGCTCAGGTAAATTACGAAACTTCGATAATCAATTGTATTTTCGATAGCGAATGTAATCATTTATTCTCTCCTCTTCGATTGTAAAAGGATGGAAACGGGGGTATCTGGATTATAGATTTGAATAGATCTGAAAGTAGAGAATCTTCAGAAAAGATATTTAAATCTCACGCTGGACGTATAAATGATATGGCTGTTGCGAACTGGGGACCAGTAGTGGCGACTCTTGGTGAAGATGGTCGATTACATGTTTATAATTATTTAAAGAAGAAATTGATTTTGACGCATAAGTTCGAAGATGTTGGTCAACAGATTATTTGGTTCCCTTGTGAAGTAAGTGATAGGTATTGGGTATGGGAATAAGTTTCCGCCCTTTTTCAAGCAAAGTTGATTTTTATTCAAACAATGGATTATCATATAATGTTATTCAAAGTATGCACCATTGGAAGCGATCACTTTTGCCCATCTTTCAGGCAGCATACGGATTCCTCGGAGAAAAAAAGCAGGTTCTTTTGACTCGATCCATTCATTGAGCCATTTTTCGACACTTTCGTAAAAAGTAAACCGCTCTCCAGGAAGGGCTGATTGCATAGATCGAAATAGATGATAATCCGAAGGCGCAATGTCTGGGGAATACGGCGGGTTGGGCAAGATTTCCCAATTCACTCCTTCCAAATATTTTTTAACAGGTTGAGCAACATGTGGCCTAGCATTATCATGCAGCAAGATAAGTTTATCATTTCTACCGTCCCATTCCGGTCGTTTTTCTTTTAGAGCTCGGTTCAAACGTATTAGCTGTAGTCTGTAACGATCGCCAGTAATTGTTTCTGACGGTCTAAGAAGTTCATAATAAATGACACCTTTCTGATCCCACCGGATGCACAACATAATCTTTGAAGCGTGGATATTTGTTTTCGGTGTCGATGGACCTGGTACATGTGCACCTGTCAGCCCCCAACTTTTTCGACGCTTAGGATTTTCGTAATAGGTCCATTTTTCATCGCCAGTGACAATACGATGCAGAAAACTTTCTTTTCTGCCGTTCAAGAAGCATCTCGCACGTTACCAAACGTCTCTCGATATCTCTCTCCTTTAGTCGATGCGGCACCCAATTACCTGCTTTTTGGACCATTCTCATCTTGTGCAAGCGTTTACCGACGGTCGATCTGTCAACGCCCAACTCTTCAGACGACTCATCTAGGGTTCGACATGCATCTTCATTCAATAATTATTCCAGTTCTACATCTTGGAATTTTTTCGGTGCGCCTCCGCGTTCTTTATCACTCACGTCAAAATCGCCACTTTGGAATCGTCGAAATCACTCTTTACAAGTTGTATTAGACGGAGCGTGATCACCGTAAATATTGCACAGTACACGATACGTTTCAGCGGCACTTTTCTTCGAAATAAAATAATGAAGCATAACTTCCCGCAAATGTTGTTTTGTCGGGACAAACGTTGTCATTTTTGACACCAGGTAAAAAATGATGTTTACGCTTGTAACAAATGTCAACTACCGCAATCGACACCTTATATATACACTTCCAAATCACAAGTATAGCACTTGAGTGAACTCAAAAATAGTATCAGCAGCAACACTTTTTCCAAGAGGGCGGAAACTTATTCCCATACCCAATATCACTCCCTATACAGGACAGTCGCCGATGAATTACGTCGGATCTCCATAGAATTAAGGGAGGAAAAAGGAAGCGGTGGATATAACGTGGCATAACGGAAAACCATCGTGCAAGCGATGGAGAAATGTCCGAGCCGTTTTTTCAGGCGGACCTTTCTCCGTTGCTCCTTCGTCGTACCACACAGTATCCTCCGATCTCTTTTTTCTCCCTAAATTTCACGGACAGGCGACGTAGGAGGTATTCTGTAAGTGAGCCCATGATTTTCGATGTTGTCAGGAAAATTGAAATAAAGTATTGGAAGCCAATTTACTAGGCGGTAGTGAGTTACCCTATGAATATTTTGGAAAAATTTTAATTTGTTTACTCACAAACTTAGATGAGTGGTTTTGCACATCCACGAAGAATATCGTTTATTTTTTCGATTTTTTTCATATCATCCAATTGATCGCTATGAGACGTTATTATTTTTGTCGTGTAGTTCGGAATTTCCTACAGGCTTAGTTTCTTCGACAACGTTTTCATTCGATGTCTCATATTTAGGAGGACAAATTTTAAAATTCAAATAATCTCTTTTGTCCTGAATTGATCGTCGACAAGCTTTGCATATAGAGGAAAGGGTCCGAAAATGGGCTACCACTTTGGTTTTATCTCCTACTGGCCAGTCTTCACGCAAAGAATCCAAATAAAAATCACAGCAAGAACCTACACGGAAAGACCGGGTCTATTAATATTCAGAAAACTGACTGTCAATTTAGGGAAAACGAGGATCGCTGAAAAATATTCGTAGTGAGTCTACTAAAAATTCGCAGTCAATTTATTAACAATTGATAGTTTCACTGTGAAAAATACCAATGAAACTATCAACTGTTAATATTTTGACTACGAATTTTCGGTAGACTCACTACGAATGTTTTCCAGCGATCCTCTTTTTCCCTAAATGGACAGTCATTCTTCTAAACGTTGATAAATTCTTTCTGAATATTAATAGACCCGGTCTTTCCGTGTACAACTATTACAGGGCTCCCACTGGTCCTACTTTTCCTACTTTTCCTACTTTTTGGTGAAATGTCCTACTTTGTCCTACTATTCTGCACTTTATCCTACTATTCCTACTTTTTCGTAAAGTCCCTGACGAAAATTATCTTATAATCAGGGACGTTTTTACATTTTTGCCACTCAGGGCCTAATAATACTTTGCCTCTCCCAACCTGAACTGGATTAATATTTTCAATTATTTCATCAAGTATATCATAACAAAATTCTTATAATTTCTCTAAGAATTGTGGCTTTATCAAAAATTATGAAAAAATATGAGTTTTGTGACGAATTATAAAGACTTATGGGAATATTTTCGTTATGGGTGTCATAATTTGTTCCATTCTTTTGCCATTTAGTCAGCATTTTTATTTTTTGAAGTTCACTCACATCGTATACTGTTCTTCTTGCTGCGATAATCAAACGTCAATCCTCAGATCATATGTTTGGAAGATGAAATAGACCAAGTCAGTAATTTTATGATGTTGATTTCAAAGTTCAAACCAGACAATCACACGGAAAATTGGTTATAACAGCTATTTAAATAGTTGATTTACTATATACCGGATGATTGCTGTAGTTGTTGATTAGTCGCTACATCTATTTTGGTAAATGATTGAAATACGTGATCATTCTCTAAATTTGAAAGCATAAGAAGTCTATGGCTCCACTCCATTAAGTTTCAGAAGTGAACTTGTCCAGTTTGAGTGATATTTTCAACTGTTTCGAGGGAAATTCCTCTTCAAAAGTGAAAAATTCCCTTCCAAATCGAAGTGATCTGAGGAGTCCAACTTCACACCTCAGACTATCACTCTCAAAGAGTGAAAATTCTACTAAAAAAATTGATAAGCTCACTTTTGGCTGGCTAAAAAGTGGAATCTAACTGAGAATTTAAAGAAATAGTTCGATTAATAAGACCACAATTAATCCTGCTTTCCGTAATGTTATAATTGAAGGTTCATGAGATCAGACAATGTGATTGTTTGTGGATAATTTTTCAATTTAATTATTATCTGAGGAAGTGCAATACATAAAGTAGCACGTCAACTCAGTTGAAATATCAAATCAACGATTTTTTGCAGACATCATATTTTTATATGCAAAAAACGTCAAATTGACAATTCACAATGGACATGAGCCTCATTCACACCAGTTAATCGAATAACGAATGAAATCCTGAACTAGGGAAATATCACAAATGTTGTGAAGTTGCAGTATTCTCAATGTGTTTGATGAACTTTTTTCACATGTCAAAGCAACAAAATTGGATATTTTGGACTACTGAAAAAAATTTGAAGAATTTGATTAACGAGAGAATTGAAAAAAAAACGATTTTATAATTGTTGCTTATTTTTAAAAATATATTTTATATCAAAATTTCTATTAATTCTATTAGACTATTGAAGGAAATAATCTATGATAATTTCAAATTTTTATTTTAATAATTGTGATATAGATGTAACGTTTAATAAAACTATGGTGATCGATTTTATTTCATATTTTTTGTTAATTTCGTAATTCTGTAAGAGGTCTTCTTTCGTAAGAGGTCTGTGTTTGAGCAATATATTTCTTTTTCCACGAATGGAGGAGTGATAACATTTTTTCTGGAAGATGTAAAAACTGTGATTTTTGAAAGTGTGGTCCGAATATGGGCTACCCGTAAAATTTTATTGAAACTGTTGGCAATTTGGTGTTTTTGGCGGAACTCTTGAGATATCAATTCATCCTTCGGTTAATTTACACTTCTATACTCCCCTGATAAGCTACATATCGTTTCAGATCCAACGGAACGGATGACTAGTAATAATATTGAAAACATCGCATACCTGAAAAAGTTTCGAGAGGCACTGAAAAATATAAATTCACTTGTCAAAAAAATGTTTAGCTGTATCAGCTAGATTTTAGCTATCATAGCTAGATATTTGGCTGCAGTAGCTAAAATTTAGCTGGTACACCCAAACATTTTTTTCCGTGCAACTGCTGTGCATGCAAATTGTCGGTGATAAGGAATATCTTGTATCGGTCACCGCCAAGCGGCAGCGCCATACCAGCCTACAACTTCCCATATTCGGACCATAGCCCATTTTCGGACCCTTTCCTCTAAATAATCCAATTAAACTCTTGAACACCGCATCCCATTTTTCCGTTACAATAGGAAGATTCGTTATCATAGCTGTGTGTTTATTTTTGTTCAAAGGATTGCAGCACCCTTTTGGGCGACCCATCACCAAAAATCACTTGGAACGCCGAATTTTTTAAAATCAGGTGACTGAAAAAGTTTCTCACATTACTGTTTAATTACAGTAATGTTTTTGAAACATACTACTCGAGAATAGTGTTTGATGAGCAGGTTGGAAAGTCTTAATGAGAACTTTAGTAGCGAAGAATTGACGGATCAGAACTCACATGAATGTACAAGAATAGGGTCACGCGTTGAGCTAAAGCTTGGCGACATATCACTCGATACACGCGTGTCGGAGCTTTGAACAATATTTTTTTTCATGAACCCAAAGAGCGAGCACAAAAATGTTCCAACGGTTTTTGAATCGTAAAGCTTTGAAGATTCTATTTCTTGAAAAAAATTTTAATTACTTCACCCAGATCAGGGTCAAATTAGCATTTGTTTTTCACTATATCCTCCTAAATTTTCATCAACTTTCAACGAATAGTTTTCGAGAAATGAGTTTTTCAATGAAAATCTATGAAAATTTTCAATCTAATTTTGCAAATAAACGAATTAAAATTCTTCAACAATATTCATATGGCAACTTACTACCGCCTAGCAGATTAGCTTCCAATATTTCATTCCAATTTTCTTGCCAACATCGAAAAACATCGATGGATTCACTTCAGAAATTTTTACCCACATATATTAATGTTTTTTAATTAATTTTGAATAAACTTCAAGGTTGAAACGACTGGTTCAACATTAATTTGTGCATTCGGAAGTGGAGTATTGCGGATGATTTCTTTAAATACATCAGAAGTAAATAAAAAAGATTCAAAACCAGAACAGAATGTGAGATTGATTCAAGTAATCAAACCCCACACATCCCCTATCACCGTGATGTCGTTGAATCCTTCCATGAGGTAAAACTCTCCTCATCTTGATTTGATTGAATTCTAAAAAAACGTATTTCTAGTTTATTAGTCACTGCCAGCAAAGACTCGACAGTTTTCGTGTTTTGTGTACGGAAAACTACATCGTATCCCATTATTTCGCCTATTGGATATGTGAAAACTCAATCCTACGTCACGTGCATGACATGGAAACCTAATGACGTAAGATTCTTTGTTTCAAAAAAATATCTCTGAATGAGATGATTCGTGGGGATTTTCAAACTAAAAATTTATCATCATTCAGAATACAACATTGCTTGTTGGATGTGCACAAGGACATTGCTTGGAAGTTGATTTGCCTGAAATACCTCAGACTTATACTACTGTCTCTTACGAATTAGTTCGATGCAAACCTATTCTATTTAGATTTCATTCGGTGAAATCATCTATCAGAAGAGAATTGATTCGTTTAGAACGCGAAAAACAGAAAGAAATAAGATTGATGAAAAAACAAGAAGAGTTGGAACAACTACGCACTGACAATCCTGGAATTGAAATTGATGAAGAAACGTTTCTAAGTGATTTATTATTCGTATTATCGAAATTATATTTGAAATCAATCTATGGATTCTCTAGGTTGTTATTAAAACCTTGCAATAGCCTGGAAAATGCCTAGAGGATTTCTACTAGGGTACTTGTTACTGTAAATTTAAGCGAGAAAGATTTAGGAATTCTTCTCAACTGTTATGAGATCTTGTGCAGTATTTCCTGAACAAAAAAAAACATCAGTTACAATGTTACAGTGGATTCCGAAGAAGAACTACCCCTTCCGAACATCTATATCCCAGAAATGCCAAACAAAGTGCTAGCGATTTACTACACTGATCACGATACCGTATGTTTATCGATGGGAGGTTTTGATGCTGGATATTTATACGAATATCCAAATCCCGATTCTCGAAAACATATAAAAAGAGAACCAGTTAGAAGCACTATGATTTGCGACGCCGATGACGTGGAAGTTCAAAGTTTTCTCTTCTAGTAGGACGAAGCAAAGCATAATTCTCATAATTCATAGAGAATCATTCGAAAATTCACGATTTCTGTATTTCAGCAAGAACAATAAGTATCTGATTTTGGGTATGCAGCACGGTGAAATAAGAATTTGTAAAATAAATCCAAAAGATCACACAGATTTATCTGATTATTGGTTATTACCAATGCACGATAACAATAACGGACATATATCTAAAATACTTCTCGGCTATGATCATAAAATGTTATTAACTTGTGGTCACGATGGCAACCTTTTTTCTTACAAAATCAACGATAACACTCCTACGGAAAGAATTTACATACCCCGAACGAAGCGTCGTTCGTCTCTAGTATGGTTCTTTATTTCTAAACAAATTGACAAATTTATATGAGATCAAATCTAATTCTAATATGAATTTCAACAGCCTGATATTCGAGTTCACGATATAACGGACTCTAATCATCCTAGTCTGGAAGAAAATTTGATGAAAGCTGAACAAAATCGAATTACGTTGAGAGCTTCAAGGAGGAAAGATAAAATATATGAAAATCTTCAACAATTGGCTAAAGACTACGAAAATATTATACGCAGGTGAGGGTGATTAATTTGATTTCCATATTGAAATTATGTTTATGAAAATAATAAGTATTATTTATTCAATTCTACAGAAATAACGCATTGCCAAAATCCATCAGGATTCCATCCGAAGATTTAGAATTGGATTCGAGAATCATGAGAAATTTAGATTTGGAGTTGAAAAAGGAAATGGATATGGTGTATAAAAAAATGGAGTACGACGTGGAAAAAAGTAAACTTAGACTACAAAAGTTGATGGATCATTTTATCACGCCAATCACTTGTCTTCCTTTCGCCGTTTACAGAATATTGTAATTGTACCTCGTAATTGATATGAGCCCAAACCACGCATAAGTTCAGAAAGAATTCATTGTGAATTTTTCAAAATTCTTTCTGAACTGATGTCAGTTCATCGAGTACCTGATTTAAAAGGAACACATTCGATTAATTGTAAAGATGATAAAAACTGTACAGAAATTTTATATCATTTTTGAGAATTTTATCTACAAAACCATGTCGTTTGGACCAAGCAATCGATGAACGATTCTCATATAATATGAAAACTTATGAAAATAATGTTATTATAATCACGAAATCAATAGGAAACCAGATACAATGGTATATTCTATACGAGAACGGAAATTAGACGATGATTTTGAAGATCAGTATCGGAAAACTATAAAAACTATTCAAGAAAAAAGAAACGTACAAAAGTAAGTATTTTTGGAATAAGTTATTCCTTGGAAGATTGGCAGCAATTAATTCAGTAAATATTATGAAAAAAATGGTTTAATTGAATCAGTGTGTCAAAAAGTTGTATTTCGCTGGATGAACTCGATCAATGCGGTCGTTTTTAACGCAATATTCCATGTCGCCAATTTTGATGAAAAATCTGATAAATTTGAGGCATTCTTTACATACTTTTTTCAGAGTTCAGAAAAATAGAAACGAAATTGCGCTCTGAAAAAACTCTAACAAAAATCTCATAAATTGTTGATATTTTTTTGATTATTGGAAAATTCTAAAATTCTATGAATATATTCATATACTATATCCAAATAGTCAGAAGAATGTTAACAAGTCATCAGAATTTCGTCAGAATTCTTTCAGAGCGCAATCTCGTTCATATTGCTCTGAAGAAAAAAAAATTGAAAAAACTCTCAGAAACTCTAAAAAAAATCTGTGAGGAATGTTTCAAGTCGATTTGTTAGATTTTTCATTGAAATTTCAGAGTTTTGCAGAGAAAATGCGATGTTTTTTCCAGAGATTCATGGTTTGGCGGTTTTGCAGCCGAATGAATCGAAGTTTCCCCATCTGTCTTAAGTACCAAGTATTAACAGACCTTCTTGAATTACAGAGCAATTGATAATGAAATGGAGGAACAAGAACAAATAGAGGAAGAAGAAGAAGAGGATGGCGAAGAAAAGACAAAAATACGAGGAACAGAAAGTTTTTTAAAGGACTTGAATCTTTCAACAATGAAATTTGGATTAGGGGTACAAATAAAACAGATGGTACGGAAATACAGGAATAGAAAATCGAGATTGTCTGAACGAGAGCAAGAAGTGAGTTGTAATCATAAGACAGACAGGTTTACAGATTAGTGACAGATAGGTATTAATTCATATGCAATCTTCCTCTATTCCGACAGTGGAAAAAACTGAATAAGTGTAAACCTGAAAAGAAGACAGATCACGACAGCAACGTACAAGAGATTGAACAAGCGAGAAAAACTATAGGTGATTACAAGCTGAAATCGTCCTCAAGTTTTAATCCCACAAACCACGAGAGTTACGCTAAATTATTGAAATACAAAGAAATTTTGGATATCAGCAAAAAAGTAGGGAAAAAATTACTCGATTAACCATTAAAGAATACAATTTCGACATCGTCGTCATTTTAGTTACACGACCTACGAGAGAACTTCAATAAGCGATTAAAATCAGTTCAAACGAAGAAACAACATTTAAAAATCCAAGTGTTGAAACTGATAGAAAAATTAAAAAGTATTCATACGGAGATACCGAAGAAAGATATAAAACCTTTACCATCAGTTCCAATTTTTCACGAGGATATTGAGTTTCCTGAGAAAAATCTGAAGGTACATGTTTATTTTGATGTTTGTTCCACTTGAGAAACAAACAAAGACTTTATTATGTTTGCCAGGTTGAAACTAACGCCTTATCGAAAGAAGAGGAGCGAGAAGAGTCGTTAAATGTCAGTAATAACGATTCAGATGACGAATATGAAGTTTTAATATTGAATGAAAATTCCACACGTTTCGGAAAACGGATTTCGACTTTTTCTTCCCTCGTGGATTCAGTTTCGATCGGGGATCGACTTGAAACTGTTTGGGAAAAAGAAATGAAAGAGTTTCGAATGATGAGAAAGATATACGAACAAGATTGTATATTGAATTACGTACAAACTAGTTACGAAGAATTAGATTCTGAATTGGATACTCTTGAAGAGGAGAGATCCGAGATCATAGCTGACGGTATTTATTTGGAATTGTATCGCCTCACTCTGAATCAGGAATACATTATTTTGAGAAAAAGTGAGGGCGTGGAAAATAATTTAAGAAAAAAAGTCAATGATATTGGAACGGAACGTAATATCGCTAAGCAAAAGGTGAGAATTTTTTGTACTATAATAATTCTTTTCTTAAAAGTGTATTCTAATTAAATCATTTTGATCACAGTTACAATCAATGTCCAACAAAATTGAACAAAGAACCAAAGAAATCAATAAATTGAGTGACAAGATTAAAGACGTATCCCTTGAGTACATGGGAATGATAGAAGGGGATAAATTTTATAATTTTCTGAAAAAGATCTTCAAAAAGAAATATAAAGAATCGAGAGAACGAACAATCGACGATGGTGGGTACATTCATTATATTTATTATTAAAGGACGAAACATTAAAATAATTCCACGATGAATGTTGTTTTTTTTTTCTAAGAATCTTCAACTTCTTCGTCGTCAACCTCCGCGACAAGTTCGGAGGAAAACGAAACGGGTACCATAGACAGTCGAGAAATCAGACAAATGCATTTCGATGAAAACATTTGCCCGCCTGGATGCAACAAAGATTTCTATCAACTCGCTTTTTCTATGCGACAAAAACGCTACGAATATGAACTTCAAGTTAAAGAGCATCAAAAGTTCATCGACGGGATTCGTAAAGAATACGAATACGATATGAAACTTTTAAAAGCTATCGATAGTAATTTCGAAAGAAGTAAAGATGAACTTAGAGAATTCATGGTAATGAATTTTGATTATTATCAATTCGTTGATTCCTCAATTAAATAATTAAAAATTCATTAATTAGATATTTAAACTTTGAAATCCTATCCAAATTGCCTGATACAAATCTGATGAACATTCTCTCCAGTTTTATTCATCTAAATTTTCTTATTTTCTCCTCAAAGCCTCTAAACCCTATTGTTCAATGACTTTTTTTTTAGACTCGAGGAATATTTTGATTTGTGAAATGTATTGTTCTTGTTTATTTTAGATCGAAAAGCAACATAAACTCAACGATATAGAAGTAACAGTGATCATGAAATTCCATCAGTTGCAACATTTGGAAAATTCTGGGAAATTTGCAAAGATGAGAGATTGTGTTGTATTTGATAAAGCGCGATTAAGTAGCCTATACTCCAGGGTAGAAGAACTGAAAGATGAGATCCGCGAAGAAGAAACAAAGTACAAGTACGTTTAAATAATTCTTAAAAAGATGGTTGTAAGAAATAATCAATTCCGACTAAATGATAAACCAATAGAATTCAATTGACGATTCAACCGTTTTCAAGACTTGCTAGAACACGTTAACATTTCATTAGGGTACATATTAGAACAATGAATTTTCTTTTTTTCAGACAAGACAGAGCAAAATATCATAAAATGAAAACCGATTGTAAAGTTATGAATACAGAAATATCAAGATTAAAAGAAGGAAACAAGCAAGAAATGCTGAAGAAATTTGGACAGGAAATCTCCTTGACGGCTCTGTACGAAGTGGTTTTACGAAAAATGGTTTACAATATCAAAGTGGATTCAACTGAAATTATCAAGCTTTACGAAAAGAAGATCAATTGTAAGAAAAATTTCAATATAATACAATTCATATACGAACTAGTCGTGTGGACTACAGGACTCGGTATTGTAGGATTTTCTTCGTGTAAGAATTATTCAGATTTTTTCAATGTTGTTCAGAAGAATTTTTTCCACCAAGCTGAAAACTGTTCTCGCGTTACCCAACTCAATCGCAGATAGGAATTTTCAGCTAGACATTCGTTCTCATAAAATGTCTTTTATCAGTTGTCAATCTTCATTGTTTTAATTCACTTCTCGACATTCCATTAAGATTCAATCAAATTCAATAGGTTGATCAGATCCTTTTTTCAAAAAAAAAAAAATACAAATTTGATTGTCAAGATGTCAAAAACGATTTCAGGTATCAAAGAACAGCGCAAAGAAGAGATGGGAATTTTGAAAGATCTTTTACGCGAGAATACCGAAAAGTTGAATTTCTTGACCATTCTCGAAGAAGAGCAACTCAAACTTCGAAAAATATTGAAGACTACTTATGTAACTGAAGTACGTCTTAGATTCTTCTCAAATGATAGATGATTTTTTGTCGATTAATTAAAAATTCACGTATCAACAGGATCGAATGCTGGACGTGGAATCAAGATATTACAAGGATATACTGAAATTGGAAATCATTCTTCAAAGTCAAATGAGACAGAGACAACTTTTTTCTAACGATATGAAAAAATTGAATTTTGAATCGATATGTTCGTCTATTCACGACGAGCAAGAGTCATCGCAACATACGTTTGTGATGAAAGAAAAGCAAGATATGCAAATCGTGGATACTGTTGCAGACTACGCAGATTTTCCTTCTAAAGAAAAAAAAGGTAACCTCGTAAAATTAATATTTATTGTTTCTACATTTGTAAATTCATTGATCATTTCCAGAATATGATGATATTTCTTTTTCACAAGACTATGAAGACAGTTTCAAAGGAGATCATTTGAAAACGATGGTTCGTATTTCTTTCAAGTCTCACATTATCAAGTTCTTTTTAATTAATCTTTCGATCAATCAGGTCCAGCATCTTTTAAATGACGTTTTGGAAGATTCTTTCGGAGATCAAGCTCGTAAGATTTCCGAGCATGTAGTAGACAAATTTATATCGAATATAACGATGGGTGAAAACTTGAATAAAATTCAAGATATAATTAGAAGCAGTGTACATTATATTACAAATATGCTTCCGCAAAGTGATGAACATGCTAATCTTGGTGAAATAATAGAAGAAAGTCTTAATGATATAATTTCAAGGTTTATTCTACATTATTCTACATAAATCCAAATTTATTTGAATTTGTGTTTTAGTTTTTTTATGTAATTGAAAATATTTGTTTAGATTGCACAGAGAGTCAGAGCACTTGGACGATCCTGAAGAAGGAAATTTCAATCCAAGAGAAGAATTGAGGAATTTATTGAATTCTCTACAAATTGACAATGTGGAATTAGTGGAAAAGGAATTATTACAGCTGTTGAAGAATAAACATGACAGAAACGATGCCGTTGAATACGTTTTAGAGAATTTACCGTTCGAACTGACTGAAGAAACCAAAGAAAGTTTAGCAAAAGATGTTAGAAGAATTATGATTAGAATTCTGCAACACGTGCCTGGTATTTAAAAGATTCATCTACATTATTATTCTACCTAAGAATATAAAATTTCCCATCTTAGGGTACAAAAATATATCAAATCTGACACCATTGATAATTAAAATTATTTATATTTATATATTTTTATGTACAAAGTCAAGTTTCATAATTATGTTTCGGACTTTTGATTGTGTTACAAATACCATACGTTAAGAATCTAAAATGCAAACTCAACACAGCATCCTCAACTGACGAAAAAGTTGGTATCTATTTTTTCCCCACTCGTGTCAACAAAAAAAACAATTGAACAAAAATAAATTAAAATATAAATTGTAATACGAGGAGTTCAACATAAGAAATTTCGTCAAACTGGTTACTCAATTTCAATTCAGACAATACCATATGTATGTACGGTGTTCCAAAATTTTTAGACAATATTAATCATTATATTACACTGTATTTTCAAATTTTAATCAACACATTTTGGAACACCCTTTACATTTACATATATAATATATTTTTCTTCTTCCGACTATGGATTTATAATTTTTTTCAAGGAAAACTCTACCTTCTTCAAGGCACTATGTTATCATATACTTTGATAATATTACATTTTGCGTAAAAAAAGAGAAAACTTTGATTATTCGCAGAAAGATCACAAAAGTTTGAGTATATTTGATATTGTCATTTGAGAATAATGATAAAACTCGTACCTGTATATCACTTTCATAAACGATTTTAGAAAATTTTGCTTCCATGCGCAAACACAGAAAGAATATATATTTTACACGTCTAATCGTAAAATGCACAAAGTAGAAAAATTTATGTACAACAAAAAGTTGTATCGAGGACCCTTCGATGCTGTATGATTTGTCTTTCATCTCTCAGGACGGTTCATGACACAGTGCTTCAGATTCTTGCACTTTGAACTGTGTCCTACCGTTCCCCTTATTTTAAAACGTAAGAGATCGAAATTCAATAATTCCACATAAAATTTCAAAATGAATAATTCAAATATACTAATACTAAATGACGTGATTTTTCATATTCACGATGAGTACTCGTTTCTAAGTCTACGACGAAAAAAAATTCACTCCGAAGACTTTGAGAAGTAATATAATAATAGTAAAAATAAATAGTATAATTGTGTCACTGTTTTTTAAAACTCTTTAGAATCGGATAGATGTTGTCAAAAGCTTCATAAATTTCCTGTCGGACTTTAGCACCTGTGAAATAATTTGGGAGAATATTATTTTAAACTCAATTTTACATAATGTAGTTTTCAAATCTCTATATACCTCTCTAAAGAGAAATAACACTCACCGGTCAGAACAACTTTGCCAGAAACGAAAATTAATAATACTATACGAGGTTTCACCATTCTATAAATCAATCCAGGAAATAATTCTGGTTCGTAGGAAGAGAACTGACCGTGAGTGAGGACCAGTCCTTCCAATCTGATAGGAAATTTCACGTCACAACTCCCAACCATATTCTGGATTTTGAAATCCAAAAACTTGGCCTTGAGAATAAAAAAAAAAACGTTTCAATATAATTCAATCATGATTTTGTAACTAGAAAATTATTCCACTCACCGGAAATCCTAACTTTTGGATTATACGAGCGTATTTTCTCGCAGCGAGACGTGAATCTTCTTCGCTTTTAGCACCGGTACAAACCATTTTACCGCTACTGAATATCAGAGCGGTCGTTCTTGGTTCTCTTATCCGCATGATAACAGCGGCGAATCTCTTTGGGTTATATTCCGCGTTTCTCGCGTGAAGAGCTATCTTTTTTAAATCTAATTTACAATTCAGGTTTACGGTCGATACTATGTTCCTGAAACACAGAATTGAGAAAAATTGATAGGAAGGTTCGAATTCTCAAATAATTGTGAAAATACTTACTGTAATTGCGGTAAAATTCCAGGATCCGCCGATGCGGGAGTCATGGGCGTCATAGGACCCGGAGTTGAAGGCCCGATAGAAGGTGGAGCAATTTGACTAGCTTGTGGAACTATGGGAGACATCATATTTTGCTGAAAGGCAATAGCATTATCGTTAGACGGATGATGAATTCCCTGGTTGAGAATGTTCAACAAACTCGATAATAGTGAAAAATCAATTTTTGGTAGAATCGAAAGAGTTCAAAATAGGGATTTCAACTGTTGCACGGTGTGCCCAAATGGCACAGAGGTTCGAAAAGAATTCTATATGAACTCTTGCTGAACTAATGTACCTTTAATGAACTTTTCTATTCAAAGATTATTAAATAGTAAAATTAAAATTCATATAGTAGTTTACCGGCGTTTGAGGCTGCATGAGACTCTGAGGCGTCGCAAAGGCAGGAGTCGGGGCATAGGTGTGCATGGTTTTTTGTGGAGTCGCGAGCATAAGCATTCCGCTATGCATATTGGACCCCATGGAATGCAATTGTCCCATCTGATATTGTTGCGACTGCTGTTGCTGCTGTTGTTGTTGTTGTAAGGCATTTGGTAGAATTTGTTGATCCTCTTCGGGTTGATGTAGAGGAGTACCTATACTAGGGATGCTGAATCCTGGACTTGGCAACATTTGATCCATTTTGTTGGTTTGAAAAAATAATCTACTGGAGGCTCGAAAGAATTGTTTTATCACAAAAATCTATCTGTAAAAATAGAACATAACATATCGGTTGATATAAAACTAAATAAACTACCGAATTCACTCAAAGATTACCTAAAGAGATCACTTTTTTCGAGCATTTGCACTTATCGCCAAGGTGTAGACCCACTTAACGTCTTCTTCATTTGTTTACAAATTAACAAAAAATTCGTGCATCCTTCTTACGAGTACAACTTTGTATTTTTCCGAATGTATTCAACAGGTGATAAAGTTGAAAGTTTTATTTAATTGTAATTGAATAACTGAACCGCGATTGACTATCATATGCCATGTTTTGAATGTTTGAATTAGTTTAAATTATCGTAAAAGATGATGATTTTATAGTGCGGTGCCGGAGTTAGGAAACGGAAAAATTATGATAAAAGTATAGAATGAATAATATATACATGTTGGAGATGCCATGAACAAATATTTTCCTCCAATGAGATTACGGGAATCAACCGGACGAGCCAATGGCGGCCAACGAGCTTCGATGTAATACGCAATGGAAGGCTTAGTGGCGAATCTCTAATTCAATTCCTCACGGTTTATGTTTTGTGAGTTGCGGAAAACTTCTGATAAACAATTTGTTTATGAAAAAATCATTTTTGATGAATAAAACTTGTTTAAGTGAAACACGATACGACGATTTGATTAATCAAATTATTCTTTTGGCTGGTGCAAATTAAATTCGATGCATACATTTTAATTCATTCTCAAAAGACACTGCTTACATGGAACGAAGAATTCGTCGATGAATTCTTGAATACCTCGATCTTCGAGTGCTTTACATAGTATTAAAATAAAATCACTGGATTCTTCGGAAACTCTAATCCAATCCAATACACACTTCCCTGTTGGCGAAAAATGAATTCTTGAAATATCAGTAAAATAGAGCTCTTGGAAAATTTATTTTGAGTTTCAGAACTTCCAGAAACTTTGATCTATCAACATTTTGAGTGTTATTTCTGAAATCATTGATGATTTACAGAGGATCTTGTTTTTAAAACTTTGTTGTCACCTACCTTGATGTATCTATAAAGAATCCTTTATGTATTCTCATAGTTCCTTCTGATAGGTCATGGTGTTCATTATGACCTCATTCCGAATCTTTGTACTGTTTAAAATAAGCAGTAGATTGATTAAATCCTTTTCTTTTCTGAAACACTTGATTGAGCTGTGAAAAGCAATATCATAACTTGAATACAAACTTATAGGGGGCATGGAATCTTTACCCTTGAACGCACTGTTTTGTTCCTTTGGATCAAGGAATTACGTGCAGGTGTTGAATGGAACGTCCAATCATGAAAATTGAAAGAGCAGGAGAACTGCAGCTACAAATCGACCAATCAGAACGTATTGTAACGACGGACTACAACCTTGAACCAATCACAAGTTTCTAAAACAATTGCTAAAAGGTGATGAAAAGTAATAAAACTGTTCGTCAACGTCCATTGTATAGCAGTCGTTTTGTGTTCATCGCAGTTCATCGAGAGGTGTTACAACGTTGTTAGCAGAGGTCTCATTACTAGCTTCCGCAAACTACCGACTACCCTCGTCTTAATATCTCTTCTCACCAAAATAAATAAAAACTTCTAATAAAAATGGTAAGCTTTTATCAAATTTTCCAGACACAGGTTTAATCAAATTCACATTTTTCTTCAACTTGAATTTATTCATCGAAATATAACTATGTCTTGCATGTAACATCACAATTTCATTCGTTACTTCACTTTCAGTGTTTGTTTTTTTTACTCCAGAACTGCGAAGGATTTGAAGTTGAAGCAATTCTTGCAAAGAAATATCAAATTCTGCACACCTGAACTCAAATTCATATCAATTTCGTAAAGAATAGTTCGTTGCTTAGGAAACGCCATTTTATAACGGTCAAACGCCGGCCGGCTCCACCCTACGATGACTCGTTTGGATGACTCATTGTGTTATCCATTTATTTCGTAACAAGAATTTATTCAACTTTCTCTTTCATATCAACTCGATAACATCATCGGTTAAATCTATTTATACCAACGTCATTGAAAAATTACTTACATTTATTTCATTTTCATTCAATTACCTGGATTTTTAGAATTCTAGCATTTTAATTCGATTCTAATATTCATAAATATTCTTTATGAAACTAGAGTTATTCTTCAGATTTTTGTGTATCGAAGAGATCTAGAGTGAATGACCCAGTAGAGGAACGATGAATGATTCATAAAAGAAGTAAAAATTGAAAATGTCTTCTACATTGAAATAATTTGATTGTTTTCATAAGAAGAAGTTACTTGTAATGTGAAAACAATCAGATTATTTTAACAATTACAGCTCCCCTTAGCTCTCAATCTATCGAATAAAAGTTATTTAAATTCATGAATTCAAAAAGAAAATTACCAATTATCTTTTCAGCGTGAATGTATCTCAATCCACGTTGGACAGGCTGGAGTACAAATTGGTAACGCATGTTGGGAATTGTATTGTTTGGAACATGGCATTCAACCCGACGGTCAAATGCCATCCGACAAAACTGTTGGAGGTGGCGACGACAGTTTCAATACCTTCTTCAGTGAAACTGGAGCTGGAAAACATGTGCCAAGAGCAGTATTTATCGATTTAGAACCAACAGTAGTGGGTGTGTATATTCGACGTACAATGGAAACATTGAATGTCGTTACTTTTCAACACTTGCAGAATTGATTTAAAATCGATGAGAAAAAAACCATGTTATTATTACTATCATTTCAGATGAAGTTCGTACAGGAACATATCGCCAATTATTCCATCCAGAACAATTGATCACGGGCAAAGAAGATGCTGCAAACAATTACGCGCGTGGTCATTACACGATCGGCAAAGAGATAGTAGATCTCGTCTTGGACCGTATTCGTAAATTAGCGGATCAATGTACGGGTCTTCAAGGTTTCTTAATTTTCCACTCTTTCGGAGGAGGTACCGGTTCTGGTTTCACTTCTCTCCTAATGGAACGTCTTTCCGTGGACTATGGTAAAAAATCAAAACTCGAATTCGCCATTTATCCTGCTCCTCAAGTATCCACGGCAGTCGTTGAACCTTACAATTCAATTCTCACGACGCATACAACTTTGGAACATTCCGACTGTGCATTTATGGTAGACAACGAAGCTATTTACGATATCTGCAGACGTAATTTGGACATCGAACGACCCACCTACACGAATCTCAACAGACTGATCGGTCAGATTGTATCATCAATCACGGCTTCTCTGCGTTTCGACGGCGCCCTCAACGTCGATTTAACTGAATTCCAAACGAATTTGGTGCCTTATCCGAGAATTCATTTCCCTCTGGTAACTTACGCTCCAGTCATCTCCGCGGAAAAGGCGTATCACGAACAACTATCTGTAGCGGAAATCACAAACGCTTGTTTCGAACCGGCGAATCAAATGGTAAAATGCGATCCTCGGCACGGTAAATACATGGCCTGCTGTATGTTGTACAGAGGCGACGTGGTACCGAAAGATGTCAACGCGGCTATCGCTACTATCAAGACCAAGAGAACTATACAATTCGTGGATTGGTGTCCGACTGGGTTCAAAGTTGGCATCAATTATCAGCCCCCCACGGTTGTGCCTGGCGGGGATTTAGCTAAAGTACAACGCGCCGTCTGTATGTTGTCGAACACGACTGCTATCGCTGAAGCTTGGGCACGCTTGGATCATAAATTCGATCTTATGTACGCCAAACGAGCTTTCGTTCACTGGTACGTGGGAGAAGGTATGGAAGAGGGTGAATTCTCAGAAGCTCGTGAAGATCTCGCAGCTTTGGAAAAAGATTACGAAGAGGTTGGCATGGATTCTGCCGAAGGCGAGGGTGAAGGAGCCGAAGAGTATTAAATTGCATTCCACACAATTGTTTGATGAACACACCGTTGTTTCATTATTTATTTCTTCTTTTCATATTTTTACTTTATCGTATGTCTCTCATTGAGTAATAAAAACAATTCATCAAACATCATATCTGTGTTTATATATGAATGGCTTATTTTTTTTCCTCAAAAACAAACAACAGCAGTACTTTTGAATGTACAAAAAATGATATCAGAGCACCCTCCTTTCCCTGATCCAAAGAGCGGATAGAACGTTCTTTTCATGTTGTTGAAATTTGGATCGTTTATTGAAACCTTACATTGTATATTACTGGAAACTTCTATTCGTTCTATTCATTGGTCCATTCCGTTGGAGACCATGAATCGTTGGCAACACGGATTTATACAATATTTGCATGAAAACAAATTCAAAAATTTTCAACCCGATTCGATAGAAAATTCAATGAATCTAGTCGAATTTTATGGAAACCTAGACAACGCGTTTGCCAAATTTGATTCGATTTGATGAGGTTTTCTACAACTTATATCAAAAACACGATCTACGAAAGTTCATGGATATTTTGTTCTCTCAAGATACCCCGCCCTAATATCTTCACAAAAATTATAAATCCATGCAGAGAACAAAGTGGAAAAAAAAGATATATTGTGATTTTCAATATTAAAAAAATACATTCATAACTAAAAGTACTTTTCTGTATATTTAATAATAATATTTTTATATTATTTATATATATTAACTATTACAATAGATTGCAATATCATTTCAATAATATAATTATTATCAATTAATCGATAGCAATTCATTGGGTAATGCGCGCACAAAAATTCTTTTCTTATGCATGTGACAAATCTAGTAGATTCATTTTTCATAAGATGCAACCATTTCTGCGACATATTTTTCTCTTTTCAATGCATCTTACGAAAATTCATGTACAAACAAATCGAATAATATTTTCTTATTCCAAATGTTATTACAAAAACAAGCTTAACAATGATGAACGAAAATGGATAAATAAATACGTAGAATTCCTCACGTAAAGATACCAAATGCTATTGTAGGATATATAAATTTCCTTCAATAAATACTGTACAAAAGACATAACTCGGTACATCATATTTATTTTGAAATTACAAACAAATGTACCGAATGGAATACAAAAAACACAATGACGTGTACAAATTTTATGCAAGTCTTTTTTAAATGTTATTCATGATTGGATAGAACAAAAAATGGTGTTGGATTTACGAGTAGAACCAATATCTATGAGGAGTCTCCAATTCTTGAGCACGTCAATGAATGGAGAGGATGAAAAGCAGCAAAGATTGCTTTGCGTTACATTTATATAAACTTTATATATTGTACAAAGATGTCTCGTGCTCGGAGGATCGTATCGAATCACTGACCATCTACAATTTTTTTCAAATATTCATAATTCATATTCCAAACACAATCACCTCACCATTGAATCATCATCGCGAAGAGGAATAGACAAATCCATTCGTTCACATTCTTTTGTCCTATCTTGCCCAACAATAATAATAAAGCAATATGAAATGACGATAACGAATAGAGAAAATATAAAAACATTCCATCGAGTTCCAAGAGTATCTTCTGTCTTGTATTGCTCATTATTCGATAGATTGCACTATTCGATTGCATCATTATCATTCCGTAATATCATCTGGAATAGAATTGATTATGAATATTATATGAATCCACCTACAATATTATTGTAACAATTCCAATCTCAAATGCAATGTTTCAAAAATCATTTCATCAAAACTTAAAATTGTACTCTAACGTTACTTTCCATACACGTATGTACAATTAATTTCGAATTATATACAAATTAATTACATAAAACAATCAAAGTATACGATGCTGGATTATTGAACGGTTTCCAATGGTTTTTCAAAATCATTCAGTCTTCGTGAAACGAGAACAAATAACAAAAACACGTGGGAAAAGTTTTTGAAACATCATATTTCAAATTAGAGGTTGGTGTATCGGACTGTTGCAATGGTTGCAATGAATTCATTCAATACAAAAACATTTTATATTTAATCATTGGATTTTCACATTGTTGCAAAATCGATTACACGTATCTCGAATATGATCTCGCTCGCTAAACGAATAACGTTATATAGGATTAAAATTCAGAGTAGTAAAAAACACTTGATGATATTTTTTCCTTGACAATTTTTTGGTGCGATAAGCCAGCAAATACGAGCTGTGTAGGCCATTTAGAGGAGACGAAGAAGGTATAATATAGCAATAGAATGTTAAAATCAGTTAAAATTTCAAGTCAAATTTTTGCAAGACTGTTATATTCATCTTATTATCTTTGATAAAACAAAAAGGAAAAGATTCAATGCAATACTTAACACACGTATATATTTTTCTTTTCGGTGCCATTGTTTTACTTCATTTCAACGACATTATTTGTGTTTGAACTTTCATCAATTGAATGTACCACTACTTTTACTATTCTTCAATATTTAACTGTAAATAATTTTTCAGAACTCCAAGAAAGAATCAGCGTAGTGAAGAATTGATTTACAATTGTTAAGATCATTATTTAACATTGAACGAATGAACGAATGAGTGTACATTCAATTGAAAATGTCGTGTAAAATCCAGTGAATTCAGTGTTGCCATTCAAAGAAAGAATGCTGTGAATGTTTTTCTTTTGAATCAACAGTAAGAGAAATTTGAATGGCTGGAATTGTTATACAATCAAAGCGGGAAAAAAACGAAATATATTCAATGTCAAATAATGATGTATCGAGTGACAATAACGTGGAACACTTGAAAATTCATTCAATTCCTTTTATTTCATATTCTTGATGTTTTTTTACATAACATAATTTCATGATAATTCAAATACGTGTGGCAACACTGAGATCCACTGCATCCCAGCAAACGCCTTACGCTATTATTTTTCAATATAATCCAAAATTGTTTCAGTTACTTTTTAATAAATCTCTGTTCTCTCGCTCCCTCTCTTTCTCACACTCTCATTCACTCGCTCCTTCTCTTATTCTCCCTTTATATATATGTATATAACAATTACAATGCTGTCATTCAACATTTAGTCAACAGCTGTATCATATAGATAATATAACGAGAAATAATGATATTGCTGTTAATATATATAATTATTAAAATTGTCGCGTTTGCTGGGATCCTTACCATATATTTACAATGCGTAATTTCTTATTTACTATCGAGTTGTTTACCGCATATTAAGCACTGTATTTAAATTTATATTGATAAAGATTAAAACATTATCGATAATCGACTACCGTCGATTTCGAATAAATTCAAAGAAGAAATTTCGTTTGAATGCGTTTGCACACGACACAAGCGAGCGGCAATTTTTTTTTCCGTTTTTTCACACTTAAAAATCTGCAACGAATAAAGCTTTCCTTCAACATTTCATTTCTTCTTCGCTTTATATCAACGACAAATGCAACAAATCAAATCAGTTTTGTCCAATTTTGTGCGACAAACTCCTCCCGAACATGAAGACGTTGTTGTTGTTGTCGCTGTGACGAATGGAAAAGAAAAACAATGATTGCAGTTTTGTCCGAGCATTACAAAGAGGTAAAAGTTTATGTTTTTGTATTCATTTTCCGTCATCGTATCTAAGATCACAATTCATCAACGACAGAGCAAGAGTATTTCTTTCGTCGTTTCTTATTTTTAATCATCGTTCAAGTCAAAAGTTCCAAGTTCTTGTCGAATGATGATGTTTTAACCGTGTTCCGTTATTACGATACATAGTATCTATTCTCGTGGTTCCTCAAGATCACGTCATAACGAAGGAAGTAAGAATATTTTCACCCTTGCTGATCTTTTTTCGCGTACGAACAGAGCTAATGGGGATTTCAAAGAGGGAGATAAACGGTGGATCGAACACATCACGCTGACGCTTAACGGATTAAAAAACGTAAAAACATTAACAGTATAATATAATTATTTTTTTTGTTCTTATCGTAGACGTAACTTGATGGCAGTCTTGAGTCCTGGAAAGATGCTATGATTGTTATTCGGATGCTATGTATTCGCTCTTGTTCTTCTCTCTATCATTTTCTCTTTTACGGGTATTCTCATCCTTTCGGTGTACGTGTTCCGTCCTGCCTTGATCCTTTTGAACTTCTGTTCAGTTCTGCTTCTGCTCCTTCTCCTTCTTCCTTTTCATCTTCAATCTCGAATCCTAAACTTAGTTATTTACTTATAATAAGCTTTTGTTTGTGGCAGTTTCTGTAAAAATGAAAGAAAAATTATTATTCACTCACGCGAAGGGGGTGGAAAATCGAAAAAGAGATTATTTTCTGTTAGAATGAAAATGATTTGTAAAGTGAGAATTTCTTTACTCGTCACGTATAATTAATTCGCCTTTGAATAAATATAGTGGTTTAGATGATGCGAATGAGAATTTCTAACCGAGCAAGAAAGTATCTAAATTCCTTGCAATCTATGCAAAATCAAATCAGCGGCAGCTCATCTATTCTAATTTTGGCGACATTACATAATAAACGAAGCGGTATTTCTTTTCATTCCATTCGATTTTTTTATTTATTTGCTTCATTGAAAATATTCAGAAAGTAGATTCTACCATTTTGAGAAACGATATTAATGCTTCGTTGAGAATTTTTGTAAAAACAAAAAAGAAAATACTCTGTACTGTTTCAACTATAGAGAAGTATTTGAAATTTCTAAAAAATTGAGAAAATAGATTCATCCAGGGTGTCGACATGTCAATTGGAAACTTGAAAGATATTTTAGCCCCGATGGAAAGAAAATCAAGATTTTTAAAGCGACATTTTCCGTAGACACCCTGAATTCATCATATAAAAACTGAGCGAATTAAAGAAAATGTTACGTACCTGAATCTATAACTACCTACGCCTCGATTGACTTCTTCTTCTCTTTCTTCTTCTTGAGGAAGGATGGTGTCCTGAGACCCTTCTTCTTCTTCTTTTCCTTCTTGGGTGATTCTTCGCTAACGCTCACGTCCTGCGACATGGAACCCTTAACACGGAAGGTCCCAACCGTAACCATAAACCTTCTGCATGCACATGCGTTGCATTGTGTTTTTTTGCAAGTATATGTATATGTACTATCTATCCTAATATTGCAGTTTCTCTTTATATCCGTTCATGTAACATGCAAGCAACTGGCCAACACTAATCGCAGCTCTTTTACGCATATTTGATGAAAAGAATAAGAAACTAAACCGAATTCAATTTGGTTTGAGAATGAAATTAAATTCGGTGTTTCGTGAAAATAATCGTACGATTGGCTACGAATGAAACCAATTAGCACGAGCAACAATGAGTCGAATATATGAGGACTCAAAAACCCTTTTTTCTTTCACTACCATCGTACGATTTGATACACTAGAGTGGTCGCAGGATCTATTTAATCGACGTTTACGGCCAGAAATACTTGAAATAATCCTTACTTTGCTTTTGCGTCCTCGTAAATTGATGATATCGTGCATATGGTGCGATGAATGATCCTCATGTTAGATAAAAATATAGTTCGAAGATAAACCCGTATTTCTTTACAAAATTTTCGTTCTCACAGTATCTGTGATTCTTTCCAAAAAGTGAGATGATAATTAATGTTCGATTGTGCAATTCTCGAATTTGCTACACACGACAAAACAAATAATGAAAGAATATCATTGAACCACCCTTTCGAATAGATTGAAAAACAAAAATTCCATACATTGTTATAACAGGGTGTCTACCAAACTTCCAAAACAAAATTCCCTAACTTTTCCAGGTTTTCCAGGTCGAATTTTGGAAAATTCCATGATAACAATCTATCATTTGATTAGAAAGTATAAATACAAATTTGATCTTGCATATTAAATCATTCAAACTCCTTCTCCTACGATACATGACGTAATACACATATTACCATCCATGCAGCCTAATGAAGTGAATTAATTTATTAATATATGAGAAATTTGCATGTAATAAGAATCGAAATGAACAAGATTTATATAGAGAACACATAAATTATGCATCATTACTGTATTGAAATTCTAAATTCTTGTATCGAAAAAAAAAACTTTGTCCTGGACATCAAAATAAATAAACAAATAAAATCTAACTGGACATGAAATTCAATTCAAAATTCGAAAAAATTTCAAATAACTCAAGAATCTCAAGTATTGTAACGAACATTGTAATAGAAAAAGAAACCGATGTTTCCTACTGAATGACATTATACACGTATGACGCATAGTCTTGAATTTTTTTGTGAATATAAAATAACAACAAAAATGGAGAAGTATGATCTCACAAACACTTGATTTAAACTAATCAATTCTCAAGTTTTTAATGAGTCCTCCAAGTTCGCAATTTCTTGTTCAATAGTTTGCATTGATGAACAATTTTCCCCAAACATTTTTACTTTTGTATTTTTCAGTTCTCCAATCCGTCTGAGAGTTTTTCTTTCAGTTTTAGCTTTCTCAAGTTTATCTTCCTGTAATTTTCTTTTTTCTTTCAGGGCAGATTTCCATTTTTGATTAGCTTGTGCAACGTAACATAATAATTCTTTCGTTATTTGCACATTTTCCATTCCTCCTGTGTTTAAAACTGAATCATATACTATTCTTTGTGCACCTAATGACTCGTTAGAAAGATTATCCATCAACAATCAGCGTTTATTGAAAAACCTATTTCCACAGCAGCATTGCCATGATATAGAATCAAGATCATTTGTACAAAACGACACTGCAGTGTTGATGACTGGATAATTATAAAATGTTCCATTTTACGTCCTTTAATTTCATGTAATATACTGTCAGGGCACGCTCTACACTTTTCATTTCTATTAAGATATTAGCCCTGGAACGCTAGCCAAATCTTTCATGTGACATTTCTCCAATGTACTTCAATATATTCAAAATATCGCTGTATACAACATATCAACATCAAATGCACTGATTTTACACATTATGGTCGTGTGTACATTGTATTTCAAGATATTCGAAAGCTCTTTTTCTTTCTTTTTTGAACCCCTCTATTTGGTGAGATTTAAAAGTCGACTTCGGAAAAAACCTCTTTCTCTCACGACCTGTACATTTTTCGTTTCAGAAGATTCTAAATCCATTAGTCTATACCTCATGGAAACGAATTTTTAAAACTTCTTTATCGACTTGCTCCAGCACTTGGTAAAATTTCGAAGTGCACTTTTTTAAAAACGTTCTTCTCAAGTGCTATTCCGTTTCTGATGTCAGAAGATTCTCAATCGATTGGTTCATGCCCCACGGAAACGAGTTTTTGACATTTCTTCATTGATCTGCTCCAGAAATTTGTTAAGTTCACACCCCTGGCAAAAATACAATGTGCGAACAGTGCGCACAGACAATATTTGTCTGATTTCTCACTCTTTACACGCTGTTAGAACATGATTCCACGCTATATTTCATTCTTCAATCTCACAATATGAAAATTATTCCCGATTTTTTAATTGATTCTATGTATGATTCTGGTGTTGAATTCTTTACAAATAAAAAAAAAACCACTAAATCATGTTGAAAGATTCCTTATTCATGAACCAATTTTGCTACCACCATTTTTTGGGGAAACATCTTACAATTATTTCTTTACAGTGGGCAAATACACTGTTAGAAATGTTTGTAAATTTCATAACCATTAATGTATATTTTTACATCAAATTTGATAAACTTATACGCATCTAACTTCACTACATTGATAGACAACACAATAGACATTCAGATGTTCAAATTCAATGCACAAATTCATATGAAAATATAAATTATATTTATATTCTCTGACTTTTCCCTGACTTTTCCAGGTCTGGTAGACACCCTGTATAACTGAACTTGAAAAAAATGAATCAAAGAACTCTCATTTTATACAAAATAAACACGGCCGATGGTATTTGAGTCAAATATGTACCAATTTTTCAACCTTTCAAGAAATCCTGTAGAAAGAGATATTTTGAATCTCCCACTGTATTTGTACATCCCCGAATCCTCGAATAATAATAATTTATAAAAATTCGCATGTAGCAAATTCTGAGAATAATTTGAAGAACAACACTAATAATATCAATATCATGAGACCCGTGTAAAATGAAAAAAACGTAACAAACCTCCTTGCTACTGTGTGAGAATGTGCTGTGATGTGCGTCAGAGTGATCTCCATTTACAGTATTTTCTCCTGGAACAGAGGAATCTATAATTACTACATGTATGTTAATAAAAATACTCATATAATTCAATAAACATTAAATTTCATAATACCAAATGATATTTGTAACTATGTAATGTCAATGTTCATTGTTTAAAATAAATCCTTTCCCATGCGAGATATTGAAAAAGTAACAGAGAATAGCAGATTGGAATGAGCCTTACCTTGTTAAAGAAACTGTTATGAAGCGTTAAATCTGTTGTTCAGTACACACCGTGCAGGGAATGGGGATGAAAAAAAGAGGTAACGGTTACAACAAGCGGTGTGCTATTAGATTTGTGTCGTGTAAGGCGATTCTTTATTTAAAAAAAAAAGGCAAGAGTGCAATTTCTATAAGCTATGTACATGTTTGGCAAGCTCGAACAATGAAATCGGTAGTAAATGTTTGAAATATAATGGTAATTATATGGAATAAATCAACATAAAAATAAATTTGAAATCAAGAATAAAGAATAAAAGAAACTAAGGATTGAATACCGTTTGGATCATAATTACCATTAAATTTTTACAATATCGAAAAATGTGTTGTAAAATGAAATTACGTTGCAGGAGTGAAATTAGAGGAATAATAATAATAATAATATAATACAATAATATCTTAAGAAATAATAACAGCTTTATATTGAAAAATGATTTTTTAAAGCTAATCTTATAAACAAAAAACCTTTTTTTTTTATATCCTCAACCGCGAAGTGTTTTAAAAATACTTCTTATCGTGGGATAAAAAAACTATATCATATAACGTTCCTCATATATTATAAAAACTTTCTTTGTTGTATATTTACTTTAAAATGCAAATCAATGCATTTGGTGTTTAAAAATATCTATCTATATAATAAATATTACAAAGTTTCATTGAGAAACGCTGGGATCTTTCTTACTTTTAGAATGTTTTGTTGGATTCATCGCATTGTTCGTTACCACTGGGTGAATCTGTTAAATTTACCATTGAAACATATTTGCAAAGAGTCGTGTCTTCGTATTTTGGAGCTTTCAATGGCGTAGAGGAAATTTCATCGAACAGAGAAACTTGAGGGGAGGTTTGAAGATTTTCGAGAGCTTGTTCCAGTTTCATAAATTCAATGGTATCACAAGAATACGCCATACGATCAGTTGTATCTTCCGCAATAGCTACAGAATTTTCTTCTTGAATCACTTGGATGCTTGTTTCGGAAATGATGCTTTTCCTTTGTAATTTGGTGACTTCAAGATCGGATACGTCGTTAGAGGAAATATCAGCTAAATTGCAAGTGGTGTCGTGATAATGGTCGTCACATCCACTACTCTCGAGCGCAGAGGAGTCAGATTTACGTGAAGATTTTGATAATCGAGGATCCAAATTATTCGATATATCCGCATTGTATGTGAAATTAAGAACATCAGTCGTTGTCTCTTCGGTATCTGCATCGCTCAAAACTGTAAAAGTTGCATCATGTTGATTTGAATTGTCCTCCAAATTCGAATTCACGTTTGAGAGAGGGTTTGATACACGTTGAAGTTGGCTGGAATCACTATTTTCTTTACAGGAAAAATAATCTATCGATTTCGACGAACTACAACTATGTGTCGAGAATCGGGGAGAATCCTCCTCTTCTTCTTTGTCTATACTACCGAGATCATCAAACCACTCTGAGAATAGAGTTTCCGTATCTGAAATCGTATCTATGAAATCTATACAGCATTTCTCACGTTTAGTTTCATTTTCTTCATAAATAGCTGGTAGTAAAGTCGAATCTACAACCGGATTGACTTTATTCGATATATCCGTAACTTTACTCTCATCTTCAAATTCAATCACTACAAAATGTATGTTATTTGGATTTTGAAGACCACATTGTTTCTCCTTGCTGTTATCTGATTTTGTATCATTATCCGTGGACTCGCACGAAGTAACATCCTGTTCGGCACAACTTTCGGATATGGAGGAAGGTAATTCCGATTGCGAAGAGGACGAATTCAACGTGGCACTGAAAGATCTTCCGCATTCCAATCTCTCCTGATCTTTGTAATTTTGCGTATCCTCGTTGACCAAATTTCTCTCGAAAGATCCAAATTCATTGAAAAAAGATTTATCGTGTTCAAAAGATTCCTCCTGTTCAATTTTTTTGATACTTTTTTCGATGTTAAAATTCAATTCCACATCGTTGTTCGATTCGACTTTCGCTATTGAGCAAAATTCCAGTTCAAGTTCGTTATCGGGTGCAACCGGAGACTCTTCGGTTGACAACTCGGTAAAATTTTCTTCTATGAGAATTTCAGTTTTAGATTCCACAGTGTCTTCTTCATTATTTTGCAACATTCTTGTTTTGCATTCGGAACAGGTGCAAGATTCTTTGTATATTCCCTTATGGGATTCGAGATTGCTGGCCATTTTACATTCCAAACAAGGGCAGAATAATTTTATAGATTCATCACTGTTCTCATTTTCTTTCATTTCGTCGGACTCATTTTGGATTTCGCATGTATCGTTAATTTCTTCTCCACTGTTCTGCATTTCTTTCAACTCAATATTGGTTGTTTCTTTCAATTTTTTTAACGAATCCAATTCGGATTCCGAAGATGTTTTGTTCACATTTTCAGAGTTCTTTTGAGAATCGTTGGAATCATTTGTAGATTCGATTTTTCGGGCATCAGAGGCGACGGATTCTCCGGCATTTTCATCGAATTCGCCATTTGGTTCGACATCTTCAGTGAATTCTGAATTCCTTTTACTAGCTTCTTTAGTATTTTCCTTACAATTATCAATTTTTGTATCAGAGATTTCAATTGGTGGATCAATTTTTGAATCACTCAAATTAGAATTAATCTCCTCATCGTATTCAATTTTTGGTATATTAGGAAAGAAGTTTTCTTTTTCAACCGATGAAGTTCCATGATTCTGATCTTTTGGCGTAGAGGATTTTATGTCAATTTGTTCAACTTGAGAAATTTGATTTCCCGACAGTTTAGAAAACTCTCCTTCTTCGATCATTGAAGTTTCATTTTCCTGAATTTCCAGGATAGACCACTTTATATTGATTTCTTCAACATCATAGATGTCAATTTTCAACAGTTCAAAGAAGAAATTCTCTTCTTCGATGGATGAATTTTTCTGTTTCTGATCTTCCAGCGCAGATGGTTCTATATCAATTTGTTCAACCTCGGAGATTTCATTTCCTAACAGTTTAGAGAAGTTTTCTTCTTCATTCAGTGAAGTTTCCGGTCTCTGATCTACCAACACTTCAACTTCAGAGAACTTCTCTCCTTCGTTCGATGAAGTTTCCTGTTTCTCGTCAACCAACACAGATGATTTTATATCAATTCGTTCAACTTTAGACATTCCATTTTCTGATAGTTTAGAGAACTTCTCTTCTGCGTTCACTGAAGTTTCCAATTTCTGATCCACCAGCGCAGATGATTTTATATCAATTTGTTCAAATTCAGAGATCTCATTATCTGACACTTCGGAGAACTTTTTTTCTTCGTTCAATGGAGTTTCCTGTTTCTGATTTTCTAAGATGGACCACTTTATATTGATTTGTTCAACATCGTAGACATCAATTTTCAGTAATTTCGAAAAGAACTCTTCGTCGTCGAAACTTATCGATTCTTCACAAACCATTGGAATTTTAGGTTCAAAATTCTGCCGAGAATTTGATCTCTTCTCGGAACTATTCGAAAGATTCGATTCGATCGATTGTGTCGTATCGTTTTCAAACAAAGATGATTCTTCGTAAATTGTTGAAATTTGTGGAATGAAATGTTGATGAGATGATGATTCTTGCGATATGCAGAAAGGAATATTCTCCAAAGTGCTATAAGAACAGAGAGTATTTGGTTGACGAGATTGTTGTTCAAAATCCACAGTTTCGTTACTTACCGAGGCTACACTCTCATCTTCGGAATATTGATATTCGACAGCAGGTTCTTCTTCATGAGAAATTATTACAGATGGATTTGCTATAATTAATTCCTGACGGGGCTCGAAATTATTCACTTCTGAGATAGTTTGAATTTTATTCACTCTAGTTTTAACATCATCCATCATTTCTTGAGACAAGGACTCGAATGTTTCTGAATCATGATCGTCTTTTTGTTTTACATTCAAGGCAGGGTCATAGAATACTTCTTTTTCCTTCGACTTGTGATCTTCTTTGGCCTCGAAACTGACTTTATCCATAATTTCGTCTACCAAATCTTTCATGTACCCCATGATTTCCATCATATTGAGATTCTCTAGGATTTCATTGACAGTGTTATTCATGGTATCATGAAAAATCTGCTCATTGCTTTCTTTCAATTCACGAACCGTAGATGGAGGTAGCTCTAAAATATCAGATCCTTGATCGGTCGAATTAGAAACTGCTCCTTCCTCAGAACTGTCCATAGAAGAATTATCGAACAGATCCATAGTCCTATTCAAATCGTTACTAATAATCTCTTCCGGTGTATGCTCACGTTTTGTACTGGTCACCAATTCAGGCCAAATGAAGTTTCCTTCGGAATCAGTCTCGTCGGGAATCCTATCATCACTTTCCCATTCCAAATCAGCAAAATTACTATTTTCGAAATCGAGGGATGTGTTTTTACTGGAATTTTTATCCTGTTCGACGTCGGCCGAAGGGGTTAAACTATAAATCCGACTCATATCCGTAGAATCTAAATTGTATTTCGAAGATATGTCTGTTTCGGGTAAGGTATCTACTACAGTTTTCGATGATAATATATTGGAGTTTATACTGTTGATAACTTCGGTGATGCTATCTTGTTGATATAACCTTCTTCTGGCTGATTTAGTTGAGGAAACCATCGATTTGTTGACATTCTTAGTAGTAGATTTCGATTCAACGGCAGTGGGAGAGATCAATATTTTTTTGCTGGGCGAAATTGTTTGGTCTTGTGACATCGTTGAATGAATGAGTTCCTTGGAAAATCCTAACGCTTTCTTTTCGGAAGGAGTCAAACTGTTTCGAAATTCTCTCACTTCTTGCTGTAGTCTGATGATTTCCTTGAGTTTACTTGTATCGCAACTATCCTCGTTGCTGCTGCTACTGATGTTCTCTGCATAAAACTCTAATTTTTTACTGAAATTCTGTTCAATGTGTTTCACAGTGTCATCTAAATTATGCTTTATATAAGTTATCAGATGAATCAAATCTTTCACTTTAATCGCATCCACATTCTTCATATTTCCATTATCATCTTTATGGCAATGATCAATTATATTTTTGTTAGATTTTATTGAAATAACCGTACCATTCTCGGTATCTTTTGATATTTCCATTGAGGTCGAGGATACGCTGTTCAACACTGTATCAACATTCCCATTGATATCT
Organism: Gonatopus flavifemur; assembly: GCA_018340375.1. NCBI lineage: Eukaryota > Metazoa > Arthropoda > Insecta > Hymenoptera > Dryinidae > Gonatopus > Gonatopus flavifemur. The sequence goes on from JAFFJZ010000002.1 coordinate 62,835,562, forward strand.
TCATCATTGACCGTTGGAATATTAATGTCTATCTTGCAATTATTATTTGAAATATTTTCTGTATCCTCTTCCACTAATGTTTTCACCTCATCGTTCAATTTTCTCAACAACATTAACAACAAATTAACTTCCTCTTCTGCTTTTCGATAATGGTTCTGATATCGACTCATGTCTATTATTTCCGCTTGATTGGCATCATCTCCCGTTACATGAACTTTTTCGACGAAACTCTCTCGAACAAGCTCTCCTAAACGTATAGAGGTACCAGATACATTCAAATTCTGATTATCCTTATCACTCGGCGTATCGCAAATTTTTTCATCACATCGAAGTATCTGTGAATCCAACACATTCTCATGATTCTCAGTAAAGATATTCATTCGCGCTAATTGTCTCAAAGAATACGGTAAATTTATAGCATTCAATTCCCTAAACTTTTCAATTCTTTCCATTTCGGCAACAGATTTCTTAATTCGCCAGTCCGCTGTGTTCTCAACATCGCTTTGCTGCTCTTTAAAAGATTTTGAATGGGATTCAAAATCGTCGTTAACAGTTTTATTCGTATTTAAAATCATATGAGGCGCGGTAAGAGGCCTGTCACTAAACGAATTAATATTGAAAAGACTACGCATGTTTTTCGTTTGAAAATTTTCCCGAGCTTCCTGTAATCTCTTCTCATAGTTTTCGAAAAAATCTCGTCTCAATTCGACATAAGATGGACGTTTAAGGAACTCCAATCGCGACCACGTTTTACTACTTTCCGACGACGTTTTGGGAAATTCTAACACAACGGGTTTCATGTTTTCAGCTATAGAATTGCTTCTAATGACCTCTACTTGTGGATTATCTTGAAGAAACTCAGAAGAACATCGTCGATGATTACGTGCGTGCTGATCAAATTCACTGTTGGAACTGCTCGATAGACCATTATCTGTAAACCACATTGTTTCCGACACAAATTTCATAAGCGGGATGATGTTACATTTGACCGATTGCTTTCGTTTATGATCACAAACTGTTCTGATTTGATGAATCAATAAAACAAAGCAAGGAATAAAAGCGTGATACGTTATAGCAATGGAAGTAGAGCAAACACGTGTGTGATCATAAAAATGAATGAAATGAATTGGGTGTTAAAACGCAAAACCGAGAGATAAGTTATTTAATATTAGCTTAGCTACGCCATTGATGTGCAATTTTGCAAAATTTCGAATTCGATTATAACCGCACCCTTCTTAAATTTGCAAAATAAAAGAGATTTGAGTTTGCTAAATATGACTTACCACGTTTAACAACGTTGTTTTGTGGTTCAACAGCCGTGCGCCGCATCTCATTAAGAAACTGTGTCGTTGCATCCACTGTGTATCAAGAACACGTTATAACAACATGCAGGAAAACATGGAAAAAATATAAAGCAATGTGATTGTTCGTGCAATAATTACACAATTATGAAATTATGGGTTGTTATTCACTCTAAGATCGCTACGGTACAAGTGAGAGTCGTCATTCTTGACGTCGAATTCAAAGATGTTATGTTCATTGATTTGTGTTATTGAGAAATACAATTAGAGGTACTTAGTATTCATTCAAAATATTTATCTAAAGTTTGAATAGTATTTATAATAATGACCTTGGATAGTTTACAATATCAATTTGAATTTACACTCTTGGAAAATGCGCATTCTTTTGTTATGAATAGCTTACAATGGTGTACGAGTAATTTAAACGAACACCGAACTTTTCATAAAAATTTCTGATCTTCGATAAAAGGATTGGACGTGATCAATCTTTTAAAAACATCAACTCCAAATGTCACAAATGGTAAAACTTGATACTATCCTACCAAGGAAGTTGAGGAAATAATTACACAGTAGATGAAAAATAATAAAACCCATCAGTTGTATCTATTTTGTGATCTTACCTTCAAAACTTTGCTGATTTCCAAGGTTTTGTGCATGCGACTGCATAATCAACGGGGTTTCAACCGCTGTTGCAGTTGGTACAAATTCTAAACCAAACGAACATGCTCATGCATCAAACGAATGATAAAAGAAAAATTTCAATCACGGTACAAAAAAAAAATACAAAAAAAATACAAAACAAAATTTTACAATATCAAGGGAAAATTAAATTCACGCTCAAAATATTTATAATCGGGTTAGTAGTTTAACGTGCAACTATAACATCAATGAAAGATCATCTACTATTGTCATGCACAAATCATTGCACTACTGTAGAAAATTGATAAATCTTATGTGTTGTAAAAATATTGTAGAAACAAACTCGTGTAACTCACCATCACTGAGGACAACTTCAGGTTGACTCGGCAGAGGCACTTTTTTCTTTTCTATTCGTAATACTCGTGGTTCTGTGAAAAAAAATTTCAAAAAATGTGGAGATTGGATGAAAAAAATTAGAAAAACTCTCTACTCACCATCTCTACTTTCTTCTTCCGTTTCTGAAGTGACTGAGACTGGTGATTGAATAGGACTCTTGGCAGTGCTAGATTCATGCGTTGCTCGACTAATGTTGAACGACGATAATGCCTCTGATTCCGATTGGGATTCGTCATCTAATGATAATGAAATAAAAAATTAAAAAATGGTGTGAATTTAGGATATAGATAAGTTCAACTTTTTTGAATCTTCAAGACACTTACATGGGTCTCCTTTCTGTTTACGTTCGACATCCTTTTTGTATTGGTCCAGTTCTTGATCTGTGACTGCGTCAAATGGATTTTTGGCATAAGGAGTTTTATAAACCATCGCGTTATGTTGGAAACCTCTTTGAATAATTCCTTTACTAGCTGCTCCTACTAAAACTACTTGTTCTCCAGTACCGCTGATAGTGGCATCCTTCGGAGAACAAAAAATTACACGCAATTCATCATTACATCGAATTTAAAGCATCAAATGCAATCAACTCACCTGCATTTTTTTCGCTTCTTCCCATGTAACACCTTCTAAAATATGTGATTGTGGTCCAGCAGATATCTTATCTGCTCTTCGATAATCTTTAATCTACAACCACTCGGGAATAGTGATTATTCGTTCTTCGAATGAAACTCCTCGATATAAATTTATGAAAAGTTTACTTACTTGTTGTTGTAATTGCTTGAATTCCTTTGGATTTGTATTTTTCGGTACAAACTGAAGAGCACTATCGATCTTCACTGGCGTACTGCTATGGGTTGGCGATCCGTCGGACACCCACTGCACAAACAAAACCAGACAATTAGTTAACCCCGGTATTTTTTTCATAATGATGGGGGTAAAGCATTGTTGTGATTATTAAAAGCCATGAAAGGTGACTCTTGCATGTAGTGTGTGCCTGCGCGCTTATTTCTTATGGCCCCGATAACACAAATAAATTCACAAAAATAAAAAATTCTATCCTTATGATCAACTGTTCGCTTTTTAATCGCTATATATTTTTTCTTTTTTAAAGAATAGGAATATCTTGTTGTTCACAGAATCGGTTTTGATCTGGTTTTGTTAAATGCAGTGGATGTATACCGAGGCCATCAAGCGGGTTTTGAGATGACCAACAGGCACACATTCATACAGAGTCATATAAAATGTTATTTGTTTTTATAAATATGGATAGTGAGAAGAATGTGTATGCATGATCAGGGATGTACTGTAACTATCAATTTAGTAGTACATTACATCGCTGGACGATATCGAGGAATGAATGATTTTTGTTTTACAGTTTTGTTACACTGTTCCCACCCATTTGTCTATCGAAATAGAAAAAAAAAAATGTCGATAGATGAATGAAATATGACTGATCGAATATAATTCGTGCAAAGACAGGAATCATTACTATTATTATCAAAAGTTATGATTTGTGCGAAAGAAATTAAACATATGCAAAAGAAAATAACAGAAAATGATCAACTTAGTTCAATTGATAAATCCATGTATAAGTGGATTCCAATTACCTCCTCCGCACTTTGATCCACCCACTATAAATAAAAGAAAAAGCGAAAAACACGTGGATTAGAAAAAACACTCCCAAAATCTCAGAATTTTTAGTTAAAGTTATATATAATTAAACCGTGTAGTTGAATTTTGGAAATTTCAGGACTCTCATTCATTCGTATGCGACATGCCACACTTTTTCCAAATAAAAAATTGAAAGAAAATTATCAAAAGCACTCAATTCATTGATATAAAAATAGTTTTCATGTACTTCAAACAGCAGACAGTCCTTTATTAAACATTGAATAGTAGCTACAGAAAAAAACGATCAATAGCGTTTTACATGGTATCGTCGTATATCGTTATATATTTCCTAATTCAAGATCAAGATTTTAATTCAATAATTCTCGTAAGAATTCAACAATGTTAAATTTTCTCACATTATTTGTTTTGTAAAAATCAACTATTTTCGAATGAACATCTGAAGCGTTTGAATATTCATTTCGTACTTTGATATTTGAAAAATGGTTTGTATATATATTTATATGCATATATCACGATAAATGTTACGTATATATAAAACTGAATATACTAAATTCTCCTTCGATGGAACAAGAGAGAGAGAGAGAGAGAAAAAAAAAAGACTAATAGAAAAATTATATTGTATATTCAAAAATGGAATGTCGTGTCATAGATGTAGTATAAGGGGAATAAAAGATACAACGAGATAAAAGCATTTCGTTGGACTTAGAAATGTCTAAACTTCTTGGAGTATTATATATCGATGACTGTAAAATCGATCTACGAAATAAATGACTCGTATAAAATATCATTGAACTTATCTCGCTAATACTTTTCAGTTTTAAATGTCATGTCAATTTGTTCTTCTCTGGAATGGCACTACTGATAAGAAAAATCAAAGATGAAATTGATCGTTTCAAATTGAATAGAGAATAGATAAAAATCAAGAATCCTTCGATTGATATTTAAACTTAGATAACAATGATTATTACACATCGATCCTTGAAATATGTATATACTTATCATATTCATTTATATAATTTTCATAAAATATGTAGAATAAATCCACCAGTGACTGAAGTTGAGTTGTGTATACTCTTCCTTCGTGGAATTCATGATTGAAAAATAAAAAAATTTCATCTCAAGGATAATATTTAAAGAGCCTAAGAGCATTATTAGCGGAAGCGTGAAAACTTTGCGTCAGTTTGAACGGGGCAAAATTCTCATACTTTATCCGACGTTCGAGGCTTGATTGATAAATGATCACAACCATCGTTACAAATCTTCAGATAGAAAATATATAATGCTATTTAAGAGAGTACTAAAATTATGGTATATACTCAACTTGGAGAACACAAGGAATTGTGCCTTGTGTAGAAAAATTAACATCATTTACTGGTGAATACTGTCTACATAATAACTCTCGTTCAATTCAATTATAATATATGAATAATAAAAACACATGGACATAGATCTTTCAATAGATTACTATACAAAAGCGTAACACGTAGACATTATTTTCTTTCGTAAGCAAAATGTAGCGAAGCGTTCAAGTTTTCTGACATTATCACAATTCATAAAACCTGTGAGTTTATATACTTCTTTTCTGACATCAATTCGTTATATAAACACTATATATATATATGTATATATCGAATATGAAGGCAGTATTAGCTTTCATTTTCTTCCTCGAAAAGGTAGAAAATTTTTGTTTGATATAGAGTATTTTGTTTGATATCAATAGTATCGGAATATCGAATTCAAATAATAACAAAATTAAACACGACGTATCGATCTGTTTCTTCGAATACTGGGGAGAAAGAGATGCTTATTCGTGATAAAAAAGAAACAGTATTTGGTATTATTTGTCTCGTGTACAGCAGACTAGACACTGTGTACTAATTTAAATTCATTAAACTTATTCAATAATATTCTTATTTGTGTTGAAATTAACACCATTGCATGCATCTTCTTCTTTCTCAAAATCCAAAATATATGAATTTCAAATTAACCCCGTTAAATCATTCAACGGTTTCGAATGCTTTTAAAATCACTAAAAATTCTATAGAAAAAATATAAAATATCGTTCAAGAGAATTTGATTCGTCTCAATTATGTTTCTCACCGATTAAATAATGTAGTTAGGAATACATTCTATCAGGAATGTTTGGGTTACTGTTATCTACGATTATTTTGTGTGTTTCATTCGATATCACTATTTTTGTTCTTATTATTCTGACTTATTTTCAAAAGTAATGACTTCTACCTTGGTGATTTTCTTGGGATCTGGTGTGCCGGTTTCCAAAATTTCAACCTTCTGATAAACGTTTGGAGAATTCAACCAACGTGATCTGTCGGTTCCTTTACGTCCGCCCTTCCAAAGTCTGTAAGAAGAAAAACATTTTCATTCATATTCGAATAAAAGCAAACAAGTTGCGTTTCCCTTCCTTTCTTTTCTCCCCACGGGAATATGACACCTCAATTCGCCGGCAATGTAATCATTTGACAGGTATCTGGGGTTTCGATTACGACTCTCGATTATCCCCACAACCCTGAAAACTCACCCTTGTTTATAAAGTTCTTCTTCTTCCAAAAGATATCCTAAAGATGAAACCGCTGGAGGCACTTCGACGTCGTTTCGTGGTCTTGGAGGTTCTCCTTTGACCAAAGGATTTCTATAAATATATCCCGTTCGGAAGCCCTATAAAATTATTCATCGTTAGAAGAATACTTTCATTCTCAACTCACCATATATTTATATATATATATATATATATATATATATATATATATATACATATATAAAAAAACAACTCACAGCGTTGTCTAGCATTCTCATAAGAGCTTCGAATTCCGTGCCACCGATTCTCCAACGTTTTTCCAGTTTATCGGCGAGGGGTGAAGGTTCGGCAACGGAACTTGGTTGTGGAACAGGTGGTTTTCTAGACGCTTCGAATATAGCTTTTCTCGATTCCTCGGATATTAAATTTAAATTTTCTACGCCAACGGGCATGGATTTCAATTGTGTTTCGCAGGCCATGACCGTATTAAAGACATTGTAAAACGCTTCCTCGACGGTTTCTCCGCAACAGAGAGCACCACGATTCGTCAGGAGCATAACTTTATTGATAGGACCAAGGTTTCTCGTGATTTTTTCTCGTTCCTCTGGTTCAAAGTTTCCGCCAATATACTGATGAGTACTGACCTCACCGATTACTATACTTTCTTGCCCAAGTGGTAACAATCCACATTTCAAAGAAGATATCTATAATAACGGAAATAAATTATCTGAATGCAGTACAATTTTACATCTATAGTTGTGGAATACATATTTGTAACGATTGTTCCCTTACAGCAGTAACGGACGGAGTGCTGATGTGAATAATACATTTAATATCTGGTCTGGCAGCGTGTATCGTCGAATGTAATTGAAATCCCGTTAGATGCAAACCGAAATTTGTTGTTCCCTGTTCCACGATTTGTCCCTGCATGTCAACTTTTATTAAACTAGAAGCCGTGACTTCGTGAAAAAGTAATCCATATGGATTTATGAGAAAATGTTCCTGATCCTGATTCAAGCGAGCTGTGATTTGACCACCCACGCCTTGCGTCCAACCGTATAAATCCAATAATCTAAAAACTGCTGCCAATTTACAGCGCAACAGTTTCTCTCCTTTTGCGTATCCCATACTTTCTACTCCGCGAATATCGTTGATAGGCACCACACAATTCGAATCTATAATCAAACGATGGTTTAATATTTGACGCTAAACGGTATCTAATAACATAATTTTTTTTTCAATTACTTTTGAACACGTTGGCATTGAATCGAGCCCCTTGTGCGCCCATCATGTCAGAAATTTGTTGTAAAAGGCCGGAAGGACCTGCACCGTCTTTCATTTGTGTCTCTATTATACGTTCCAGCTCTTCCCTAAAAAGCCTAGAATTCATCATCATTTCTACTCTCTTCCTCCTTTCCATTTCCCTCATATCCTGCAACAACAAAATGAAATATATATTCAAATAAGAATTATACAAATCTCAGTAAGGAAGAGACTCAGTACAAGAGATCGATCTTACTGCATCAATGTCAGCAGGTCTCATTTTACTTTTCTCTTCCTCCGTTAGACCATCCATCACCCCGTTGGTGTGCGGTTCTGATAATTCTGCTTGGCTTGTATCCGCCATCGTTGAGTCTTTTATAGTCAGCACCGACTGTAACAAAAATCAATTACAGATTAATATTTTTTATGAACGATTCAATTTTGAATGGACGAAATGCTTCATACCGGTGTTTTATAGAAATCAATATGAAAGATATGTCAATCACAATACCTCTTACGAACAGTAACAGAGTATTTATAGATATCTCTTCCAAATATTTGTTTCCGTGATCGATCATGAGAAAATTGACTCCAATATATCAGCTTTCTCGTACTGGAGTTCAAATAGAGGATATTTTAAACTTTGGAAATGTCGATTGCTTGAAATCATTATTAACCATTTTTACACGTATTACTTTACTTTTGTTCATAAAATCAGAACCTTGATTGACATTATCCCACAGTGAATTGCTTGAATTCCAATTCAAATTCAATTTAAATCTAAAACACTGTGTTTGAATAATAAAGGAGTTTACATGTATATATAAAAATAGGAACATTCTGTAATCACAGGATCAGCCTGAATTGCGTATGAAAATGTTTTTTACCGTCACTCAACAGTAAATTTCCGAGCGAGTATGGAAAATTTCTAACGCACGTACGTGTTAATTGATTTTTAGCTTAGATGTATACAAATTTTTCTACAGGAATTTGTTGCAGTGTGATTAATGATTAAATATTTTGAGAGAAGGAGTACACGGAAAGGATAAAAACTGATACAATAACAATGTTTTATCGAATTATCAGATGAATAATATTAATATTTTAGTAATTCATCAATTTGAAAAATAAAAATAAAGATCAATAATATCGATTGAATTCAAAAACATGTTCAGGTGTTTGTATCTAAGGAAGATCCACCAATCAAATAGAAAAATAATAAAACAAAAAATGCATTAATTTTGCTCACGTTGTCAATTTAATCCACTTTTTCACGAACTAATTTTCATTAATTTACGCAAACGAATTGGAATATTAATATTGTTAGAAGTGATTTGAATAGATTGAATTCTTGTATTTCTCATGAACTCACCATTTTTTCGTCAACATCGTCCATGATATCGGGATGTTTGGTTAAGATACTCAGTAGAGCTTGATTCACAACGTTCATGCATAAAGTTAAATGCAACATGGTGTCTTTGTTTTTATTTGAAATATTAAAAATACAACTCAAATCGCTAAACACTGTCCTTCTAACTGATCGAACAAAATTGAATTCCAAATTGATTAAAAATGTGTGTGACGATAATAACAACATGAACCAAATTAATCCAAGCTTCAATAATTATTCAATAAACGTTGGAGAATTTGGTGAATTTAAATATTTGAATTCTTCTCGGAATTCATCATAAAAGAAATGCATGGAACCTCTCACATCGGGAGATGAAATTCTTAAACCAAGGGAAATGTAAGAAAATGCTGATTGACAACGAGAAAACAGAATTAATAAGATCATTCTATTCTGTGCTTCTATCTAATTAATCTCGTATGGGATAATTTTTTTCTTTCTTCCACCTGACTGAATTGTATTAACCTGGTTTCTCTTGCATTGAATCGTTATATCTTGAAAGCGAGAAACTATTTGAAAATTTCAGAATATTCTTCTTAAACTGCGTGGATGTTTTGAACTTAGGAAGATTTTTAATGAAGGGAAATACTTTTCAATTGGAAGTGAAAATTTAGAATGTAATAATTTTTCTGTCGACTGTTCAATGAATCTACAACTGATATTGATTTGATACAACTGATGGTAATAAATTTGATCAATTATTCATTATGTAACTTACAGAGGAGAAAGTATTTCTTTGAATCTAAGAAATTGTTATTTGAATAGGTCCAAATAAATATTTCTTCAACAAAAATGAATGTTTTTTTTTCATACAAACAAATTTGTCATTTGAATGATGGACGAAATAATGAATTCTTTTACATGAACAAAATATTTATTTTTGTCAAAGAAATATCTATTTGGACCAATGCAAATAACAATCTCTCAGATATAATTTTTTCTATGTACTTCAAAAATCTGATACAATTACCATAAACTGTAGTGGAATTACGAAACGTTAAAATTGTCATGACATGTGGTAAAATTTCATATTTTCAGGAATATTTCAAGACCATGAAATTTTTAATGAACCTTTTACAGTGTATCCACAGTATAACCCTGGGAAAATGAAACGATAGAAACCGATTGGAAGAGTCAAAAATAGCTCTAAGTCGTTTTCTATACTGTTTTTGACCCTTTAATTTGGTCTCCATTGTTTTCTTTCATTAGGGAAAACCATGATGATTGAGATGTGATACTCTTAAACAATCCCTGATGATGCCAAATCTTTTCTGACAAATTATTCGAAAATAAAGCAATAGAATCAGAATATCGCTGTATACAGCTCATTTTCGTTGATTAAAGGTCTGTATAGAGCAATATTAGGATTTTATTGCTTTATTTTCCAAAAATTTATCAGAATAATTTTGGTTGTGTCCTTTTCTAACCAATTTGTGTTCTGGTTGCAGCTTTAGGGGTCGCTGGTACCACCTTGATTGAACATAAAAATGTTTTCATTCTCCAATGTGAAGATTCATGCAGTGATTTTTCATAATCAACAACGATATTTTCATCATCCTTATCCATAAAAGGAGAACAATACTTTGAATCTAGGGGTTATGATATTGAATATGAACCTACAACATGTATCTCATTGCATCCAGTAAATTTTTACTCGATTTAAATAAATTTCATTTGGATCGGCTAGATTTTCTATTTGATCCAACTAAGACTCTAGTAGATTCATATTCAAATAGAAATTTAGTTAATTCAAACAAAATTCAGTCAATCCAAGTAAATCCAAGTATAAAATTTGCCAGGTGTATAATAGACACTTTTTGTTATCATATCAACAAGGTTTTAATGAAATATACCGAAAGGTAGTTTGGTGGGTGAACGATTGTTTTAATCAAAGAATCTCGAAAAGTGGAGGAAAAACAGCTGTTGCCTTTAAAATATCTTATTCGTTATAACCGAAATTGCAGTGAATGTGATGATGATTTTGGGACGGATCATCTGCAAACCAAGAACTAAGAAGATTTCATTACTGTATCAGTACTTCTTCCTCGGGAACAAAAAAATTTTCATTCGATTGAAAACTCCTACTTTTATGAGTAAAAAATTCGAATATTTGCTACCTGGAAAATCTTTGCCATTTTATAAAAATCAAATGTTTTCGTTTTCTGGATGAAAAAAAAAAGGTGTTTTAGCAAAGACAGTAGCAACATTTTGTCCAATTTTCAAGATTCCCGTATGACAAAATTCGCACAACGACCTCAAGATGCATATATTGATGTACACTTTTTAGTGTATTTCAATAAAACCTTGTTAACATGGCTAACAAAATCAGGAAAATCCCTTGATTTTCCATTCAAGAATTAGACATAACTTCTTAAGAAATTTCAACTGAACATATATTTTTCGATAAATGTGATTTTCAAGCTATTTCGATAAATGAAAGATAATTCCCTGTCACAGAAACTCTAAATGAATCCGATTATCATCAAATAATTCCGTTTCCGTGTATCCCTTGAACGTGCGCTAGAGAGCATCGGAGTGTGAGCCAAACGTTGCATAATTTTATGGATGACTTGATACGAATACGTACAAAACAGAGATACCAGGAGTTAGTTAGGTGCAATAATAACGAGCGCAGGTGCATCATTATTATCGTCATCATCTCCATGATCGCCGTCATTGCGCTACTATAAAGCCACGGGCTGTGTATCCGATCGTTTTCGAGGCACAGATGTTGTTAAAGCTTCCCTTTTGTATATATACAATTATCGCACTGACGGAATGAAATGTTTTATTTTCCTCGGGATAATTACCGTTCACGACGTTGTATATCGTTACGTAAGACCTTTTCAAAAAAAAGCTATTGAAAATTTTTCTTGAATAATATCTTGAGTACGAGATTTTTACAATTTGACCAATTGTGTTCCTTCTCGTGCGTTCAAACAAATATTGGGTCTACTTGAACTATAGGCATCGCGACGTAAAACCAATATTCATTTGCACACAAAATGAGAATTGGATGACTTTTGAAATATTTAATAAGGGATCATCGTCTATTGAGAGGTTGTAATATCGAAATACCAATTATCATGCATTTATTCGATGTAGGATCGTTCAACTCGGTAAAAATTTGTGTACAAAAATCATGACCGTAGACAAGTCGTTTCGTACTTCCCCCGAAAAATTTTCCTTCTTTATGATGAAAATACTCACGAGAAAAAAATGAATTCGCTATTACAGCTAAAGAGGCATCCCTTAATTACGTGATTTTTTTCTAGCAAAAAACGGTTTGAAATTGTGTGAAATTATTTTCAAAAAATTAAAAAAACTTCAATTTCACCACTGTGATTTCAAATTACGGTAATATTCTTAAATACTAGTTTTTGCTAGTCTTAAATAAAAGTAACAGAACAGATTGGGTTTTCATTTTTTTTTAAATCCAACGCTTTCAAACCCGAAACACAAATTTTGAAAAATCTCACGTGAGATAAGCGGTGGGGAGAGGGAGTTGCGGAAAATCTTACGCAATCTCACCGGGGTAAAAATCCTCTAGAATGTCTCACGTAATTACTGGATGCCCCTGAACATGATTTGCGACAAAGCACCTATTTGTAACACAGTGACACCGCAAGTTTTGTGATCGTTATTTGGATAGCGAAACAATTTATTTGTGGTATTGTCACCATGATAAATACATTGATCACTGTTACGGCTAAGAAATACTTCTCTTAGTTAATTTTTAGCTATCCAAACATTACACCGAGGGAAAGAGATTCGCTGAAATTTTCTTTGCCTCTAAGACAAGTCCTTTTGTTGAATTAGCAAAGAGTTCGCTCTTTCAGCGAACGCCGTACAGACTGCTAGAAAATTCACTAAATTAGCAACTTTTTAATCCCAATTTCAGGAAAAATTTGTCTCCGCGTGTAGCAAGTAATTTTTTCCCGTGCTCCAAGTCTGCCTATCCCAGTACTCGACATTATAAAAGTATAGCCATTGATCGCCCTACAGAACATATGTGTGCTCATGCCACATGCGACCTACTAAAATTGATTTTAATAGCCCATGAAAATCATATCGACATCTGGTTTAGATCACATTTTCCCGATGAAATCTCACTTCTATTCTCTGTATTTTCAACGAATTTTTTCTGAATTCTCAATAAAAACTGAAGAAAAAAAAAACCGAATGACTGTACATAAATAATCATATTGTTCTCATCGATATCTAATCGGAAAAAACTTGTCGACGTTGTAAGTATCGAATATCGGCACGTCACTGTCGCGTTACAATACCTACTATATACACGACTCGAACATCCATTTGTTACAAAAGATTCAATATGTGCGAAAAATATATCATGCGAATTGTAAAAGGAGTATATGCGAGATGTAATCTCATTGAATATTGTTATCGCATTTGAGGCTTGAATTAATATCTGGTACCGCTCGTATCCAAAGCAAAAACTTATCGCTGAATTTGATCTGGACATACGATATAGTATACGATGCGTTGTTGTATAATATTGTATAATATTCGTATCACGTTAACTATGAGATATCATTTTCGTATCAAGGAATACACCGATCCTATTGAAAATGTCTCCAAAATTCACAATCGATTGTCATCCGATAGGAACGAGCGCGTATCCGAATACTTAACTCGATCGCGTGATAAAACGGCGCCGCGGTTTTGAAAGCATTCGAAAGACTACTGGTTAACGATAAGCAGTCGACTACCACTGCACACAGGCACACTCCGTTCATCCGGGAACGTTACGTCACAAGTTCTTTCGAGTGTTTGGTGCATGTTGTAAGGTGGCCACGACTATTTTTCTCCGAGATCTTTGCCAAATGATAATCGGTTAGTAGGTCTATCTTTTACAGCTAATCAATTTTCAGTTAATTATCCTCACATGCATATTTATGAATTATTCTCAAAACTCTGTTCAAAGTCTAAAAGTTCAAACCGATATGAAATAAGTCTTCTTTTTTTTCCGATCAGTCGATCAGAATACTCGTATAATTCGTTAATGGGTTTCCATCGACAACCGTTTAAACTTGGCAAAGCTCGACATAGAAAACACAGTGAACCGGCCTAACCTGGTTCCATTTGGTCTGGACAATCAAGGTTACACTTATACCATATGTATCTTTTATACGTTCATGTACAACACAAACATTCATCATCGTTATAATCATTGTACTCAAATACTTACGCAATAATCGTACTCTGAACTTGAGGCGGACAGTTTTTGTAGAACATGCGTATCATCTTATCTTCTTTTTCTTGTACGCGACAACGAATAAATACATGATGTCATGTTGTGTCAGATGACAAATTTTTTATAAAAAGGAATCGTATATTCATTTTCAATGCCATCAAAATCATATAATTGTTATAGCGCATTTAGTTTCTTCGCAACGGCGTTACATGAACCGAGTCTTGTAAGTTTGGTGTGTAAAATGTTTGCGCGGCAGCGATCGGTTTAATATGCTTTACGATGCAACAAGTTGCTCAACTCCCCACACTTTTCAAACTTTCAATTCGTATGTATTCGATAAGAGTAATCAATTTACTATGAACTTGAACCGAAACATACGCGTGGAAGAAGAAAAACTATCATTTGTCACTTTCGTTATGTATTGGTCGCGGACGTTGAACTGATTTTGGCAACCCGCTTGCGGTGCACACTACTGTGCACATTGGATACGAACACTAGAGAAGTCAATTACCGTTTCCTTACTGTTTTCATGTGAAATTATTATTTTTTACTCGAATAATATATACGACAGATGATTATTCTTGTATTCTTTAATCATTAAATGAGATGATAATGCAGATTTAAAATAAACCTTGATGAATGGTTTGTGTGTATTAAAAGATGATTGTTATAAAATGATATACATTGAGTTTTGATGAAAGATGATTGGATTAGGACGAATCTCGTTTGAATATTCAGTCGACATTTGAAAATCTAGTTTACAAGTATTGAAATTGCAAATAACAATTACTCTGAAAAATATGAAAATTGGTGACAAACGAAATTATTGGTAACGAAAGTTTTCTTTTCGGTTAAACCGGTATGGCGACAAACTTACCCTGTGTTTCAAACTCTTTCCGTTCTCTTACTACCTAAATCTGGAAGAGTGAAAAATCAGGCGTTTCACTCCGCTAAGTCTCAGAAGTGAGCCGGTCCGCTTCGAGTGAACTCTCACTCTTTTAGAGTGGAAAATTCACTCTCAAATTGGAGTAGCTGAGAATTTCTAACCTCAAACCTTGAATTTCCACTCTAAAAGAGTGGAAATTTCACTCGAAATTTTGACAAGCTCACTTCTGGCTGCCTAAAGAGTGAAATCTCACTCTAAAAATTTTAGGGAGTATAACAAAGTACACGGAGAAAAAATAAAGTTTTGCAAATTACTATATTCCTACTGAATTGGCAGGATAAGAGAAAATATCACTGTTATTGATATAGAATAGTGTTGCCGCGATATTATTGTCGAAATTCAGAAATAATCGATTATCTCAATTTTGACAGGTTTTCATGGAACTTTTAACGCGTAGATCTTCGACTGTGCACGAAATGAAACGGGATAATGCATCATCTTGCTCTTTTAAACGAAATAATGCGAAATATTCTTACACTATCGTAACGATAATTATCGATATATCGTAACGATAAATGGAAGCATATTTTGGTTTATTTTGTGTACAAGTCTGGTATCATTCATTATTCCATTTCATCATGAGCATAATCGAAGATTCGTGGATTATATATTCCATAGGAACGTGTCAGAATTGAGATAATCGATTATTCCTCAATTATCGACGATAATATCGCGGCAACACTAATATAGAAGTGTAGTGAAAATATGTAATTTAACCTGCAGAAGTTTGCACGCTCGTACTAAACAATATTTTGTTAATCATTCATTTTTACTACACTGTCTATCAGAGACAGTGATATTTTCTTATATCCTGCCAATTTGGTAGAGATATAGTAATCTTAAAAAATTAATTTTTCTCCGTGTAATTACACTGAGAATAAAAAAGTAAAATTTACATCTTGCGAAGTCGATATTTGGACGATTTCAAAAATAGTTCGAGCTACCACAATCTCAGTTGATTTTACGACAGCGAATGTGAGATATACTACAGCGGATGGAAATCTTATATCCCCTGCTGTGGAATCAACTAAAATTGTGGTAGCTCGAACTATTTTCTTTAAATCGTCCAAATATTGACTTCACAAGATGTAAAATTTAACCCCTCTTTTTTCCTCGGTGTAGCGTTTCCATAAAGGGCTATCAAGTCACTCCCAAATTTTTGAGAAGATTCAAAATGACCTTCAATAAATTGGCCAAAGATTTTACGAAAGGTTTGAGCGAGTAAAATCAACAGTTGGAAGGTATTTCTGTGACAAAAAATACTCCAACAACATTTAATACACAAATTACTGCACCTAAAAAAAATTACTCTGGGAATGAGAGGAAAAATTGCACTCAATCTGGAAAGATATTTCACTTTCGTTTTCTTCTTCAATCGAGAACATGCTTCTACGATTGAGAGTATTTTGAACAAATGAAAATTCTTTCACCGTAAACACTAATCCTTCCGAATGGAGAGGAATACTTTTGATAAGGTAAGAGACCATATACCCGATCATTTTCATTATCACATGAATTTACGAAGTAATTTAGGTAGAAGTTCCGAATGAAAAAGTCAATTTTCGATCCATTAATCACAAAAAATGTTTTGGTTGAAGAGTTTTTGCACAACTGAACCACAAAGACCTAGAATATAAGGACTGCACTGAGAGAAACATTTGGTTCCCATTACCATGTTTTTGACTTTGACCATGTCATATAGTTGTCACAACTAGATTCATGTGATTTTGTTTTGTTTTCCTGGTTATCATGATCAAATTTTAAGTAACCATAAATCCTTTACCATGCGAGCATTGTTTCTGTGACAATGTTGCTTTTTTTCTCAGTGTGATCGGGTATACACTGAGAGAAAAATCTGGTTCTCATAGCCAGGCGACGTAGTTGATTTCGTCTTTGACCATCCTGTCTGGTTGCCACAACCAGAATTAAGTGATTCTGTTTTGTTTTCTTGGTTATCATGACCAGATTTCAGGTCACCGCAATCAAAAGTCCTTAACCATGCAAAGATGGTTCCTGTGACCATGTCACCTTTTTCTCAGTGCAGGGTGTCTTACCTTACTGTATATAAGAGGAGAAGTTGCATCAAAATAAGAGGGATACCCTTATTTTGATATCAATTCTTTTCAATTGATGACCTAGTTCCATTAATCCTGGTTTTCATTATGACTTCGAGCTATTTCAGCCGGCCAGGTGCAAGGTTTGAACAAAATAACCCAGCCCAGTTTTACCCACTGGGTTTTTTTTTTGGAAAAAGCCCTCTTGAAATAACCCCAAAAAACCCTGGGAAAAAGCGAAAAAGGTATCGAAGAAGCTGTTATTTCCAATCACAATGGATTATTTAAAATTGACCTCTATAATTATGAACATAAGAAATTACTTCTGAAAGAAGCAAATGCGGGTGAAGTGAAATCCAAAGGATAACTCCAAGTACTGAATCATAATGGAATAAAACGCATTTCCAATCAACCTTATAGGTCATAAATAGCATATAATTAATGTTTAGTATTAAAATATTTTGAGATCATTTAAAGAACAATATTGAATTGGAATGTGAGGTAGAATTATAGAATTTCAATTACGTGTTTCACTTGTCATATTAAATGTACGTGATATAAACCACAATGTATCTCATATGACATACAAAAAGTTCTTTTTCAAGAATGTGAATGGAACTCTGGTTGAACTCCTTCCGAACTGATTAACTCATCAAAAACTCTGAAAGTGTGAACTTTATTTTACTCACATTAACGAGTTCTTTGGGAGCAATGGAACGATCTAAAAAGTATTTCAGAAAATAACTCGTATAGAACATTTTCAGAATTCTTCATGAATTCATAATTTATTACAAAAAAAAAGACATAAAACCCAGAAGAGTTCCAAAAATCCACTTGATTGTGAATAAACAAAAAAAAAGAAAAAAAAAAAAACCCGACAAAACCGGCCTGGGTCGGGTTTTTTTAAACCCTGGCCAGGTGTTTTTATTAGTGTTGCCACGAGCCGCGAAACGAGCCATAAAGAATCCTAGGTTCTAGATTATCTGGATTGAAAATGAACTCTTTTTTAGTCAATCAAATTGATTTGAAATTCAGTTCAATCAACTCTCAACTGAATTTGAAAGTTCAAATTGGAATATACCTTTATGGAAACGAGTTCCAAATGAATTTATACTCGAGCCGGTTTCGAGCTGAATCTGTGCTATTTGATGTATGAATCGGTTGAAAGTCCAAATCTACGGAACTGTGCGATAATATGAACCTTCGAACTGAACTACAGGACCATCCAACCGAGTATTGTGAGAATTTGCACTTCTTATAGTCCTAACTGAACCCAGTTGAAGTCAAAAGCTCGTTACAGCCCGTTTTGCGGCTCGCGGCAACACTAGTTTTTATGAAAATTTTGGTCAAAATGGTCATTATATAGAGATTGTATTTTACTGTTGAAATAATCAAAAACTGCATTCGAAATGTATCTGTCCCTATCTGTTTCTTGACGGGGTTTGACTCTTTCAATCGGTTTCTATCGTTTTCTTTCATCAGAGACCCAGTAAACAATTCGATATCTCTTAGACAGGTTTTATATGTCTCGCATAACACTGTTAGATAAGCTTTAGACTGATTCTCGTCTACAACTCTTCTGAAAGATATGTTCAACATGTTTTGCGTCTTGAACTGGTCTTCAAGACATCTTTTAGATGAGTTTTAGACAAGAATTGGGCTAACACTCATATCAAAGTGTTGTTTAAGACATTCAAACCCTGTCTAGAAGATATCGCAAGATACAAGATATTTTTTGGAGATGAAGTTGATCAATGGAATTTGTTGAACGAGAAACAGGACAGAACAGTTATTTTCAACATTTTGGCCATTTTAGTCAATTTTCACTATTTTATAAATCGTAGCTGTAACTGCACAGGTTTTGTGGTTGATATTTGCACAACCAAATAATTCAGTTGTTGAATTTTTACTGCGGCAGCTACATTTCTTCCTACTACCGCTAAGTGAGTAGCTGTGACAGCTAAAAAATAGCCCCCGTAGCTGATTTTTAGCTATTCAAATAATAGCTGATTATTTTTTTCCGTGCATTTTTCCGAGAGTTTTCAATGAAACTTGGTATTAAGAAATCTTCCGAAATATAAACAAGATTTGTTTTTCACATGAACGAGTTCAGTTTACTTCATCTCTGTTCACCGAAAATGTACAATGCGAATATTCAATCCTTGAAAATCATTATTTACACTGTAAAAAAAAATCTCTTGTATTTTTACCAAGCTCAGCGTAGGTAATAAAATTACCTACGTTCAGCATAGGACATTCACTGGAAAAATGGTAAATTTTCTATGCTGGACGTAGGACTTTTACAACAAACATTTGTGATTTCACAAATTTCTGTAATATTTTCATGCTTAGAGCAGGTAACTTTATTACCAACCCTAAGCATAAACAATTTACAAGATTCTGTGATATGACAATGCTGAGCACAGTATTTTCACGAAAGACTGTGATTTTCCCCATTTGGAATAGATAATTTACAATAATTATTTTTTACTTTATTTTATTCATGTGTATTAAATAACCGGATGCTCGGTAATTTAAAAAACAAACTCAACCAAATGACTTGGTCGAATAAGAAAAAAACAAAAATTCACCTCAAATTGAATGTTTTATGCGTGACGATAGATACGTGCACTATTGATAAATAGAAATTCCGGTGAAGACGGTATTGGAATCAGGTCAATTCGCGGATGAATATAAATTTACAACCTCCCCCACAAAAATGATCCAGCGTCGACGATGGGGAATTCAATTCTCTTTAGTTTTTAGTTCAAAGTAAAGATTGGAATGTTAATCAAGCATTACTATCTTCTGAAACATCTAAAAAACTAAAAAAAGAAATATCGGTCAAAAGACTTCGAAAGAGACTTCTAAAAATAAAGCGATAATATAAATACTCTAGAACTTAAGAGCTTGTTTACGTACGCTTTACGCCGTTCTATATTCAATTCTTCAATTCAACCATCGAAAAGAATGTTTGCAAAAAAAAGGCAATAAATCCTACTTGCCTCCTCATGAATTCAAAATCACCCGACTCCTTCCTCCCTTTCCCTTCAAGAACTCACCTGAAACAAAAGAAAGAACAAAATTAGTGTTTCCGTTTAATCGATATACGTAAATAACTTCGAGATAAAGAAAATTTTCATGAGAATTTTTTGATGCTACACGATCACGCGGTTTGATCTTGAAGTTTTTTTGAAATTCATAGTCACAAATGACGTCAAGCACGTAATTCATGAAATCGCTGCTGCAAGAAGTGAGATGATTTCAAAGTTACGCATCAACTACACGAAACAAAAGTGAATGAAGCAAGGAAGGGTGTATTACGAGCGATGGTGGACAATTGCTTGCCGTGTATACCCGCGCTTATGTATGCGTGACGTGTATTCAACCCTCGGGCTAGCATTTCATTTCACTTCAAAAGCTCCTGCAGTACTTTCCTTTAATTTCTTGCATCCATTACCAAAGGGAAACCTGAGGGACCACGATTGCATCCACCCCACGATATAAAAAGACGGGAAAATCAAAATGCCTTCACAATCATTACGTTGAAAGCCGCTCATTAATTAAGTCGAATTTTTTTTTCTTTCCTTTTCTTCAGGAAAAAGGGTGGGGGAATTAATTGGGGAATCTATAACAATTATATTGATGGAATTATAATGGTTTATGAATACTACATAGCTATTAGCGGTAATGAACAACAGTTGAATTATATTCATAGCTGATGTTATACACCCACATATCAGATTTCTACTTTCCATATCTTGGTCATCGGCGTTTCTGAAAGTTCGATCAACCGTGTTTAGAGGTTAAGCCGGTAAATCTTGTTTGTATGATAAAGATCTACTTGAGTGCGAGTACCACAACGAGGAAAAGCAAGGTCGGATTTCGTACTGCCACTGGAGTTGCATTCATTAACGATAATGTGTAAGATGATTTTCCAGGACGAGACATCACGGATTTAGTTCAATTCCTCTTTGAAGAACTGTGAGAGGAACAAGTAGAATAAGTTATGTATTTTCATTAAGAATTGTATTAAACTGTTTTTCAAAAACCTTGCAAAATATCATATGCTTTTTCATGAAAGAAGAACAAATTCCAAAACGCTGATGCTGTACGTGCAAGAACTGTCGTATTTTACACTAATGAAAAGGGTTCAGTTGAATATGCAACAGTTAGACTTTAATTTACGTCAGTCAAAATTAGGGATAACTAAATTCTAATTGCCGCAGATAGTTATCTTTCTCTTAGTGTATGGTAGAAATTTTTTTTTGAAAATTCACGCCGTTTTCATAGTTTTTCACAGCAACAAATCTAAATCATCAGAAAGCTCCTTTGAATATTCAGATTTATTCTGAAAATTAAAAACAACATCCATCAGACATCCCAATCAAATCAAAGTGAACTCCATTCACCCCACCAATTCTCATAGAATTGAAGATACGATTGATCAATCAACGCCGCGTGCTATAATTTTGTTGGGAACCCTGGTACCCATCAAACAAAAACCACTTTTTAAATACATTCGAACAGAATTATTCACAATGTATTCAAAAAACATTTGTATTTTTCAGAAAAGGATTCAAAATACTTCCCACGCTGAATAATGCATGCATAAGGATATGGATAAATTTTAAAAATACATTTGAACATTCAAATAAAACTTCTGATAGTTGATTGGGATTTGTTGCAGTAATAAATTACAGAAACAGTTTGAATTTACAAAAGAATTTTCAACGGTATAGAAATGTTGAAATCGAGAACATCTAACACGGGAAAAAATTGGCGATAAATCTCCCTTACCGTTTGAAACAAATTATGTTAATTTCAATTACATTAAAGTGGATTCAATGACAGTTGCAGTAAATCAGATTCCATAATTGTCCTCCTCATTCCATCAGTAATTTATTACACAAATGGAAAGAAAGAAAAACCTTCCAAGGGAGGTTTATAGGGGATTGAGAGTAGCCAATTCAGAAAGAGCGTCGAAATGGAAGAAAATCTGTCTTCTGTGAAATGAAATTGATTGTGGCGAGGTTATAAAGGAATTAGATTGTACTTTATTTTATAAAACGTGATATTCGTGAATTATAAAAGCAAGCTGATAGAGCGTGGATGAAAATTCAATTGTCACATTCTCTTCGTGCTATCCAAAGGGCCGCAAAAATATGGTAAAAAGACTCTTTGAAGCATAACAAATTTCATTGATACCATACTTTGGCTAGAAATGATTTTTCACGCATTCTCTAGGTCTTATCACGATTGAAGGGAATGTCACTTATCACTTCTAGCTGGCATACAATAATTGTTACACCAACTTTCCTTATTTTTCATCATAATGTACAGAAATGATGAATAATTCTTGGTTTGCTCTAATAACCACAATCCAAAGTGCGTGTATAATCTTCCTATAGTTCCCTGTATTTCAATTGTTCATGACATTGATTGAATATAATGAAACTCCATGTCACGCCTGATTACTTTACAACTGCAGTGACAGGGAAAAATGAATTGCCAAAAGATTGCAGTTACTTTAACCACGTCGTGAACTCGAATACGACGAACTGACTGCAGTAATTAGGTCATCTACAGTTTGTTGCATCAAACACGTCGTAACTGGTTGAATGAAAGCAACTTGACTGTATCAACAGGAGCTATTTGTTTATTCAAAAACAATTTCTTCTCAGCAGCCCTTTATTCTTCAACTTCACGTCAAGTTTTTCTGTATCTGAATTTATCTGAAATACACCCTCCGAGGATAAAACAAAAAATAAAAGGACGGTTAATGATTCCTCGTGTTTTTTTTTTTACTTTTTCTTTATTCTTCGAATCAATGTCAGAATTCGCTGAATCGCGATTGTTCTTTCATAAAAGATGAAAAAAAGGAAACCTATTCCACAACGTCTGCATTATCCGTCTGAGCCATAGCTAATAATAATATGTCTGCCGCATCGTGCCACGCCTAATGTAAGTCACTGGCTTTCAAGTATACCTTCCCGCAAATGTACAAGTATACGTCTAACACATGTATGAAATATATATATGTAAAGTACTCCCACAATGTACGGAGGAAGAAATACTCGAATGAGAAAGAGTGAAAGCGGGGGCGGAAGTTGCATCGCGTGGCACGTGCGAGTCTCTACCACGTTGCCGTTGCTGCTCACTACGACGTTATAAGGCATACATACTCTTCTTTATGTATGTACATGATGTGAGAATGCAGTACAATGGCTGATAGAATTAGACAATAAATTCTTTTGCTCTTCTTGCACTGCGCCGAAAAAAAAAGAGTACAATGTGGAATTGAATGCTCTTTAAATCTGGTTCAACCGGTGGAAGACTTAGCACTGATTTGCCAGTGTGATTCCCTGATTCGGATTTACAGAGTGTGCGATCAACTTGCACATTTGTAGGGAAAAATTATTATTCTGAAATGAAAGAAAATCGAGTCCAGTCAGATTCGAAGTCTGAACCACTGGGATAACTCCAACTCCCTTCGATGTTATGAACCTCTTGAAATTTTAAGATTAAGGAAGTGCATGGAAAGCCCGTGAAAATTCAAAATTGAGGAATTTCTCATAGACATTCAAGGGACATACGTTGGACCTTTGATAAACTTTTGGAATTATCGTCTTACCGGCAATTACCTGGAAAGTGCAAAAGAAGTCGAGCATTAAGGGTTATCCAAAGGTCCGTTGAAAAACTTCTGACATACGTTTGAAGCTACTGCGTAAATATATAAAGAGTGTTCATATGAGGAACAGTTTGAAATACATAGATAGTCAGTGTTAGATCTTCTGATACAGTACGCAAACACATCAATTTCCAGACCATTTGGTGATCAGACTATCATAATCAGCCTTACAGTAAAATTTGCTTGAACCAAAGGTCACAACTTGGGATTTTATAATTTATCATTCTTGCGCAATCATACTTCTCTGTGTGGCTACATTGAATTTGCTGCTAAAACTATGAGTTCGTGCGATAAGAATAATATGTTTTTGTAGTATATCACTTCACTTAACTCTTATCGATTTCAGAAGAAAATCTTCTGCATTAAAAATATTGATCTACATATAACTCCACGCTTGACACAGATTTTACATCTTCTAACGTTGAAATACAATTTTTATGAATACTGTGTGACTTTTAGAGCGTGTATACAGTGATAAAATGATTCAAAGATACGTTCCTCACGAGGGATTTCACTTGGGCAAAATACCGTGACCTTATGGGGAAAAATAATAAAAAGAAAAAAGTGCGTTAAAAGGGAGACCATTTTTCTTCCTGATACCATAAATTTCTGCTGTAAATTGAAATAATTTTCCCTCATTACTGGGCCAATCATTAACCATACGTGGTCGTCATTAACTGCACCCACGTTATCATTCAGTATAGTCAATTATTGATGAGTCATCAATGGGCGTCATTTAAATTACAAAAGCGCCTACAAAAATGTATCGCTATAGGAGCAAGGAAACTTATCGATATAACTAATTTTTTTGCTGGAATAAATAAGTTTGTTAGCAACAGCTGAAGTGATTACATTTTTCTCATTATAGCAAACTAATTTTTCATTGTATAATCGTGTACGAATAATGACATCCAAGATCCAATGATACGCCATTATTTGGGGCAATCGATGAAACCAAAAGTATGGTCCATCACTGGTTGACAAAGTAACATTTGTCACCACCACGTATCATTCCATATAAACACTGTAAAAAGAAAGTCTTAATCTGTTTGCATCTTAATTTCAGACAATGCTTTTTCCATTGTGTGGGTGATTGTTTTTCCGGCTTAATCTGTTTGCATCATAGATTCAGCCATGAAATCAGCTGAATTTAAGACTCCCTTTTTACAGTGAATAATCTAACTCACTCTAATCTATTGCAAATCTTCAAATACCATTGAACATGAAAAGATTGTATCAATGAAATACGTTAGAAGTTTTTTTTAATAATTAACAAATCTGTCCATGATTTTGCATTGTTCGTACACTATAATCAAAGTTGTAACTCATTTACATTCACATAACAGTCTCCATAATTTATAAACCAGGAGGGGGAAAAAATAAGAAAACAGAGGAGAACAGTTCATATTGCAATTCGTAGGATTGGATCGAAATTAAAAAATAAAACGAGGGTTGGAGAAGATGGAGTATCCTCATATTTCAAGGTACATTCATTATGATGCATACGAACACCTACGTTGACAACATATTTCTCACGCTTCTTTGTCCACGTATTCATTGCGTCAGTTGTATATTAACATAGTCATTAATTATGCCGAATGTAAGAACCGTACTGAACGGGGAGAAGATGCACGCAATTCAACCTAGATTTTCATTATTCTGATCATTATTATTTACAAAATGTTGATTATTTATTATTCTTAACACCGCTTCGTATAACACGTGGTGCAACGTACCATTAACTATGTACACACAAATTACACATTGTAACGGAGACCAACTGGAAATTTTTATCTTGATTGCTTCGCGTACGTAGTACAGTACCGTTGTTTTTCGCTGTAAACAGTGATTATGCGCATCTTAAAACAGAACAATGCACAACACGGAGCATACTACTCTTTCTCTCTTTTCAAGGAAAATTAAAATTACTCGATCTCTTCGTATGGGATCATAATATTGTGGATGAATATGATCCTTCTAAAGCCGGAAAAGTGCTAGTTCGGTACGATTTGTCGTCTCGTTTCTCCAGTGAATTGTTACGTGGATAACGGAGAATAGGAAATACGGAACGTAAAAGGGTGGAGAAAGAGATAGATGGAAAGAGCGTAGGAGGGAGAAAGAGAGAGTAAAACCAGAGAATATGGAGACGTGTTGAGAGAGAAACCGAAGCCACAACGACGTATACGAGGGGTCGGTAACCGGATGACATGCAAGAGCAGGGGCGAATTCATATAAAAGAAAAACAATACTATCCAATTCCTATCATCATGAGGGTTTGATCATTCTATTTGTTCGAAATACCATCATTAACGAGGGATCACTGAAGAGCAATTTGTTCAAGGCTGTTTATTACTATCTTAATCTAAACTTTAGTTTTCTCCGTACTATTTTTTACGCATAATAACAACGTATCATTGTAACCAGAATTCCAAATCTCAATAGTGCTCGTCAAGTTCGGATCTTCATCGTTCAAACGAAACACAAAATTGAATGGCGCGCACTTGCATTTTTATTATTCAAATGAACAGAGATTTGAGGAATCAAATACTTTGTGGTCTATAAGTTTATGAAAGTTGTCTATTTATTTAAAACAATAAACCTTTGACACTTCCTCGTTGTTATCATCATTTTTAATAATGTATCTTCAGTGAGAATGGAATAATAACTTGTTTATGTATTAACATTCAAATCTTCCTGAAATAAACAACATTCATAAACATGAATACATATCAACTGGTTAGGTGTTTTTTCATTAATAACAAGGCATTTTATTTTTTCAATACTGATTTCTCGATCAAGAAGATTCATCGCGATGCGCGAGCACCGTAAACCATACAAAAATGCAAGCATAGCGAGCACCATAACTCCAACGAAAGTGCAAGCGGAGAGAATACCGTAAAATATACGAAAATACGAGGAAGCGATATCATCTCACAAATGAAAATGCAAGGTATTGAAGTTTGAATTGTTCATAGAAACGGAATGAAAATTCAAATTCGCAAAATAAAGAAATAAATCATCGATGCTTATCCTCTTAAATTTAACTCCTTGGATATGGAAACATGGTTTACAGGATATACGGTAAAGTTTTGTGTCTTGATCAGCTGAGCATTTCGTTCTTCGATTACTAATTCGTTTCAATAAACGATTCAAACTTCAGCAACATAAAACTCAATATTCTCTCTGACATTTCATGAGACAGTATTTTAGAATTTTTTTTTCAAAGACTTTCATAATCGACAAAAGAATTTTGTTTAGGCATCATTTTTCACTTTTTTGGCGATTTGGATGGAGTAAAATATGCTCTTTCGAATGGCGCAAACCAGAAGTTTCTAACTGGTAGGGAAGTTTGCTAAAAATGTACAAAAAGAAGAGCAGAAATGATTGAAAATGAAAAAAATTTGGAGATTAAATTATAAAACTAAGCAAAACCACGAAATTACGCGATCAAATACGATATTATTCGAAACAGAAACAACACTGTATGTCCTAGAACAGAGTGGGATGCGGTGGGATGCAGGGAGAAGCGAACAATTAAAGCGAAACTGATAAAATGACTTTTGTTTATCTTTAACAGCTGTTTTCTCGAAAATTTGTTTTCACACCTAAACCCCCTTTTCGTAGACCAGGTCATATATATATATATATATGGTCTTATTTTGAAAATTGTCTGGTGGAAAAATTTCACTGGGAATCTCTGAAAATCTCGAAGACTTTCAGTGCAGTTTTTCAGAGGTGTTCATAGTTTTTCAAAGAAATTTTCAGTGAAAAAACACAGTGTTTCCAGATGTCAAAACTGATAGAAAACTTAATTATACATTCATATTGAATTTAAACTTCAATTAATTGATATTAATACAAAAATAATAGATCATTTGAACATTTATTCGGCTGTACACAATAATATCGCACGAAAATTGTGGATAATATTCCAGTAATATCATATGAATATCATCAGTTGTTAGGCCAAATTCAACATAGATCTTAAGGAGATACACGGAGAAAAAAATATACTACTTCTTCTCCTTTTGCTTGCCAAACCAGAAACAGGAAGGTTTGTAAAATGGATTTTTACATAAAAATAAGGGCGATTACGAATCAATAACTGAATTTTACTATATGCTTTATAAAATTTAACGTTTAGCGTTGAAAACTTTTATCCTACCTATGACTTTTTCTACGATTTTCTCAATCTTCCGTATTTTTATGTAAAAATTCATATTACAAATATTATATCCCTGTTTCTAGTTCACTAAGAACAATAACAAGAATTCTTATATTTCCGAGCGGCATTTTTCTCCGTGAACCAGCGTAAAAAACATTTTGTCTGTGAGACTTCTATATACTAAATTTATGGAACAGTCTACAATTTTCAAAGAATAATCTTCGATAGCGCAATACATAGAGTATGAAATATTATTCCCTGAAAATTTCAGACTGTCCCTGGTGAAAAATGTTGAAACAGATGAAGCGTAAAAAACTTTCAATTTCCGCCTCTTTTGCGCTTAGATACCGTTCCGTTTACTCTTCCGCGTCGCTCCATCCGCTTCATAAATTCTGTTAGGAGACATTTTCCAATAAAATGCTTATCCGGATGATACGCTGGTATCCCTTTAATGAACTCTGATAAAATGTTTTTATTAGAGAATTCACTCTCAACTTGGAAATTTCCCGAAATTGTATACTATTCTGGAGAAATTTTAGAGTTCTCCGCTGAGATGAAGACCCTACCGCTAAATAAAGTCATTATATACAACTGGGCTTGTGTTCCAAAACTTTGCTCCCGTACTCTGAAATATCGGTTTTCTATGTCTTTCTGATCAACTGAACACAGCTATGCTGTTCATTTGACCAGCTGATACTGCTACACTAATATTCAGAGTATAATGATGGAGTATTGTTACTTTCATCAGAAATATTAGGCGATACCGATACTGACGAGACAATACTCGCATCTGATAGTATTTCTCGATACCGAAACGAGACTTTCAAAGTATCGTCGAGAATCTCGTCTCGTGCACCTCTAAATTTCTTCTGTAGGTCACATCTCGTCAAAAGAATTTTTTTCAGTGTAAGAACCATTTCATGTATATTCGTAACAAATTATTATCAAGCACGAAACAATGTAACTTCACTACGCTTGATCAAGAAAATGTACACTCTTTTTACGAGTACTATCTTCGAACGATTATGAATGTCTTCAAACTTCATACAGATATTAAAAAAAAAAAAAATATATATATATATATACTCGTCTCGCTCAATCTCATCAGCTTCACAACATATCAAGTAAGAATAGTCCATTTTAAATTGAATATAGAGTGCCTTCTTCAACACTAAAGAAACATATATGTGAATATTCGGAACACCACAGAACCCTCACTGAATTCATAAACAGTTACATAAAATCTTCGACCCATTAGAAATATTTTCAATTCCAAAATAAGTAAAAGAATGATCCAAGTTTGCATAATAACATGTTATTGGGCATCAAAGAACCGGGATCGATTGAAAAATTGTCCCTCTATCGAACGACGTGATTGAGTTCGCATGTTAATAGAGACTGATTAGAAGTTCAAGCGCGCGAATAAGCGACCGAGTTGTTGTTGGTTTTATAGAGTTGGCCGAGTTGCATTCTTAGATGACGCCTTAATTGATGCTCATACACCAGAAAAGCTAAACATAGCCTCAAGAATGGAGAAAGCCGATTGGTTGCCCTATCACACGGTTACGTTTCGCGACGGTATGCTTTTCTCCCTATGCCCCAACGAGAACGTGCTCAAAAATAGCACACCAACTTAAATAAAAATAAAAAAAAAAAGAAAAGGAAGGATTTCTATCGCGTGCTTTCGGGACAAAGATATACGACGCTCAAAACGACAACATCGACATTGAACGAAAGTAATTCGAGAACTACCGACGTGAACTCCACATGAATTCAATTTTTATTCAAAGTATGATGGAATGCAATTCACTTTATTAGTTCAAAAGAATTCTATAGTCAAGAAAAACACCGAAGTTCTATTTTCAATCTTGTTATCGCCTAGAATGATATAACACAATCTTTTTTTTTATCCCCTTTGATTCAACGAACTCTTTTCATTCTTTGTTAAGTGTATAAAAACTTCAGGTCAAGATCAAGGAATTAATTAATATGTAATTATAGTTTAAATAAATTGTCAATGTGTTTGTTCCTTCTTGCAATAAAATACTGTCTTTTGATTTTTCACAGGTTCTTCATTATGTTTCAATAAAGATTTAATCATTCCTTTCATGTTTGATTTTTACATCGTCAAACATCAACTCGAGACACACCATTCGGAAGAGACTTCCTGAAGAGAGTGGTTTCGAGAACATGCTCGTTGTGTCGGGGAGTTCTATCGAGGGTCCTGGTTCCAACTAGGCGAGGTAGGGTTGTAAAAGTGTAAGATCCGAGAAGGACTTTGAATAAATGTAAAGAGCGGAGAGCGGATGGAGTGTTTGGTTGCACACTCTTTGTTGAGTTTATCGATCACAACTGTGTAGATTCTTTTTTCAACATTTTTTTCTGCAGAATAAAATAATTAATATCTGTGATTATTCGATATGCACTGTTGTTTTCTTTTCTATTTTTATGATATATCGATGAAAAAAACAAACTTAAAAATCACTGAAATATTCTTTCAACGTTTGTTTCGCGGATTGATTTTACCCGTGCTATGATTAGAAAGGATTGAAGAGAAGTCGAAGGCCAAAGTAATGATGCTGTAGATTCAAGTATATTATAACTGGCCTATTTTCACTGTGCTAAAATCATAAAGAAATCCGGACGGACAATTCATTTTGCTGCATACCGTGAATCGAATTGAAGTCACAATGAAAATAGCAAATCTTCTACAAAATCAGTCGATAATAGTGTCTCTGTATCGTAAACAGGAGGGGAAAAAATGTTTCCATCGTTTGAGTTCATTTGTAATAATGAATTTACTCACGAGAAGCTTGAAGACAAAAAGTGTGAAATGAAGTAAATGTGAGAGAGTTGCATTCTTTTATAATATCTTTTTTCGATTGTGTCTCTTGAGGAAACACCAACGACGAGTCGAGTGGCAAAAAAGAAACCACTTTCTCATTTTTGTTCTCTCTACCTATTGTACTTCAATATAATTTAATACAATGTGAAAAATCAACCTCCTCAATCAAGTGTGTATTTTTCATACAGTTCAAATAAAATATATAGAAAATTGTACTAACTGTATGGAATAATAAGCATTGATTACAACGATTTAATGATATAAAAGCGGTACTAAAATTTAAGGAACCATCCTTCCACGCGATGACAAAACACGAATATTAGTAGGAGAGACACGTTTCAAACTACCCATTTGTGATTTTAGTCAATGTTCGTCCAGACAGTTTCAATTTAATCGTTTGCCGGACGGTAACGAGCATCACCACAATTTTCACTTGATTCCACAATTTATTCTCGGAGCAGGAAATGCACTTCCCACTCGATATACTTTTTTCAACAGAGAATACATACGATTCACAATTCGAAACGAATTTTTAAACCAAAATTTTACGACACAATGATTCAATTCAATCTCCAATATTTTACTGAGAACAAAAAAAAATACACATCAATCAACGACTGAACTTCGCACCCTGGTCATATATTTTTTCCAAAATACCAGAATAATCGTATGAATTGTGTTTTGAAACTTGACTCGCGTGATCATCGATTTAAAAATTCCATTTCAATTTTGGGTGTTGCAAAACAAATTGCTAACGTAATACCATGAAATTAAGCGTTCTGCTCGAAAATTTAGAGAATTCGTTCATCTCAACGACGAATGCGAAAAACAAAATGTACAATTATTCAGGTACACTTTTTCGTGAGAATCGTTTGAAAAGTTGATTTTATATTCCACTCGACGATTGGAAAGTTGGATTGAAATTTTATGAACTTTGGTTAATGTGCTTTTTTTTCTCTCCCTTCGTATGAGAAAGTTTGCACAGACCATGTCGCCGTGTGACCTCAGGGAAGGAAGTTGGGATTAATTGTTGGAGAGTGTAACTTCCGCTTTTCAACGCCTCTATCCATTCGCTAAATTAGGTTGATTTAGAATAGGCATAGCTAAAAACGATACATTTATGAACAACACAGCTCCACGATATCCAAAATTCAAAAAGCAAAACAAACAAACGTTTTCTCGAATTTTCAAAATTTCTTATTTCAAATAAATTTAAAGAGAATTCAAAAGAGAAAAATACAACGATAATTTATAAAGTGAGTAAAATTCCATGATTTACACAGTGAGAAAGCTTGTCGCAGTCACTCAGATTGAATAAAACATTGAAATATTCGTAGAATCACCAATCGATATGCGTGAAATTATCTTTACATTCGAAAACGATCAAAGAACCACGATATTCGACTGAATCATCGCTTATTATAGCTCCTTGTTGATCATTCAACGTTTTTTTTGTTTTTCTTTATTAACGTATTCGCATGTTTTGCTCAATTTTGACCAAGTCCAGCGATTAATGATTGAACCAACATTATCATATACCAAACATTCGAGTCTCATGTTCTAAAGATATATTGGATTTATCGTTACATGAGTTTACATGTTATTGAAATCGTGTAGAATTACAAAACGACTGTAAATTCTCTCATTCTTCTTTTTTTTGTTCTTCAAAAATTGCATCGAAGGACAGAGAGGACAATACGGAAAATACATAACCGATATCCAGGACAGATATCTGGCGAATATGAAACCAGTTTAGCAACGGAATCTTACGATGCTATGGCATCATCGATAAACAAGTCACTTGATTGTCGTTATCAATATAAAAGGCGTAGAATATAAGTTTCTCGAATAAAAGTATTGCATTGAAAACGCCGATTTCAATTAATAAAATCAACAAAAATAAGCAATTGATTGTTTCCAATTATCGCAATTATCAACATAACATCATATAACAACTATGATGGTATATCTCATCAAAGATATAATAACGTGTAGGCAAATCGTCAATCGAGTGATCTTGCTTCTTTTATGCACAACATCATTGCTGTTATTGATGGTGTAATTTGAGAAATTTATCGTCATTTCATATCCTTCTTTTTCACAAAAAATTGTTCTAAGGAATATAATCTTGCAACACGCATGTATACGGCTACGTTTGGCAATCAATGATTATACAGTACGTACGTTCGTGCAAAATCCATCGCCCACGCGTTATTTTGCTTCAACTTATCGTGAATGGTTGAAAGTTCCTCAACAACTTTGTGGAGAAATAATCATTCAATGAATATCGTCTCCCTTCAACTGAGGAATCGACGTCGGATCAGAATTGACTGCGGGGAAAAAATACAATTCCAATTATTTTAATCATCTACAATAATGAATTCAAGATAAACTACAACCGGATAGAGGTGAAAGTCATCCAATTAGCTCGAATCCTATTTTTCTGTTAGAACATAAGAAAACTGGAAGAAAAGGAAGATATATTAGTTAAAACCCCGTATAACTCCAGTAAATCCGTACGATAAACCAGACTTTCAACTTTACTCCTCTGTCTCTCTCTTTCTTTCTTTCTCCTCGATTCTCAATGATGACTCAGCACGCATATACGAGTAAGCAGTTATACGAACTGTGTCTGAAGAATACAACTTACAGGACACCCGCCTACGTTCATCTTCAAATCTAGTAAGTAATAGTACCACCCTTGATCCACGCTCATAGATGTAATAACAGGTTCAATTATTTCTCATCAAATTCATTTCCAAAGCCAAAGGATCGTTTCATTCATTTCAATACTCTCAATTTTCCAGAAATTTGTCTTTTATCGAAACGAAGAGTCAAGTATACTTTGAGAGAGAGAGAGAGAGAGAGAGAGAGAAAGAGAAAGAAAGAGAGAGAGGTAGTCAAAATAAGTGTAATTGATGCAAAGAATGTGACCGATGTGAAAAGACGAATAAGGGGCCTTGAGAATAATTAAAAGAAGCATGGAGAATAAGTGGCCCAATTTAAGGCGCCCACAATAACAGCGCATTAAACAACTGCTGCTCATCCCGTATGCTCAAGTTTTTTTTATGACACACTCAAACGTTCGTACCGTCATCTCCGAAAGAAACTTTTCATTGGAATTCCATTATGATATTATCAATAACAGTAAATTTGAAAAATTTATGACGAAGGGGGAGAGACGAATGGAACGCATGCTGGTTTTTGCATGTTTTATATTTATCTTTTGTACTCACTGCGGTTGTTTTGAATAGAGCAATGATCGGTTTTGAGATACGTACCTGAAACATAAAAAAATAACAATAATTTTTGTTTACAGCATTCAAAGGTCTATACTCTATAAAAATAAATCATCTAATTGTCATTTTCATTCACCGTTTTGCTTGAATACTTGTAAACTCGCACATCAAACGGAACATCAATTGAATGCGAAGTACAAGAGATTTCTTTGATGTATGCTTTCTACCCACATGCATACGACAAATAAAAATGGTGACACGGTGTAACAAAATGACCTTGTACGTCGATAGTTACCGAGGTATAAAAGAATTACACTGTGATCAATTTTGCCTTGAAGTTGTTACTTACTATAATGTTTACTTTTTGTAGTTGCCGATGCCATTGTGGCATAATTTGATTATTCTATGAGTCAATCTTGACGTAATATGTATGTATATATACATATTCTCGAAAAGAAATATAAATCTCTGTTAAACGATAGCAAAGACTTACATCCATTGATCGATGAATTATATACGAAGCATGATATGAAGTTAATAAAGAATCTCGTTCAAAAGCGATAAAGATGGGTTTTATAATAATATTTATTATTCGACGTTTACACGCGCTCGATTCATTAACCTGTTACGATCGTATACACACTGTAGTGGTTGTCACTCCTGGAGTCCACCAGCTGACTGTTGCCGGAAGTTGCGAATTTGGGTTAAGTGCATGCTTCCGGATTGTACAGTCGCAACCGTAGGATAAAATAGATCATCGATCTCTATGGATACTTATTTGTCTGAACGCATTCGTTGATTCTGTTCTTATGCAAATCATTCAATTGTGCCCTTGAAATTCATCAAAGCGTGTACGAAAATTACATTTCCCGTTGTTATTTTCCCTATTGACAGCCACCACAACGACTAATCGATGAATTTGCAGTGTACCGTTTGAATCGAACCTTTCAATTCATAAACTTTTTCCCCCTTGAATCAAGTTTCGCGACCTGAAAGCAGCTGCGGCACGTCGCTAATTGCGTATTTTTGAGAGAAAAACTTGTCTTACGATATAGAAGATATGTGCGCATACTCGCGGCTATATACAGGTACATATACCTCATACGTATATCGATCTTTTTCCCGGTATCGATTCGAATTAAGAAAACGACATCGATCTTCGACCACTTGGTCACCACCGAGAAAATCGTACCCACCGTTATGTCTTGTATAACGAGACATTCGACTTATGACCACCGTGTCTTCATCGTAGATCTCATGTTAGAAAATGCTTCCTAACCTTGAGAGAAGAGAAATAAATAGTGACTCGTAGTTGCTCGATGGTATCAAGTTTACTTATACGATGATATTTTATTGAATATGATCAAAAACAACAGTTACATCTCGTGGATTCTGAAACACTTGACTCGATGATAAGAAAGATTTGAAAACGGAAAAACTATGTGGAAAATCGATTTTATGCCACGTAGAAGTGATATTATTATTCGCGTATGTAGTATATTTAGAAATTCAAGATTTGTAGTTGTTACTTTGAACGTAAAACACGATTCATGTGCTTTTAAACCTTGAATCGAACTCGCATTTCATTATTATTCGCATTGCTGACGTAAGTATACTTTTCCGAATATGAGTTGCAAATGAGGTGAAATGAATTATTGAAATTGGGCGTGCAGAGGTATAAAGATATATATATTGTTCCCTATTGTTTTTCTTTATATTAGAACTAGGTGAGAAGCAATTGTAACGGTGAATTGAGTGTTGTTATGAACGCATTATTATGCGAAGACGGATGCAATAATTTTATGATACATATATACTTATGCATTCGTATGCTACACACGTGAGGTTACAAAAAAGGGATCGAATTAAACATTTTATTTCGTTCCTCTTTATTTAACTTGCAAATATATTGATAAAATTAAATGAACTCTGCACCTGCAGTTCTTTAAATCGGCCAATAAAGCACGGTTGAATCGATTTCATGAAAAAAGCTCTTAAGCGATCAACAAAATTTAGTTGACGTCCTTTGATTATTGAACAAATAAAATTATATTTTATAAATGGAAAAATAAAACGATGAGAATGTTCATCGTAAGATGAGCAAATCATTCTATTTTTGGTATACATGAATATTCAATAACATAAAATGATACGGATTGCTAATATAGATGCCCGGAATAAAAAAAGATATTTTTGAGGCTTCAAAAGAGTCATTCAATAGAGCCTCTAGCGAGAAAGAGTTTCTCATGATTCTGAATATTCTTTGAATTGATTTTTGATCATCAACTCTGAAAATTTTGGGCCAACTTTGGTGACAATAGATGAAATAACACAGTGAGAGGAGGCGTATGCTTTTTAGAAGAATCGTGGATAGAAAAACAGGCTACATCTGGACTTGAATTCCTATAATCCATAAGTTGATCACCAACGCTTGGATGTTAGTATACTTCACGGCGCTCGCTTTGTTCGACTGTCCGTGATAGATCGGACTTCGATTCGCCAGTAGTTATCGAAAAATTGAAATTATCTTGTGATTCTTAAAGAAGTTTCTATCGCCCAACGCATGTTCATGTTTATAAACGTGGTTTATGTGATGAAGATGTAAATTTCAACCAACATTCATAACTAATTCCCTTTATACAAAATTCAACACCGGTTAATCTTTGTATATATGAAATTCATTGTATAAGAAAGTAGGTATTGAAAAACAAACGGCGAGACTTCGCTTATATATTTATCCCTTTATAAATATCAGGAACGAACAATACCAATTCTTCGTTAAGAATATATATAGAAAACGAACCAAAAAAAATACACGGACTCTTGGTTTTGTTTGCGAAAAAGGAAAAAAGAAATCTATTTCCAATTCATCTTTTATGAAATAAAATAAAAAAAAACAAACCATACTCTATTCCCCGTGACATGTACTGAAAGGGATTACACTTTTGCTCGTGGGACAGTTTTATGTGGAAATTGACTTTGTATCACTATCACTTCCCCGTAAATGGTACCAAGGTGTTACGGCGACGCTCGGACGCCGTTCGTATTGATCGAAAGTCCCCTAGAGTGGCGGGTATCTCGACATTCGAGCAAAAACTCAGCTGTCGAACGAAAAGACAAAGAGAAAAGGCAACAGCTTTATATTACGGATCTTTGTATTTTCTCATTACTGTATTATTAAATTCTATGCATTGTTTAATAATTTTATTCACAGTCTGTTACAACACGCATCGAATGGCATTTTAATGTATATTCCTACTTCTTCGGGAAAACAAACAAAAAAATCCTTCTGATTTTATTACGAGACGTTCTATGAAAACAAAGCAATCATGCTGTACAGGGCTTGTTCGCTGCCATAAGTACAATCTATTATTTCAATCTTCAGATTGTTAATTCACCCTCTCTCGTTTCTCGTGGAGATTTATTGAAGCATAAGGTGTAATAATTCCCTGTCATACCTTTCCAAGTGTATTCGGTACTTCTTTGTACATAATACAATTCTTCAAGGTTTCCAATAAGAAGAAAGTAGTCGGAGATGTCAAGTTTGTTGGCTACAGGGAATATAATATAAACGTTCCGTGTTCAGTCTGATGATTTTCAAAGCACAATCATTTCCATTTATTCGCATCAAACTGATGTTCAATTTTGTTCTGGTAATACTCATCATTCTTCATTTCACCATCGTGTAAATATTCATTTGGAACAGAGAATTTTGCAACGACATTATTTTACATTCGTATTCGGAAATGAAGAATTATATTCTAAAAATACTTCCCAGTTTTTTCCATGATGATAACATGGTTAGCATTTTTGTGGATTGATATTAAATTCTGTACCCAACTTTCGGAATGTGAAATTCATCGAGAATCTGAACCGTTTTGTATTGAACTGAAAAAAAGGGAAAAAAATGCAATAAAATAAAATATTCTTAGATCTTCTCAAAAATTACTATATCTTCCAGCCACATCTTTCTCCGTGTACAATGGAAAAATAATTATTTGTCCCCTCTCTATAAAATATATATTTATAAGAATTGAATATCTGGCGAATAAGTTATTTATTTAGAAGACCAATTGATTCGGGGCAAGCATTCCCTCATTTGATCTGATTGGATATTTAATTAATCCCGAGAAATATGCTGAGTGGAGCTAAGAGAGCTGTAATGTGACTTTATATAAAATTTGTATCAAGTTTTAATCGATATTTTATACAATTGTATAAAAGCTTGATACAAATTTAATATAAAATCACATTGAGTCACATAGTCCCAAAACCAATAAAAAGAGGACAAATAAACTATTTATCTGATGAACTCATGTGAAGGTTTGAAACGAATCAAGCATCTTTCTTAAAAAAAAAAGACCCCATTTTGATCAAAATGCAAAAAAAAATTAAGAGTTTTGGTTGAAATGGGGTAAATTCTCCTAAAAATTCGTTCATGCATTACACACGATACCTTCGCAACGTCATTATTTTCATTTGAGAATTCAAAGAATGAAAAAATTACACGCATTACTTTCGCCTTTGATGGAACGATTTTCAAGTTCAAAGAACACAACATTTGATTCAACCGATTACGTTGGAACTGACCCATTTCCCTTTTCCTTGGTTTCACGTATTTTTCAGGAAAAGAAAGGGAGGAAATAGGTGTGTATGAACGCACACAAGCTTACATCAAGCACGTAGAAATGAAAGAAAACAGGGTTGCCAGGCAACTCTAAACGACCGTGTCTCCCTGAACAATAAAACTGTATATACCGCACTCAAGCATGCGTCTTTAGCTTTTTAAGTTTGAAAGCTGTCGTATCAGTGTGACTTTAGCCTACTTTCGACTGAGCAAACTCATTTTCCTTCCTTTCTACTTAGATGAAGATAATGTTCCTTCAAGCACTCTTACAAACAATATGTTACGTACGGTAAGTAGGTGGCCTAAAACAGAGAAAGAGAAGTTTTGATGAAACTTCAAATTTGTTTTATAATCGAACACCATAGAGAATACAATAGAGAATTGTGATGAATTCCCGTCTTTTGTAGTTACATTTTTATACCAGATGTCCTTGAGCTGAACATTGACAAGAATTCTTGTATAAGAACTTGAAATATCGAGTTCAAGTTTATGCATCTGTGGTGCGACTGGTTTTCCGTGCATAACGTAGAAACTGAATTACATCCAATTTGGTTCGATTTTGATGCATTCGCGGAGAATAATGTGCGATGTGTGAAATTTTGTACTCGAGATTTCGAGCTACAAAATGAGAATCGGGGGGGAAATATATTTTTTTTTTTGGAGGATGGAAAGGATTATGATTTCATATTCAATCTAAAATAGAATTAAACGATCAGTGCCGTTACTCGCCAACGTAATAATATGATAACAAATTTCTTCAAGATGAAGACCCAATTTTCCAACTCAATTCAACGGTATTATCAATAAATGACATAACTGTAACGTTTTGATCTATAGTATGAGCTTGTTCATTGGGATTGGCGAAATTTTATAAGAGAAATTCAGTGCAGCCAAGAATATTTATAGCGAAACTCGATGTACTACGAGTGAACCAGGCTTTCATTGAAACTATTCCACCAAGCGAAACTCGATTTCGTTAATAAGAATATTTCAAATAACTCCTGCATTCGTAAAAGCATAAACATTATTTTGCAATTATTTTCAGATCTGAAGGTTCGTGAGGATTCTTCAAAATTCTGAATGTTATTCATTCATCTTTGAAAGGAAAGGTGAGAGACTTTCTTCGTGGTTGAAGATATGTCAAAACAGTAGCCAAAGAAGTCCCTATTATCGCTGGCTTCAAATTCATTTTCATTCGATTCACAGAACGCAGGTAAAATCTTTCACGGGACTCTCTTCAAGTTTCAGATATTTAGGTAACTATCATTATTCCAGATCAAAAAATCAAATCTGATTCGTTACGTATTAAGGAGTAAATCAGGCCTTGAAAAGAATGATATCGGTATTTAATTTTGTCGACTCAAGTGTACAGCATTCCACTGTAATTCTCTCATCAGATATCCAAGAAAAATCAATAGGTTGTTGTTGCGTATTCGTATAAGGAGGCCTCACCATGCTCTCTATAATCTACTCTCTTTGTCCGATATTCCCCTCGAATGGAAGCATAGATTATTCCCCTCTGGCTGTTCAAAGAGTAAATTTTCACTCTAACGAAATGGATCTCAACTCTCTCTCTCTTCGGACAGCCAAAAGGGAACCTCTCTTTTGGGGAGTCGAATTTTGAAAGTGAACCATGCTCCCTTTGCTCCTATGCCGTGATAGGTCATACTTCCATTTACAAAAAGTTATTAAAGAAATGAAATATCGCGTGGTTTATGAAGAGAACTTGATATTGGTGAACTAAACAATGCTCGCACCTTGAAAATTTAATTCACATTCGGTGTACTCGCATTTTAATTTGGCCCACAGCACTCGATTCACTCGCACATCGTGTTCAATCAAGCTCAGATTCCCGAATAGTTGTCAAAAGATTAAAAAGTTTCGTTGTTTATCGAGAAATATTGGGCGATAACTGCGTATTGATGTTTGAAAATGTGATTTATTTTATAAAGAATCATATTATTACTTTTACACAAACTGTACAGTAAGCAATTGTTGAAACTGACAAATCCTTGAGAATATTATTTTCCTCTTGTATAAAAGTAACGTTCATACCAGGGTGTCCACTGAGGCCACTCGATGAAATTCCAGTATATTGCATAAATCACACAATTCTTCAGCATTAGTGTTTTGAATAGATTTATGATGATTTTATAATGGGAACACTGTAAAAAGTCCGACTGGAAGTGGCTGCATCTTACTTGAAAACTTGACTGAAATTCAGTCTTTTCCATTGTGCCGGCATTTGTTACCGATGGTTACTTTCAGCTGAAATAGGGCTAGTTTTGGCTGCATCTTAGAATAAGCTGATATTAAGGTTGAAAGTAAGTTTGACTTTTTACTGTGAAGAAGTGTGAATTTCCTTAGATATCTTATACATTCAATTGAAAAAATCATCAATAAAAAATGAATGATTACATTTGTAACTGATTGGATTTACATGTGTCAATATGTTATTATATTTTTCTGGCATAATACTGGAGTTGAAATTCTCATAATATATTTCATCATTATACATTCTAGAATGTCAATATAGGAAAAATGTGTTATATAGAATTCCAAAGTTCTTATTCAACGAAAATTCAGTAAATTCATTATAAATGTACTGACAATTTATCCAAAGATTTGAAATCGTGTACATTTGGATTTACCAGGATTTCTTGAACGAAATCTCAGCAAAACATACAAATTTGAAAATATCTTCTGAGAATTTTTGAAGAACTAAATTGAATACCATCACCAAGGATGGAACCAAAGCGTGTAACGTGATTTGAAAATAAAAACTTCGAAGTATAATTAATGAGAACACTAAAAGAATTTTACCTCAAAAGTTAACGTGAAATCCGAATTTTGAGGAAATAAGTGGATATTTTTCAAAACATTACTGTACAATCGGTGAAATTTAAGGAAGCATCCCTTCCAATCAATAGGAAACCCATCAAATCTCACGCTTCAAGTTCTTTTCATATTTGTGGTAAAAAATATTTATAGATATTTACCAAGGAAAATAGAATGCCGAAGAACTTATGCGTTTGTAATTGTTCAAATCATCTGGGAATTCACCAATTTGTTTCGATAAATTTTCGAACAACTATAGTGACTTTCCAAAAAATGTTTTTCAACTGATGAAAGTTGCTTCGAAATTTACTAAAAACGTTTTGAAAAAATATACACTGAATCAGTTGAATGTTTAATAAATCCAATTGATATTGAATATAAAATTGAATATTCGGTCTGTGTTAATGAATTTTAGATTTCGGGAATAAGAACGTCATTAGATTTAATGAGACTAATTTGTGGTGTCTCATAGAAACTTGTAGAATCGAGAATCATTGGTTACAAGATTTCAAACGGTTCCTGTCCTAGAAATAACTACACCTTAAGAGAATTGATGGGATCTTTCCAACAGGGATGACAAATAGATTCCACATCCAAGATTATTGTCCAAAATGTTACTATTACTGTGATAACATTGACTTCCCATAGTTGATTTTCGATACGAAAAATGAATTTCTTAGTTAACTTGACACACGTGCCTGTTTTCTCAAATGCTCTCATTCTTCTTGACGATTTTATTGAGTACTACAAAATAAGCTTGTTTGAATTTTTTGTATTCGAGGTACGTTTGAAAATCAAAAAGTTCAAAACGAACCCAGAGAACAAAACAGTTCTGATATCCCCATGAAGAATGTTTCATCAATTCATCATAATATTTGGTCAAAGCTCATAGGCTAGATAATTTCTTATGGAATTCAGCAAATTTGATGTTTTTGATTTGATGATGATGCCTCCCAATGGACTTTGTTACACTCCAGCATTCTATTTGGTATTTTTCTAAAACAAAAACTGTGATAATATAAAAATTTGGAACTTTTTGCAAACTATTTTCCTCATTACGGATAGCACTGGAAAGATCTCAGAACAAAATTCCAAATCCCAGTATTTTTCCAGTATTTCCAGTACACTGTAAAGAATTGCTTCCTAGATTTCATAGAAATGTATGTGAAGCAATTAACATGTACATTTTGTATTGAATTTTCAAAACTTCTTTGGCTTTTCATATGAAATTTTATGATATCTCATACAGAATTATGATTTTTCATGCATTTTTATATGAATTTTCACACATTTTGCATTAAATTTCATGAATTCATGATTGAACTTGATTTCAATTACAAGTTTCAGAATTTTCATATACATCTGATATCAGAAATTTCAGAATATTTTTTACAGTGTATTTCAAGTATGCAAGAAAAAATTCCAGTACATTTCCAGTATTCCTAGTATCAGTAGACACCCTGTATAAACATCGACATGCATTAGCCGACTAAACAGAGAAAAATGCAGATCAAAAGTATTGTAATTTTCAATAAAAATTTGAGAATATTTCTTAAGATCTGAAGATATCTCTCAAATTTGTAATAAAGATAGAACGGTTCACATTTTTGTTGAATGATGCTTGAAAAAGAATGCAAAATGATCAATACTTATGTTAATCACAGAGAAATAGAAGTAAACCTTCCTTAAGTTACGCATGAAATTTTACAAAGTAAACATTCACATTGTGAATTTCATGCACAAGTTTTGAAAAGTTCATATTTCTTTTTTGTATTGTTTATTGGGTATTTATAATTTTTCATTCTTTTTCAAGTGAAATTTAACAGAAATGCGCGCCGTTTCTTCTTCATCTTTATTATGAATTTAAGAAATATTCTCAAAATTTTATTAAATATAACTGTATTTTCGACTAGCACTTTTTCGTCACTTTTCTTACATATAAATTTTACAAAATCAACGTGCGATTTATCCAATGATTCGACAGTTTGTCAATCAGGCACCACGCTTTTCTAGCTCGGTGAGAATGGATTGATCAACTTCAACCTCAACACTGAATTCATTGGCTCTCGATCTCTGGTCTTTGATCCAACAGCTTTGTTGCAGCAGCCAGTCTCTTTCTTGTTGTAAAAGATATCGAAAGGTGGATATAAGAGAAACGAAGATCGCGTCTAATGCAAATATAAAATTGCAAAACATACTTTTATTTCCGGTTTTCGTGCAACTAGCAGCGGTCACCAGATACACCCACTTTACCGCAACGTCAATCACACACCACAACAGTGATAGATTTTCACATGAAGCACGTCATTCGATATAAATAGATATTCTTCGTTGGGATATAGCTTGATTTCGAAAAGCGGTTGACGATTGCGTCTCTATATTATACAACATCCCGGTATTATTCTTACACGATTAGATCGATAAGATAAGCGAAAATAAGATTCATTCATATACATGCGTACATTGAA
The DNA here is from genome assembly GCA_018340375.1 of Gonatopus flavifemur. NCBI lineage: Eukaryota > Metazoa > Arthropoda > Insecta > Hymenoptera > Dryinidae > Gonatopus > Gonatopus flavifemur. The sequence continues at coordinate 62,879,828 of JAFFJZ010000002.1, forward strand.
CAAAGAATAACCAATAAAATTATATTTTGTGAATCGCCACAGACTTCAATCGGCATACAAACTTTGTTATTTTTTCGTTATTGAAGTAGTAGTAGTAGTAGTAGTAGTAGTAGTAGTAGTACTCGAGTTAATGATACTCGTTTGATACATAATAACGATAGTGAATGGTTGGTTCTTACGTCAATAGTATCGACGACTGATGTTCGTTCCGTGCACTGATGCACGCACGCGTTACATTACACTCGTTGCTCGTAAGATGAATTTCTTCAAAGAGGATTATTTCTCATTATTCAAACGTAGAATTATTTATTTGGTCAATGATGACAAGTTGAAATGCGGAGGGATGAATTGGGAGTTCAGTGACTCTATGTGAGATCTTACATTTTTAGATCGTATCTATATACGCGTGGAAAGACATTTTCTGCATCTCTTGGTCCGAGATGAATTCAAGTGCCGTACGTTAATGAAATGTTGGAATTCAATGCGTAAGGGTATGTACGGTAATCTTAATTCGAAATATTGATATAAATCTCTATTCATTGCATTTGTAATTGCCCTAACAACTTTATTTTTCAACGATTGATGTATGATACTACACTCAAATCAATTAACAACCAATAATAATCCATCGAACATATCCTTGAACAATGCTCATTACCGATCGTGCATCGAATTAAAAATGAATTTATTCATAACTTTCAAACAAATCTGTATTTGAAACTATACAAAAGTTTCTAGAGAACTAATGCATTGAGTTGAAGGTTATTCAATCCAGCTTCTATATGAAAATAACTCGAACGAAATTTCAATCAAAAGCCAAAACATTTAACATGTCATTTCAACTACATTAAATTTACATAAATTTGATAACTTCAATAACTCACCTTCAATTTTTTAGGCTCCTATTTTACGCCACACCCTAAAACATAAAGCAATAATCAATTAAATACTGGTACCATACTATCATATGATTACTAAAACATAATTCAAAATTTTTAGTAATTCCACGTTCCACGACTCGATTGATTTTTTCCCTAATAAACGCAAATGGAACTATCTCATACAAAATTTACTTCAGAGCGATCGTGGTAAACTACGCGTGGGTTCATGAAAGGTTTTCCAGGAAAGAATTACACATTGATCCCTGGTTTCATTCGAATAATGTACAAAAAAAAGGGATATTTCGTGGTCATGACGGAAATACGAGGCGTGTCTGATTGCTTTTAGCCCGTTCGGTGTTTCCGGTAGGGCCAATACGAATGCAAGGGTGGTGTATTACGTTACACGCTTAATTGCAATATGGACAATTATATCTTTCGGGGAAAAAAAGAATTCGCGACTCCCCGAGATGTAAGAAAAAAAAAATGAACGAACAAAAAATTCATGTATTCCTTGAATTTGAAGAGAAAGAATACTGGCAATTCATTAAAAGCGCGTGAAATGTTTTTTTTTCTCATTATAATGAAATTTATAATTTCACGAAGTTATACGTATTGAATTCATTATTTCATTCAAGTTTTTGCGCGGTGTTGCTGCTGCCTCTTCTTCTTTCTCTTCGAGCCAAGAGGAAATGAGAGAAGACGGAGGAAGAGACAAAAGTGAGCGTACAAATGCAAAACCATTTCGAAGCAAATAATCGTTATTATATCCAAGGTATTCGTTTGTAGCGAGTCGAATCTTCCCATACACTTGTACTCGATTAGTTACTTTTCCTTTTTTACTGCAATGAAAGCAGACCCCTTGTTTCTTTGTTAAAACCCTTCTGGCTTAGAATTTGGAAGAACAATGAAAACAGTTTGTTGATCCGTTATGATTTTCGACGAGAGATCTAAAAGAGCCAACAACTCAAGGGAAAATGAAGAACAAGTTCTTCATCTTATAACTCAATGAATCTTCTCCTCAGTTCTCTGATTATTGAATGCCTGACAACAGGAGTATTTTATAAACATCAAGAAGCTCATTGTTCCAAGAAGAAATGTAGAAAAAATGTTTCAATTTCTTTCTTCTCATGTACATTTTATATATTTAATGTAAAAATACGTATTGCATGATACACAAAAACAGGTGCAGTGCAGGGAAGGTACAAGTATATTTGCTCCCCCTCTTTCCACAGGATATTCTTCAAGTACCAACGCAACCAACCCTCAGGCGACTGACCAAAATCATACCAAATCAGACTTACACGAGGGATATGTTTTCCTTTGTTCTCAATCACTTGAACCAACAAAGGGTAACCATTCAGCTAAATCGGAAGATCAATTATCCATACCAAATATAACCAACTGGAGAATTTATCAAAACAAGTTCTACCAGACAGGGTTGAAACCATTTTAGCCATCGTTTGTTTTTATGTTGGTTTCAACCAATTTTCGCCGGCCTGGATTTTTTTGAAATTCTTGGTGGAAATGGTTAAAATTGGTCAAAAATGTTCACGCAAAAGAATTGCATTCCAGAAGGTCTTATAAGTTCTCAGACAAACAGAAAAATGAAGAACATATGAGAAAATCTCTGCGAATAATTAACACACTGCTTCCTCGCTTCTAATTAATTAATCAATTGTTATGAAAGTTATACCGTGCTTCAATGACGGTTCTGCAATGGTAGTAAAGAACGCTATAGAAATATTGTCAGATGATGCGGATGGCAAAGAAAAATTCTTACAGTTCTCAATCGACTAGGATGAAACTAATATGGGACCACTATCGGATCATAACTAGAACGCTTATAGAGAGTTGCCACTGTACACATATCCTTTTGCAAAATCCCAAATGTTTCATACTGGAAACATTTTTTTCTGAATCGCTATGTGACTTAAACCAGAGTGATCTGTGTAATCCTATTCCATACACAATGTGAATGTAACAAACGATTAACCTTTAATTGGTATCGTTATTTCCGTGAAAATTTGTAAAATTTGGATTCTTCGGTTATTGTTCATTCCTCTGTATTATGGCCACCTCAGAGGGACGGAGTCATACTAAATGCAGAGACGTATGCACGGAGAGAAAAGAATAGTTATATTCTCAATGTAGCATGGGAATGATTACTATGTTACATGGTGACGAAAATTTTTAGATAGTGCGAGTCACTTGACAAAGTGATGCTACCGATTTTATGTGGTAACATTAGCCCTGTTAACATAGTAATGATTAACATGTTACATTGGAGACAGTACTATGCAACTAAACATTAATCCAATGCTATAAAGTAATATTGACCATGATTTTTCCATTAATTTTAACCTAAATTAAACTATTGACGTGTATATACACACAAGGCTTTTCAGTGAATGAGGTTATAAATAAATAAATTAGGTTATGAAATGGTTAATAGAAAGAAAAGGGAGCACACAGTCAGAAACAAATTATATCAGTCTTCTAAATAATAACTGTGTTTTTACTTGATTATTAATAGTGGGCTGACGACCGTAATAATACGCATAATATCACTGCAAAAATTGCCGTCGAAGATGTGTCTCAAAATAAGATATGATGTGTTTGATAATTCAAATCAAACACTTGACTGTTTTAACTGGAAACATCAGTATCTTATTTCGCGACACTGACGTTTGTATATGTTTGTTTTCAAAGCAGATCATAGAAGTGTGATTTATGACATTTGAATTGAAAAAATGGATTGAATTGATGATTTTTCATCATACAGTTGATTAGAATCTCGTGTAATTTTGTTTCAAAACGGCACAATATACATTTCGTATACATTGTTCCTGTCCTTCACTTTGACGTTGACGTGATAGTAATTCGAGGTTATGTTCCTACATACAGCTTTCAAACATTTTTGTTTGCCAATCAAACACGTCATGTTTTGAATCAAAACGTAGTTTTGTGTTTTGAATATGATTACAGTAACATTTTGAAATGTTTTAAAAGTCACTACAAAAGTATCTTAGAATAAGATATCAGTTTTTGCAGTGATATGTATGTCTATACACGTCGTGTCGATATTGCCCACAGCGTGCATATTTTCATTAACTGGAATGACAGCTATTGTAACATGGTAATCAGTACCATTTTACATTGCTTTGAGTCATATTTGTCTGATTTCTATGTAGTATAGTAATCATTACCAGAAAAATGGCGAAGGATTCTATTCTCACATGGTAACATTTACGATTTTCAATAAAATAAGAACGAATACTATGTTAGCATGGTAAATATTACCATACATTTCTCTCCGTGTGGGCACACAATGTTCTTGAATCTAGTTGAATTGGAAATTTGAGGCAACAAATTTCTTTCCTTAGCGGTATCACAGACCGCGATACCAATTAAGGGTTAAAATGAGAAATTTCAACATTGTTACCAATTTTAACCAATCCTGACCAAATTTGACCGATTTTGACCATTTTAAACAATTTGATCCATTGGTTCGGATAATATTTAAAAGAGCCGGCTTTTTTTCAACCTTGCTAGCAAAGCAAAAAGAATTAGAGGAAACTTTAAAAATTCTATTATTACTATTCGTTCAACATGAACTTGTTAGATGGAACGATATCAATTTTCACATCAGAGACGTGCAGATGCACTCGAGTCAACGAAATTAATATACCGGTATGATATGTCGTATTGAAGAGGTTACGATCAAGTTGTACTGCAAGTCGTTGGATGTTATTTTTCACCAAGTTACCCGCGAAGAAATCAATACCAAACAAACCACAACACTCGATACGTCGCGGAGATTCAAGCACCGTGGCTCCAGTTACAATTTCATTGGTTTCGTATTCATTAACTAATAAGCATTCCATATTATTCGGAATATGATTTTGCAAATTGTTCCAGCGAAAATGTAAGTACGACGAGCGATTGAATTTAAAAGTACTTGCGATACTGGCATGGAAACTACTACAGTTGATTTCCGTTTCGACATATTACCATCATCGGCACTGGTTTCAACATTTTGCTCTTTCTGGGGCTCTTTACTTTCTCAATCGTTCCTTAATGGGATACTTTTTGATGTTACCTTGCTGCATAACGATTGAATGATGTTTAAAACATTAGCTTTGTGAATGAAAAAAACAAAAAAAACCGAAACTTCAATCAATTCATCAAATTTTCTTCTTTGATTCAATATAAAGTCACAATAAAAGATTTCTGAACTGAATTTCCGTTTATAGAGATCTTGATGTGAGCCTGATATTCCATACTTCTCAACTATCAGCTATAAATTACAGTTTCCAGATAATATCGGATAAAGATAACTATACAAGAATATATAAATTTCAACCCAAATCAACAGTGAAAATCTATGCAAATATATTTGAAGGAAATGCACATCGATGATTACGACGAACGAGTCGACTCCATACAGTACAAATAACAAAAAACCCACCATATTTTCTCCCCCCTCTCAAGTCACGACACGTATACAACATTTCAGGTACACGCACAGTTACATTGTATGCAGAGTTTAACTCATTTATTCGATCCCGTTACTCTCGCTGTGCAATATAACGTCATTTCATATCTGTTTTTTTTCTTTCTTTCTTTCCCGTCGACTTACTTTCCTTCCATGCGGTCAAAACGATATTTAATACTTTGTTACATATTACACTTGATGATTCATTATGATATGTGTTTTTTTCCCTCGCATACGTATGGTACAAAGAAAAATCACTTTTTCATTCGTAAGAAATGTTGTGCAAGTATAAGTAGGACGCTTGTATTTGAGATGCCAGTATTCATTCGAATGAGATATTCAATTTTATACACCTCATTGGTTAGTTTCTTCTTTTTTTGAAAAACGCACAGGATAGATTGAAGTGAAATAAAAATACGGAGTAGGGTAAGGGAAGGTAATTTGGCGACGTTCTGTGTTTGATTGTAAATAACTTCCGTAAACGAATGAATAGGAACCTATACCTCATTTACTATATTGTTCCACATGTTTTCAACAATTGTATAGAACAGCAACATTCTAAGTTTGATCTGAATACAAATATCCATAGGTAAGTGAATTTGTATCTGAGGTAGGTAAATTGGTGATAGTGGTAGGTTAATTTAAAGATATAAAAAAAACCACTGTTTGGTAATTAACAATTCTCCAAAACGTTGAAACGCATAACTTTAAAGCCACATATGAATATCTTTGCTATTCTTTGTCATCAAATGTAGCAAAACATCCAATTGAGGATCAGTATACAAATTGGTTTATGTATAGATGAAATGAATTGATGAACGTTGAATTTATGAACCATCTATGGAAACGTATGTAAGTCTTCATTCATTGAGAGAAATTAATTTCATCAAGATAAAAAAATTGACAAATCCGTGATCATTATACAAGTTTCAAAATCTATACAGTAGGCTCTCCTTATAAGAGTCATGTGTGTCCTTGTTCCACTCGGTATCTAATCTTATGTGTGAGAGAGAGACGCAGATAGCTTATAGCGACTCTTATAACGAGAGCCTACTGTACCAACTCATACGTGACTATGAAAAATAACTTATCAAGATAAAAAAATTCGTTCAAGTCTGCTCTTTCATATGGCATGAAGAGTTTTTGTAATATATGTTCCATTCACTTCTAATAAATCAGAGAATACTAACTCACCAGTCAGAGGTTGTTTTCAAAAGCACTATTCGATGTACGACACAAATTGTTTTATGCCAACAACCAGAAGGATGTTGATCATTATTGTTTGTAAACAATAGATAGAAATATGATTCCACTATCATTTGGTGCATTAATGGCACCATAGCCCTGCGGACGGTATTGTTTGTAATTAAAATTCAAATTATTACCAATTTTCATTCCTTTACCCTACAACATTACTGGAGGGAGAGAGAAAGGAACTCGTATATACAGTAATTCTTCATCATCTTTACCGGACATTCAAAACCGTGGCATACGTGGAAGAATTTATCTCAAATCTCCACACATACGTTTCGTACATGCTTATGATGTACAGTCAATGCACGTGACGACTCTATGCGAATGTGTCGAAACTTGATGTTAATCCAGCATCCACTTGACAACTGTACAAGTTTTCCAGAGTCTGCCTGCCGGGTGAAAGAACTTGAAAGCTTTTCATTAGGAATATGCATATTTTTGTACGATCCATACAAAAGAATTCAGAAGAATGAGATAGGAATCAGTAGAAAAGAGTCCTTATTCTGGATTTGAGTATCTGTTTTCTGGAATGTTTCAATTTGATGAAAAAGGAAAGAGTCATGCTCGATTAGAAATCATTGAAAGATTGGTCTGATATTTTATAAAGTGTTGACCAAGTTATCCTAGCGAGAATAAATTTATTCGTCCTAAACCAAATTTCTATGGATTATTTTAATTAATTTCAATATTTCCTGGATTGTGATTTTTTTATTGAGTTTGTAGGGATGCTGTGACCATTTATATAAAAAAAACCCACACGGTAAAAATTTTATATTAGATATAAGCATATTTATATTATACTTTTGGGATAGATTTGATTATATCGCTATGAACCACAAGTATACGAGCATTCACCATACTCTTTCGTGGGGATGAAGATAAATATGTTATCATTTAAAATAAATATAATTCTGAGCCTGATCATAAAGTATATCCCACGAGTACCATAAAGATATAGTAATCTTCAATATAAACTTTTCTTTGTGCATCTGGCTAATGTATATTGTTGTACATGAAAAAATCAGTACACTTTACAATAAAACTGAAGCTAGCAGACGTAAATTAGCAGACAGCGTTTATAAACTGAGCTAATGTGGATTTGAATTCTTCCACAATACATATTTTCAGTGATTATGATTCAGAATTATACACTGAAAAAAAATATTGTGCAGGGAACAGTAATACAGTTGGTTCAACAGTAGAATAATGCTGGATATGTCCAACTGAAATTTACTGTTGACTCAACTACATGCAATTGAATTGACTGCAATTTATGTCAGTTTGACAGTGTATTCGTTAACTTACCTATGGTATTCATTTGTTTTGAAGAAAACCCCTAACAACAAAATGTGATTGATTTTTGACGGAATTTTTTCTTCAGTGTACGATGAGCTAGAGTCCAAGTTTGCTAGCTTCAGCTTCATCACTTTAGAATCAAGTGCGATCACTTGTGAGATTGTGTATCATATTTTGTCCATAAAATCACTATACTTGAAATCAATCATTAATAGAATTCCGTTAATCTTGCTACTAGAGCATACAATATTTTCTTATGACGAAATATGATTCATGAAGATCCAAATTTTAACATCATCGAATATGTGAATTCAGAGTACAAGAAATCAATTATTTCATTTTCAAGTAAAAGTTCATTCACTGAGAAAAAAGATTTGTTCACTCAAATGAGATTTGTTTACAGTAAATATTTATTAGCATTCGATGCATCACATACTCGATGGATGCAACATGATTCGATAAATCTAAATTTCATAAGAAGTCATGTTCATTCGAATCAATTTCGATCAGATTGAATCAACTGAATGATTTGGTTATAGTTAATAAATATGAATTCCTTGATTCAACACAATGTTTGAATATAATGGATAAGTCTTATTCGTATCAAATGATACCTCTTCAAAATATTCAACCAAATGCGTTGATTTGTTGGAAGAAAATCTTTTTCTCAGTTGTGTTCAGTGTATTGAAATAATTAACGCACAACAAGATCTTCGATTTAATACATTTTATAAAATCATCGAGCAATCCATCATCGCACACGAGCCTCATTTGAATTATAAGGATTTGAAATCCTCCATTAAGTCTGACTGTAGAAGAACTCTTCGATGACAGCCAAGCGTTATAATCTCGTCAGGATTCGAGCAGGATCGAGATTAAGCCGACGACCAGATTCAGAAAATGAATTTCCAAGTCCAGTCGGATATCGCCAAGGGAAATATAAATACATTCATCCAAGAAATAATTGATTCATCTTCTTATAATAAGTATAAAATACGTATTGAACACAATGAAATCCCCGTGATCTTTGAACTGAAAGCTCTGAAGAGAATGAATATGAGGAATAAAAACAAATATACAACAGTTAATCGTATAAATTAAGGAGAATAAATTGAAATTCTTGAATTATTATTCCGTCAGAAAAATAATAATAGCTCTACAAATGAAGTATAAGAATGAGTTGAAGCTCTTGAGACATTATTTCATCAGATCTCATGTTACGTCGCCGTTCAATTAGTGATTCATAATTGGTTTTAGCGTTCTTTGAACTCTCTCTCTCTTTCTCTTTCTCTGTCTCCGCTTTATCTCACAAAAACAAGCAAAGATGATTTTTTCATGTAAGTGTGTATCTCAAACATATAAGGGTCAACGCTTGCCGGAATCGATAACTTCACTTCCGGTCAAATATAATTAATTAATTGTAGTATCGTCATTTCTAACGGTTGTGATAGCATTAAACTATGATTAGCTATGATGATCGTTTTCTCGTTTATTCGAATGAGAAATCTGGTAGTATCTGGTTGTTGAATACATATTTACAACGGGGCTGTATACCTCTTTCGAAGCGATAAATGTGCAGACGTAAAAGATATCTGAGAAAAATCAATGAAATACAAAAAGGAAAGAAGGAAAAAGAGATACGATATTACATCGTGATAATTCAAAATCGCTCTGAGCATAGAAGGATTGATAATTTAGACGGCGTGTTATTCCCGAATCATTGCACGTTAGACTGTAGCTGCATTGTCTTTTCTTTTCAAATCGTTTTAGTTCCATGAAACAAAACGAGAGATCGTATTGATGATTATACATCTAGTTCCAGTTGATTTCTTTTCATTGCGTCACTTCAGAGAGAATATTATCTCTCACGGTCTCCCCGTATTTGCTTCGTCTGTAACATCTGGTAATCTGTAATTTATGTACGAATCTCAATCTGTCATTACTCTATCCGACGAATGATTGTACCCTACTAGCCGATTTATTCTTTTTTGGTACACAACATCATCGAATGTGATGAGACATTAGAATAATATCCTCAAAACATATGTTCAAGAAGCAATAATTTATCCGTATCTTCTCGATTTGAAATCATCGTCAGGTTAATCCGAGATTTTATACAGAAATGAGGAAGTTATTCGCAGGTTTTTGAGTTCTACAAAACTCTTCAAGGAACTCACATTTTTGAAAGTAATTAGGGAATTTTCCCCCAAAAAATAATGACAGTAAGATTCCTCCATGATGAGGGACTTTTTTTTTACTTCTTGGAGGATTCAACACCCAAAAAGAAGCATGGTTTAAAAAATATAGAAAAACCTTCTATTTTTGATTGAAAATAAAAAAATAATTCTTTCAGTAATCGAAGGACAAGCGAAAAATCTTGAAAAAATTACTGTGCAGCTTGTGAAAACGAGTGAATTATGAAACAGTTGAGAGTGATATTTTCTACAAGTTTTACAGAATGCACAGTAATATTTGTAGAAAGGTCTCGTTGTCCCTCGATCACTGAAATTTTAACCGTGATTAATCGTGGATTCAAGCGAAGACACATCAATCCAGTCAAGTTTCAGTTAGGGAATCAACAAAATGAACCATCAAAAAGTTGAGATAGAATCAAAAACTCAGTTTTTAGAATAAAGTTCACTGTGCAATTTGAAAGTCGTTTGTAAAAAGGATTCAGCTGGTTGAAGGCTATTGATGTTTATAAATTTCGTCTGTGTTGAATCAATCAACAGTTGCGCAGCGCTTATTTTGTTTTCATTTTCATCTTAAATAATGTATTTTACTGGAGAGTAAAATTAAGACTTCCTTGTATTATCGAATGTCATCTATTCAATGATTCATTGAACATAATCGAAGATTGTCCAGTATTGAGTATGTATAAGAAGAATTAATTATAAACATCAATATGCAATTATTCATTGAGTCTTCTTTATCTACACAACGAGCTATCTAATCACTTCGACAATAATTACTTGTGAATTAAAATACGATCGAGACAAACTAAAATGCGAGCGTATAGCGAATACAACTGTAGACAATTTGCTCTTTGAGAACGAAGAGAGCATTTTCTAGAATATCAATTGTAAGTGGCACGAGCATCATTCAAATTATAAAGATACGAGCATAGAGAGTTTAGTTTAGTCCACATGAATATTAAGCTTTCTTCATACACGTTTCATATTTCGTTTCTTTCATAATTTCTCATGAAACGAAGTGAGACAGATCACGACAGAGGAATAAAAGGAAGGGCCCCTTTTGTCGCACTAAAACAAATTCTATAGAAAGCAGATCTTTCATATCAAATTTTGTAGCGATTCATTTTATCATCGTTCACATCAGGATACAATTTTTAGACATTGGAAACACCAAAAATCAGAGTTCTTATGAAATCCTAGCTCAACCCGATGACAACTGTATCGAGAACATCTCTCATCCTTGCTTTCAGAACCATGAAGCTGAAGCTAGCAGACTTGCACTCTTCTAGCTCATCGTAGAATTGTCGTAGAATGATGAAACCGACATCAATGAGATTTTTTAATCATCATCTCTGAAAATATGTATTTTAAGAAAATTCAAATTTACATTAGCTCGGTTCATAAACGCGGTATGCTAGTTCAATAGCTTCAGCTCCCTTTCAAAACCACACATATTTGGAATCTTTGAGGTGATACTAGCGGCGTGGTAGCAGCCAAATCGTTTATGACAAACTACGGGCAAACGCCTCAATTAACCCGTCCCAAACGCGTGAATTTTTCAGCGACTTTTGACGCGATTATTTTCTATGTTATTGGAGTTGAAGAAATTTTTTTCCACATTTTTCGACGTAGAATTCAATGCGCTTTCAGAATCCGTTATCAAAATTTTAATTAGCTTAATAGGAAAAATAATATGACCAATTTTAACACAAAAATGTTCAAAAATTTCGGAAAATTTTTTTTTCAGAATGTTATCGCTGATAATTTATACACAAAATATGCGGAAGGGTGCAGGGAATAGTTGTACTTTCAGCCAGTATTTTTGTTTTGGCGAGAAAAATTTGGTTTATGAAAGATATGGTGATTTTTACGAAACAAAATTTTGGAAACCGTATAATACACGTTTTTTCCATATTTCTGTGAATTCATTGAATAAATAACTATGAATAATTGAAACGAATGAGGTATTGTTGCCTCTTCGATGAATATTGATGTCTGACAGTAGTTTACACATGACAGGAGCAATTTTCCGATCGTAAATGTACAACAAATGGTTGAAAGCTGTGAATTTTCATATATTTCAGGTCTTTCTCATTGCCGATTACGATTGTTGTACATTTATGATTGGAAAATTGCTCCTGTCATGTGTAAACATTCTGAAAAAAAATCGAGAAAAAAAATTTTCCGAACCTTTTGAACATTTTTGTGTTAAAATTGGTCATATCATTTTTCCTATTGAGCTAATTGAAATTTTGATGACGGATTCTGAAAGAGCATTGAATTTTACGTCGAAATATATGGGAACAAAATTTTTTCAACTCCAATAACATAAAACATAATCGTGTCAAAAAGTCGCTAAAAAATTCACGCGTTTGGGCATTAATGGGTTAAATCAAAATATCGCTCTGTACAGCATTTCTACTGGAGTCAGAGAAATGCTGTACAGAGCGACATTTTGATTCAATTGAGGCGTTTGCCCGTGATTTGTCATATACGATATGGCTGCTGCCACGCCGCTAGATAACAAAGAACAGTGATTTCAATGAAGTTGACCAAAAAATTTCCTACTAGAGGCATCGAAGATTTAATAAATTCAATGAACTGAATGCTTTATTTTCTCCAAAACGAAATATAACATTCACCTAAGTAGGAAGTATCGACAAAACGGAAGGGAGTTCATGGAAGAGAAACAATGATTCGGAAGGTTCGTGACAAATGCGATAAAATCGATCGAATTTCCGTTTTGGTTTCGTACTGAGTACTTAGTTGTGGGAAGAACCAGGAGCAATAAGAATGTGAAGTGACACGTAACGTGGTGCTCACAATCGATAAATACAAGAGAAATTCGTAAGAGCATAAAGAATGATACTGTACGTAAGTGCTAAACGAAAAACAGTAAAAATATACAACAATACACAATACCGACATTCATGTATATTTATATTTCATGTTCCTTCTCGTTTCTGTTCAAATCATCATTCATTCATAGTACTTGAAGAAAAACTTGAATTTTGAAATTATGATATACACTATTCACTCGAAAAAAAATATATGTATGTATAAAGCAAAATTCTTTCTTTGATAAAAAGCCTTCCTCCTCACTCCCTATTCTCTCTTTTGTCCCATATAACAGTGGAGAAAAATGGAATGAGAACCTCTTGAAACGAGACTCCATTGTAAATAACACCCGCAAGGGTATAAAAATTTGTATTCAACGCTTCGACGCGATACCCATTTTGATCCATATCGATTACATATCCATCATCAGCATCAGTTGTCATCGACTGATAAAATCAACGTTTTTCAATATTTTTCACAAACTGAGAATCACACAATTCAGAAATATTGTATCTTCTGCCGCTAAGAAGTTCTTGTTGTAAAAAAACTCCATCCAAGCGGATCTACGCTAACCTTGTATGTACTTTTGAATACAATAAATAGTAGAAAATTAGTTATGGTCTAGCAGTAACGGTATACCTGAATCGTGCATGTACACGACTCGAATTACATAGATAAATGCGATATGTAACGCTCAAATTACAAATGTGTGTGTGTGCGTGTGTGTGATATTTTAATTGTTCGCACTACACGCATCGATGCATGCAAACTGCACGCGGTTGGTCAACTTCTGCTATATTCGACAGGATACGTACAATAATTATCAACTACAGATACTAAATTCTTCAAAAAACAGAATGCGAGTAATTGTTGGAAAAAGCGCTTGGCATTCGAAGAAATAATAAAAATCTTTGAATAAACTTATTGATATCTCTCAAATTACCGACTGCAAACTTCGATGAAGTTGCGTGTCTATCAAGTATCAACTAACGAGAAAGAATCGATAATGCGTGCAAACGAACGCGCCCACGTAATTTTTTATTCCTGGTATTCTTTTTTACCTTCAATGTATGTACATAAAAGTTCTCTCGTCTGGTGTACATCGAGTATGGTACATTCACCTCTACCATCTGCTCACTCATTACTACCAACAATTCATTATGAATTGTGGCAACATTTGCTATTGTTATTGCTTAATTAGAACTTGAACGCCATTGAATAATTTAGATGACCTTTTTAATTTACACTTGATGTTTTCAATGCCTTTTTCTTACATCCAAGTGTAATCGATTCTAAGAACGGTTTGATTGTCTCATCGACGAGTTCATTCAATTATTAGATTCGCAACGTGATCTTAAACGATCCAATCAATTCTCACAAAACAAACGTAACAAATTCATGAAAGATTCTATGGAAAATATTCTAAACAATAGAAGATTCTTCAAAGTGTTTCTCAATGTTATCATTGCATCGATCAACTTTATATGCATAACGATAATTAAAGAATGGAAGTTTAAAAACATAGTCTCCTGTCGAATCAGTACTGCGAATTATTTTTATGAATGAAAGATGACGTAATAACATATCACACGTATCAGATTCGGAACTTCTCGACATTTCACTCGATAATTCATGTCAATAAGGATAATTCCGAGGAAAAAGAAAATACCATTTATGGTTAGAGATTCTACATTATCGAACCTTCCTACGATAAGTCAACGATACTGAAACAAAAGATAACTTTCTTTACATTCCGTCGTCTTATCTCAACTCTACCTCGCCTACGTATTTTCTCAGTAACTTTCGATAAATTTTATCACAATCGTGTTTTCGTATCCAACTTATACGGAGTGTTATGTACGTAATATTCAGTTGCAAAACGTATGAATGTTCGTCATTTGGTGGTGTGGGAAAACAACTTTTTTTCATATATCTTCTTTTTATATCGAATTAAAATTTCGAAATTGATTTTCATTTGCGGATATGCATTTAAACACAATAAACAAATGTAGGTCACGAACCTCTCGGTAATCGAGCGGATATTTATAGGTTGGCGTCGATATATTCATTCTACTGTCACATGGCGGACAATTTGAAAAAATATTGATAATGTGCATACCTAACCGACAACACTACACTGAGAGAAGAGCGATTTGGAGGTTCGGTAAATAGTAATATACTTGTTTCATAAATCTAAACAGTCCTGAACTTTCAGCGATTTTTCATGAAATGTGAGAAAGGTTTACTGAAATGTTGCTTTACATTACTTGATGTTCTTCAATCGTTATTATATAATACAATATTTATGACCAAATTCGCTGTGTATGACTTAATTCCTAAACGTTCAGTGATATACTACTATTCACCGAACCTCCAAATCATTCTTCTTCTCTCAGTGCATTTACCTTTTTTCTCTCTCTCTCACGAAAGCTTTGAAAATTCTGTTTTAGATGTTTCATGAGAATCCTACCAGGTCCAGGAAATGAATTGTCAATCGGGTGAGAATTCCCGAGTTCTTCAAGATAAAATAAAGCTGATTCTTATTTTTCAATACAACATAACACGCGAGAAAAGTTTGTCAAATATGATATTCATGCGTACGGAAATCCGATATCTAAAATCACGCTGCACATCGTCAAATGGGAATAAATACACTCGATATCGTGTACACACGGTTATTCATTCTTATCTGAATTCAAGGTAAATATGATTATTCTTTTTGCGCAGAGCGCAAAGATGAATACTTTGACGAGATAAATGAAAGTATTGATTCTTCTGTCAAGATTTCTCGAAATTTTTTTCATTTCTTCTATGACACATTAAGAATGGTTATCAAATTTGTAAAGAAAATTTGTATGAATTTAATAGAGAACGAATCCTTGATATTGAAATTTTACAAGTACGATCGAAGTACCTTATGGTATACCTATAGAGTAATTCCCTACTCACCTCTGTCTCGAGTGTACAATAAACGATGATAAATACATTCCATCATCTTTTATGTAACAAGCTATTGTGTTACGCAGTCGTAACTAGATTGGAGCCGGTAAATAATGCAAGGTCGGCATCGGTACAGCGTCATCACATTGTAAGGTATGTGGAGTTGCGTAGAAGGAAATTTTACAGCGTAAAATCGAAAAGTTGACCGATTAATAAATCAAATTAGTGATATATTAATCCTTCAACTGTCCCAAATGAGACAAAATTTGATATTAAAAATGAAAAATTGGTGACTTCCAAGAAGATATCATGAGAACTTTCTTTCAAAGCTCATGTTAAACATCTATCATGTCCTAGAAATTTAATATGAAATATTATACTACCTTTGATCACAACTTCAACCTCCATGTATATTTACTGCCCCAAAGAGAATTAAACCTACAGTTATTCCCTAAACGTCAAAGTAATTCAAAAGATGCATAATTACATGTAATTACTCAAACTCACCAGAGACGATTAACGGGAACCGTTTAACATTTTTCAAGCTCTGGTAACTCACCTGAAACAAGAAAATATAATTATAATCATACACAACGTACAATAAAATTAACGAGAAAAATGTCATCGTTCTTCATTCAAATCAATATAAAATGATATAAATCCCCGCATACGAGAGTGATTCATTATTTTTCCACAGATCATAAATATGTATTTACACGAAACAGGGATCAACAATTAACACTTTTCGCGGTGTAGGTTTAAGAAACGTGTACACCACGATACACCCACATGCAAACATTCTCCTGGAGGTTTTCAACATCTTTCATCATTTCATTGTGAACCATAATGCTGTGTCATTTATTCGTCCGACATATCGTCGTGCGATGATCTATGGTGCAATTTGAAATATGCTCGTAAGTTGTTTAGCCTCTAGCGTCACGTATTCATCCAAAGCCCGAGCATTGAAAGGTTAATCTCGAGAGATCCTTGAAAAAGATTCACTCTCTGCGTGAAGAAAAATTAATGATCCCGATCGACTATAAATTATATCCCAGTCGATATTTTTTGTGGGGAATTTAATCAATATATAACTATGTATACATTCAGGATCAGCTTGTAAAGCTATAGTATTACGATACAAATGTGCCAATTAAAGCATTCATTTACAACGATTATGCGACGAAGGAGGAAAGAACGTATATAAGCACGTGTTAACATCGATACGGAATCGTTATTCCACACATAAAAAATGATACTACGATAACGTGGATCACATTACAATGAAACTGCAACAAAAATCTTATAGTAAAACGTTTTATGTTAATATAGCGTAATCATTTGAGGTGAATATACTTTGGAGCTAACGGTAACGTGACGAATAAGTATTATGTTTCAACGCTCATAACAGCTGATATAATACAAAAAATCACTTGTCATATCCTTTCGTTATTATACACACATACGTGTTCGAGATTGCTAAAGTCAAGGCTACAACTTTACGCTTGGAAAGGAACACTATTCTTGAAACTTCCATAAAATGTGACATAACTTTTCAAAATCTTTAACCAAAGAGGGGACCGAGAATCATTTGCGAATGACTTCCTTTTTCAAGAACAAAGCGGGATACATTAATGTTTTCTACAGAAACATTAACTTGTTCCAGTATGTAACCTTGGTGCATTAACACCTGGTAGGGAAAAACAAAGATGTGAAGTGAACAATGCAATTTATTATCTCACCTATCTCTTCACGATTATGGGATATATGTGTTTTTGTTAATTGTATACCGTGAAAGATTACTATTTTGTTTCTTTTTTATTATAATTCCCCTCGGGAAATGAAATGCGATGGGTATTGGTAAAAAGGAGGAATAGCGTAGATGGCATGCGAATAGCTGTTAACACACATTCAACGTGCAAAGTGTATTGACTCTGAAATTAAATGCATAATATCTCTCATTACCTATTGCTTACGCAAGGCTCGATGCGTGTACGTACGAGTACTAACACTGAATATGCGTATGTCGTATATTACTATAAAGTAGGACAAGAGTTATAGCGATGTTTCTTTGAATTGTCATTATTGGTTACGAAATATCCATACGACAGGTTCAGAAACGATTCGACTGCCTAATTAAATTTTCAAGGGTTTCGTTTGTTATTCAGGGTGTTTACAAAAATTACATTTTTAGATGATCGTTCTGCTCTTTTTCACCCCTTTATCATCATCATCATCGTGAAGTAATAAGTCTTATGAACGGTTTGATGAAATCATCCACCCTGTCTATTATCCGCTAAACGCTTAATTTCTACATATCAACGACAACCCTCATCTTGTACAATTTGCTTCATACAACTTAATCTAGGTCTACCTTTTCGAGTTTTACCATCTATTTTTTCCTCCAATATTGTTTTCAATAAGCTATCATGCCTCAATGTGTGTCCTATCAGATTACTTCTTCTTTTCACGACATGTCTGAAAAGACTTCTTTTTTCATTTACCTTTTCAAGTACTTCTTCATTTTGTACTTTTCCTATCCACTTTATTCTAAGCATCCTTCTATAACACCACATTTCAAAAGCTTCGAGTCTTCGTTGGTCCATTTTTCCGATTGACCAAGTTTCGCAACCATATAATGCTGTGCTCCAAACGTAACTCTTCAAGAATTTCTTCCTTACTGCTAAGCTAATATTCTTCGAACATAGTAACTGTTTCTTTTGGTGGAAAGCCTGTTTTCCTTGTGCTATTCTTGCTCTTATATCTCTTTCGCTTTTACCGTTTTCTGTGATTACGCTTCCTAGATATCTGAATTCTTTTACTTGCTGAATTTTTGTCTCTGCACCTATTTTAATTTTCGTTCTGTCCTTATTTATATTCATACAATAGTTTTCTAGTAATATTGTTTTCATAGTGTTGAGAATATTTTCTAACTCATCCCCACTCGTAGCTAATATAGCTATGTAATCCGCAAATCTCCTCTCTAAAATCTTTGGAGTGAGATTTCACTCTTTAGTCAGCCAGAAGTGAGCCTGTCGAATTTTCGAGTGGAATTTCCACTCTTTTAGAGTGATATTCTAAAGTTTGAGGTTAGAAATTCACAACCACTTCGACGCTAGAGTGAATTTTTCACTCTAAAAGAGTAAGAGGTCACTCGAAACGAGTGAAAATTCCACTCGAGGCGGACAGGCTCACTTCTGACACTTAGTGGAGTGAAACGTGCGATTTTTCACTCTTTCAGATTTAGAGAGTCAACATGCTTACATTTTCTCCCTTAATCTGTAATTTCAATTGCACTTACTTCTCTATGGGAACAAAATTCTCGCTCTTACACGGGGAAAAATGCAGGTCGAAAATATAGTAATCTTTAATAAACATTCAAGAATAATTCTTAAAATCTGAGAATTTTTCTTAAATGCATAATAATGACAAAACGGTCCACTTTTTCGTGGAATTGTATTCGAAAAACAATGAACAATTATTCATACTTAATAAAGAATAGAAAAACATATGAACTTTCCAAAAGTCGCATACGAAATTTCACAAAGTGGAAAGTAGGATATTGAAATTTTGTTACTATTTTGATAAAATTTCACGCGCGACTTTTGGAAAGTTCATATGTTCCTATATTCTTTATCAAGTATTGATAATTTTTCGAATAAAGTTCCACAAAAAAGTGGACCGTCCTATCTTTATTATGCATTTAAGAAAAACTCTCAGATTTCAAGAAATATTTACAAATTTTTATTCAAGATTACTATATTTTCGACCTTCATTTTTCTCCGTGTATTAGATTTGCAGCATTTTCACTTCGCGAGAATAGATTTTCACTCCAAGAAATTTTGAAATTTGTTAAAAAACTCTGAAAGAGTTTTTCCCGTGGATACTCATGATTTAAAAAGTTAGATCTATTTGTTCAACAGAAAATTGCTGTTGGCCATAATAATAGAGTTTTATTAAAATATATCAAATACTTTTTCTATGTCAAGGTGTTGTATTTACAATTTATATACATTTTTTCATGAGAAAATTCAAAAAATTAAAGGAAATACAGTCTTTGTCCTAAAATTAATTTTTTGGAACGCTTTTTCTGAAAGCCAAACACTATTTCCCTTTATAGTACTTCACAATTTTGTTCAAAAAATCCGAATCTGTTGATGCTTTTACAGCATTCCCGACTGTCGTTTTTTTTACATTTTGGTCATTGCACATTAGAAATTCACAAGTGTCACGATAAAATTTGTATACCGTTTTAAACGACATGGGATGAATCATGCACATAAGAATTGTGCACTTATTTATTATGCACATAAAAAAATTGAATTAAATTTGTTCACATATTAATTTTAGTTGCTCTTAATACGTTTGATAAATGTGCACTGATAGTCGTGAACAGTGAATTGTACACATGAAAAAAAATGAGGAATATAAAATGTAAGATTGGGCACCTTACATTTTGCACCTTTGGGAATATTCAATATTGTTTTTTATGCGCAAGTAATCATGCACAAAATTTTTATTCACAAAAACTTGCGCATAAAAAACAATATTGAATATTCCTAAAGGTGCAAAATGTAAGGTGCCCAATCTTACATTTTACATTTTTTTTCATGTGTACAATTCACTGTGAACGACTGTCAGTGCACATTTATCAAACGTATTAGGAACAATTAAAATTAATATGTGAACAAATTTAATTCAATTTTTTTATGTGCATAATAAATAAGTGCACAATTCTTATGTGCATGATTCATCCCATGTCTTTTAAACGAGACATTGTTCACATTGTGCAATTCTGATTCGAAATCATATCAAATTCAAAATTTCATAGTTTCTCAATGCGATATAAATTATGAAATATGCAAATTTATACCTCCTCCTTCTTACCCAGAATGAATTCATCCTTTCCACGATTATTGACACACTTTTGGAATAATCGTGTATCATACGAAGAGAATGGTCTTATATTGCATCAAGGATCGCAACAGGTACAACTCAATGAATTTTAAATAACAAAGATAGGCCCATTCGCTATTTATGTGATTCTTCAATAAGAATATACGTAACCTTGAATATAGTTTTACAAAGAGTAGTGCATAAATCTGTTCCTTCTCGACTAGGGAAGAGCATTCTCCGATTCTGAGATGTAGGTTTATTTTTAAATCCTCAATTTATTTTTTCTTTCTCTTCTTCTCAAAAGCAATGGCAACACGATGCAATTCAGCGATAAATATAATACCGTGAAATTGTATCAATATTTTGAATTTATATAATTCTACGTTAGGACAGACACACCATTTGGATATGCACAGTTTAATGTGCTATACACGGAGTGCACGTGCACGAGAGATGAGAATAATATTAATGAGAATGTATTCGCGTTCGGCACGCGTTCTACCGTATACGAATACATCAGGGAAAATATTTCATCGGAATATATATATATATATATGTAATCGATGCTTTTGATGCCACTGAGTTACAATTTTTATAAAATTAACATGTGAATTTACCCTGTACAGTATTTAAACGATCGAAAGTTAAAAGAAGATTTAAATGCCTTCAGATGAATGTTGAATTTTCTACATCAGTGCTTTCCACGGCACATCTCATATGCAAATCCCCCTATCTTTAGAGAACCTATATGCCTATTTTTCCAATTTAAAAAACAAAAGTACAAAATTACGGTCCATGAAAAGCAACAAGGTTGAAATGTTCAACTAGTTGACATAATCAACTACTACATTCACTTTTGATAGATCAAGTATGATATTGTACAGCAATGAATGCGTTTCGACCGCTGGCTCACGTCCTGATGATGTCACAGTTTAAACATAGAAGTTATCATTCTCACTCTAGTACACAGTTGATGAATATGGTTTGTAGTCACACAAACGAAACAAAGATAATGCAAAAATAACAGGAGGTTTTAAAAAGGAAACACTTATAAATTGTTCTTCTGATTCATCAAATTCATCTTCGATCCTCCAGAAACTGAATACCTGATTTAAAAAAAAAAGTCACAGTATCAAGATGAAAACTGGATATTTCAAAACGGAGCACCACATTCGGTGGAATTTGACACTCTATTTCCAATGTCTTGTCGCTTTAACCGTATATACATATTATATTTCATGAAAAAGAAACTCAATATCTGTTCTAAAGTGAGCAGAAGCGGAGGAAAAAAAAAACAAGTGATAACGAGGATAAATTGATACATCGCATCGCAAAAAAGACACGTGCAAAGGAGATAACACACGTCTCGGTAATGTATCATCGAAAAGAGTGAATCTGACTTTTCACGTAAAACAATTGTACAACGATTATTCCTTCACTTTCGGAATATCTCAGCATTAGATTTCACTTTAACCTACTTATAAACAAACATTTTTGATGTGAATCGGAATCACTGAGATTGATATATTACACTTTTGCGATAAAATGATTTCAAGCTTTCTCTTTGTACGAGAACACGGATTTTCGCTTTTCGAGAGAGAAATTTTACTTGGAAAAATCATGTATCAGATTCTTGACGTGATAAGAAGTATTCTAATTTTTCTACGACTAATAATAAAAGAAAAATACTCATTTTGTATGATGAATATATGAGATTTTTTCATACAAATGCGAAAGAAACTTTGTAGAAAGCTTGAATTCAAATTAATGACCGTATGACACAAGTATGCAATCCCTCTGGGTATACAAAACGTGAGATATATAATTTCAAATAGGTAGATTCTCTATGAAATTGCTATTTCCGTGATAAGGTGGTTGTGCTCGATAAAACATTTATACAATGTGTAATTGTTTGTCTATGATGCGTGTGAATCGAATAATCATTCTGAAAGTATTAAATCACGTTATTTTGTGATACCTTGAGAATGAAAGTGCTCGCTTCTCTCGTAGTTTTGTATTCTGTATTGTGAGAAATACTTCTTCAACTATCTCTGTAATGCATATTAATGTTTAAAAATGCAAATTCGACTTGCTTCATTTTTATTGCCATTCGAAATGATGTTTTTTTTAACATAAAAATATAATAATTCCTTTCTCGCAGCATAAATGGTATATGGTTCCATTGATTATGTACCAATATATACCACGATTTAGCATGTCTGATACCAGAATTAATAAAAAGTTAGTAATAATTATCAAATAAGAAAACATTGAATATTGAAACATATCCTTTCTTTGATGAACTTTCTTCGATCGAAGAGTGATTCATCGTGAAACGTAAGTGAAACAAGTTTCATTTGGATCATAAACGTGCAAGCGCCGTTTATCTTGAAATATAAAAGTTTGCCGGTGTCAATAATGCCCTCAACTTCTGATATAAGATTTTTTGATCGAATACAATTCCAACTGCATGATTCATTGATTCCTTTGCACTTCGGTTTAAAAATTACTCCTGAATTCTTAGAATTTTCAAACGAGTAAATTTTTTTTTGAAATTCCGATTTCCGTGATAAGTTGTTTGTGGTGTACAAGACATTCTATATCGTTCAAAATCCATTTATATTTCTTATAAATCCAATAAGCATTCCATAAGTATCAAATATACCATAAACCTCGCGCTGTCCAAATAAACTGTATTATTATTATTGTATCGACAAACCCCATCCCTAAAATAATCTTCATCATTAATAATTCAATAATACTGTGTTATTAATTGAAAAATTTAATGTATAATTTGAGCAACAGGCACGTAACTTAATCTCAATTGAGAAGGAACTAACGGGCGTGTGACATCGGCCAAAAATACACTTCAATATTTTCCAAATCTTGCTGTACAAATGAAGAAACTCTTTAGAACATTTAGAAATATTAGATACAGCGATATTTTGAAAGTATTCGAGTATTTTTGAGAAATTTTCATACGAATTTAAAATAAGTAAAAATTACTTCATCCGATGTCATTTTTGTTCAGGCAAAAGTACTCGAAATTGAACTCATGAAAAAGTTGGGAAAAAAAAAACAAAAAAAATGCAACAACATGGGGTGGAAATCTTTACACTCTCACAACACTTCAATACAATCTTGTACAAAAGATTTTGCTAGCGTCAAGTAGTTGTTAATATAATCCTCTCTACACTAGAATTCTTTAAACACTCTCTAGTTTTGATTATTCACAAACACCTTTTGAGTCCTAATGAACGACTTCTTTCTTTTTTCTCCTCCTTTGTATGCTTCTTCTCCCAAATGATTTGATTTGTGCCTCAATTGTACGGTATATAAAAGGCTTATTTATGATTTCCAAGAACGCGTCACAAACATTAGAACACACGGTTCATAAATATGTCAAGTATAGTTCAAGCACGCTTCGTTGTGGTCAATTTGTGTAGATTTTGTTGTACGTTTTGTGTGTTTCCGAGCAGAACAGAACGTATTTCATCTATTGTACGAGCTGAAAAATATTTATTTCTGACATTGAAATGGATTTACATGCGGAAATTAAAATATTTCTTTGAATTATGGGAAAACGTTATTACCTGGCTATAACAAGGAACACTAACTGTGAAAAATTTTCCCTTTCGAAATACATACAGAGAGCAAGTATTTTTTCATTTAAAAATAAAGTTTTTGATCACGAGGACATTCATAACCTATAAGAATGATTTTATTTTTTGAATCAAAAACACTTATGGACAGTTCTTCCACGCGTATAGTTACTTCCTGCATTTGAACTGTATTCATATAACACATCACATGTTGTCTCAGTGCCTTTCTCCACCTGCCACACTTCGTTATGTTTAAATACTATCTCTCCGCCTTCTCCATACACTAAATGAACCTCGTGTACGAACTGCGAAAAGCATCATCAACGAATGATGATTTTCTTTCGGTTGATACGAAGCGGGCATTTTTTCTTCGATTAAAATGGGTTATAACTTAGAATAAATTTGACGTTCCACACGAAACCACGCAGTTCCTGTGTTTTTCAGAAGATGAAATTCACCATTTTCAGTCACGTGCGCCTGCGTCAACTGTGCATCAAAATTTTCAAAAATCGAATGGTTAATTTCATGAATGCACACTGAAAATGAACAAAATATCAGTCTCAAGAAGATTTTTCTTTTTTTTTCCTTTGAAGAAACATTCAATTCCATCCATTGCGATGTAATATTGAACTTGACACAAGTTCTTCCGCCATTGAAAGTGTATATGAAAACGTTCAATATTGAAACTTTAGCAATATTATTCGAATATATTTTTTCTTAAATGGAAGAAAATGATGTACAACATGTATACAACACGCAATATACACAGAAAACTGATGTTTCTTGAATTTATACTTGATAATCTATAAAATATGCAAGTAACAATCTTTTTATGCATGTATGAATGTTAATATAAACCCATCACATGTTTTAATTGTGAATTTGCAACAGCACTGTAATTGTCCGAATTGTTATTCTTCGCTGTCTTGATATCTACTCGCATAAGCAGCGATCCATGCACACCCATTAAATTTTATCGCCATTCATTCATGTAATTGTTTTTAAATTACTGATTTTTATCTCTTGATTGGTTTATATGTATAATATGCTATTGGTTTTCTAGATTGAGTATTTGTCTCCAAAGGTGAATCCAAAAAAGACTTGAAATTGTATACAGCGAGGATAAATGTCTGGACGTTGACACTGATCTTTACACTTATCGTCACAGAATCAATATTCTGAAAAAGTTTTGATTCATGTTTATTATCTGAAATATTGATGACAAAAAAGTGATAGATTTTGTAAACCCTGTATTCTAACCATACAATTTCTCTTTGACCTCACTTATCAAATATATTTCATTCGAACGAAAAAAGAAACGTATTTCCAGAAATTCCAGATTATGTGTTGTTAATTTACAAATACATTCCAGAAATCTTGAATATGAATCCGGATGCATTGAGGTATTTTCCATGCATCAAAAGATTCCCAATGATAAGCGAAGCTAGAGAATGATTTTGAATGTTTGTCCATTGTTTTCAAGTTTATAACAAATAAGGTGAATGGCTATATCTTCGTCACTTGATATGATTTCGTTAGTTCATTGATAAAATCGATCATCAAGCAATTGTAAACAAATTGAGTAATCATGAGATACATTTGTCACGTATTGTGCCGAAAAATACTCATAATTTGCTCAGAAGAGCTTGATTTATCAATTTTATGACACCCTGACGAAATAATATCCATCCCACTGACGTGAGGAAATTACATATAGCCATTCACCTTAATACTGGAATTACAAAAAAACAAGTTCACACTTTGAAATATATCTTGTAATTTTCAGAATGAAAATCCATTCCGTAAAAACAAAATTCATGCACCAACAAGATTATCCATCTTTAATCTAAACCGCACAAATTTTGGCGACAATGCGGTAAAAGAAAAACAACAAAAGTACAAATGCAAGTTAGAACAATCGATATTCGTGCGAATTGTGTGTATGGCCCTGGCACGAAAGCGTGATAGAGAACAAGAGACGCACCTTGCTCGCCGTTGATTGGTTGGCTTTTCTTCCCGAAGCGAAAAAGTCGTAGCGCTTCAATTGTTCACGGAAGAAAGAAGAAGGACATACAGAAAACACAAGGGAAAAGGAAACCGGTCTTTCCTTTCTTCTCTTTTTTCCCACACAATACACTAACGTGCGTTTCCACAGTGCAGGTATAGGGATGCACACAATAATCCAGGACCACTACAACCACTATTGCTTACTATTATCGAAAGAGAGATACCCACTCTTTCTCCAAGGAAGTCAAGGAAACTTAAAGTTTACCGCGTGGGTTTGGCAGTATCTCAGTTTATCATCGTTACAAGGATGACTCATATTCTCAGGCCAACTATCAAGGATTACCGTCAAACTACTTCTTCGACCACTTACTCGAGTATGATGAAACGTATATTGCACCGATTTTAACCGCACAGAACACACGTTTGTTAATTGTAATATAAATAATTGAATAGGTTATTGGAACAGGGCACAACAAGGAGAGTAACGAACACCACGGTGGCACAGAACTGTTTGTGCCTGTTGTGCCGTTCTCGTCTGCTTGCTCGTCTTCTCTACCTTGTGCGTGACGCCATTCGGGGTTAAGGGACGATGGAGGGGATTGGTTATCCCCACTGTACGTTCAACCACATCTTGGCCAATCATGCAACCAACTTTCAACGAACGGTTTTTTGTGTGGTTCTTGTTGCGTTACGTGCATGCCACTATACCCGCCGAGGGTATCCGAAATATAACTATACACACAACGTATGAGATAATTTACGTAAACAGAAAGTTTTGCGACTCAATTGTATTGATACCTACGACGTTTTGACGAATCTTCACAAATTTAATATGGAGATCAACTTTTTCTACGATTATATATGAAATAATTGTCCATTTCATGACTCAAGTCTCGAGAGACGAAGAGTTGAGGTTTTTTTCCACCTGCTGTACGTTGATACGGAAAGTTCTTCAATTACAGGGTGCATGTTGTAGGTCATAAAAAAAACATAATCAAGTTGATAATGTGATGGACTTAATGAGATTATTCGTTATTTCGAAAGCACGAGCTGGAAAATCTAGGGCAAAATTAAGTCCAAACCTCTAAGTAGGATGGGTCCGAGAGTGAGTATAGGATAATTCATTACAGTTTGATCAATTAACATCATACTAATTTTTTTGCTCAAAGCTTGATACCAGAAAAGACTATAATTCATTTCAAAAAGTACTTCACCCCCACGAAAAGCAACATAATCTATTGACCTTATTGTCAAGCTGTCCAATAAATTGAACCAAGAATGGTGAAGGGCTTATTATTCTCACCTAAGATTTCAGGATGTATTCATGACTTATAAGTAATCCATATTAAGGGGTTATATACAGTTAAAATTTTCAAAAAATCGATTTTTTTCTATTTCATTTTCATAATGTACATACATTTAAGTACACACACAGGAAATTTCAAGTCAATTCGGCGATTATTTTTCAACTCACACGCATATTTGTAAAAATTTTTCACTCTATGTCAAGTGCTTTTGAAACTTTGAATGCGTTTTTCTCCAAACTGTGTTTTCAAAGTCGGTGGCCAAGATTTCTCGAAAACGGCTGGACCGATCAGTCTCAAATTTTAACACAAGCTTGTTGACTATATTTTTTAGTAATTAATCGAAGGTTTCTTCTCACCGATGAATATTTTTTTTTTAATTAACAATTCAAGGCTAAAATTTTGCTGAAAAATCGATTTTTTTCTTTTAGAAGTCACCATTTTGTCAACAAATTTGATTTTGCTTATTCCTTCGATTGATTACTAGATTATACATTACTTTGACGAAATCCGTTTGGTTTTTTCATTTTAAAAGATTCAGTCCCGAGATATCGTGGTCACCGCAAAGCGGTTTTCTTTAGAGGAGTTCCTGGAGATCAACTATAACGGCTCTCAAAATTATTATTTTTACAAATAAAAAATCTTAAAGTACAGTTAAAAGTTAACTCAATATGTGTACAAATTTTTACAATTATCAATTCAACTGACTTTTCAGGAAAAATTCTTGAAAAATCGCTTTTTTTGCACCTCTTAACTGTATATAACCCCTTAACTTGATCACCATTTCGACTGCATCGGTCTACTTAATATATTTAATAATACGCCATCCAATGACTTGGATTTTCTCTGAAAAGAATCAAATTGAGTACAGTAGACTCTCGATTTAAGCATCATCCGTGTCCTTATTCTACTTGGGATGCAATCTCATGTGAGAAAAAGACAAAGATGGTGCTTAAATCGAGAGTCTACTGTACTTGATATCGATTTTTCATCATCACCATCATGGAGTGATCAGTCTTATGACTGGTTTGATGAAATCCTCCAACCCTGTCTGTTATCCGCTAAACGCCTAATTACTACATATCTATGACAACCCTTATCTTGTATAATTTGCTCCATATAACTTAATCTAGGTCTACCTTTGCGAGTTTTACCATTCATTTTTTCTTCCAATATTGTTTTCAATAAACTATTATCCCTTAAGGGCATCCCGTAGACCCTAGAGTTACTAGATCTTTCTACCCAAAATACTCAAAGATAATTGAATAAAATGGAATAAAATAACCAGCCAGACTTTCTATTCGCATGGAACAAGGTCTGGCTGGTTCATTTTTTCCATTTTATTCAATTATCTTGGAGTATTTTGGGTAGAAAAATCTAGTAACTCTCGCTTCTACGGAATGCTCTGAATGTGTGTCCTATCAGATTACTTCTTCTTTTCACGACTTGTTTAAAACTTGGGTTCTAGAGGTTTTCGAGGGTGAGGAATCCCAATCTGACGTCATAAAACAAATTCAAGATGGTAGATCCAATATGGCGGACTTGAATTCAGTCGTTTTGGCCACGAAGTAAGATAAAAGGAGACGAATCTCTTATGGAATTGAATCGAAAAAGTGGCACATTTTTTTGGAAACTATTGCAAGTCAAATCTCGCCACTCGTGGCGCTGTTGTTCCCAGTAACCTGGGAACAACAGCGCCACGAGTGACGAGATTCGACTTGCAATACTTCCCAAAAAAATGTGCCGCTTCAGTTTTACGGAGATGAGTCTCCTTTTATCTTACTTCGTGGTTTTGGCATTTATGGCCGCATTCATATAAAACACGGGTTCTAGGGGTTTTCGAGGGTGAGGACGAGGAATCCGGTAGAGTATCATAATACCGAATGTGTCATAGTACCGAATAAAAAAATATGAATTTGAAATGAATCCAAGAATCCGCCACTTCCGTCATAAAAAATGATTCGTTTACGCATATCATGTGGGAACAATTCATTTTTCATGACAGAAATGGTCCATTTTTTTATTTATTTTGAAATTCATATTTTTTTATTCGGGACTATGCACATTCGGTCTTATGAGCATTCGGTACTATGACACATTCGGTATTATGCACATTCGGTATTATGATACTCTACCGAGGAATCCAAATCTGACGTCACAAAACGAATTCGAGATGGAGGATCACATATGGCGGACGTGAGTTTAATCGTTCTTGCATTTATGGCCGCATTCATATGAAGCACGGATTCTAGGGGTTTTCGAAGGTTCTGAATCCAAATCTGTAGGCAGAAAACTAATTCAAAATGGTGAATCCAATGTTTTGGACGTGAATTGAGTCATTTCCGCATTTGGGGCAGATTTATATGGAACATGGGTTCTGGAGGTTTTCGGGGGTACTTAATCCAAATCTGGGATCGAATTTGTAGGGAAAATGAGAGTTTCGATCTTCCCTTGTACGCTTTCTTGTATCCGAACACTCTTCAAAAAACTGTTAGCGGTATGACAACTCCAATCCAGTGAGAATCCAAAAGTGAAGAAAGTAGTCATTGAAAGAAATCAATTCTTTCTCAAATCACGCCCAGATGACTCTCCGTTACGCTCAATTGACTCTCAACTCACGCTCTCGTCGCACTTCCACGCTTCATTTTCACCAGGACAGTTGTTCGAATTCTGCAGTTGTTGAGAAACATGTTTCCAAATCATTTGATCATGGTATAAAGAATGGTAGACAATCAGTTTTAGGTTTTCTGAATGTTACATCAAAAATATTTTCAGTCAAGCGAAAAACCGATGAGTGCCTTTTCATATATCCCTGGATATCTGAATTGTTGAGGATGTGAGAGGAGCGAGAATATGTAGGCTACGATTTGTTCAAAATGAGCGAAGCGAATTTTGAAGGGGGTTGGAGTGCTGAGCGAAGCGAATTATTTTATTTTCTATCCTCCTGTATATAATTTTCGATATCGATTTTTCAGAACTTTAACAAGAAAAATGTGAAGCATCTAAACTCAACTCTGAATTCTTAAAATTCATTATAACGGAGCCGTAAATGATCAGCATCGCGGAGATCGAGTATCTTACCTTCATCAACATGGAAAATTGTTCACATAATTTCCTAATTTCTAAATAATATATTTACTACATTCCCAATCAGCGATTGGAGAATTCCCAGGGAATAAATTCTGAACGAAAACTATCTAACGCAGGAGTGATTGCCGAGGGAAAATGTTTTCCATGAATAAAATTGAACATTCGAGACGAAATCCCATCCACCCTATGCATAAAAGTTACATTCCCCTTTGTCTCGCTCTACTGACACGTTAAGTTCCCTCTATTCAGAGTGCATTTGATATGAATTTTAATCCAATAAACTCCCCAGGAGCTCCAGATGAAATTCATATATGCTCAAACATTTCATTCTTCACATCAATCAACGCGATATCTGTTCCCAACTCTTTTGAACGAAAAGGGATAAACTACACTGTTATAAATTTCTGATTGAATTTTCAATCACATGCAATGGAAGCAATTTCCACTGACGTAAATGAAAAATAATGTACAGTAGTATTGAAAATCCAATACCCAGTTCTTCAAATTTCATGCAAATGTTCCTTGAGAGAAATCATGATTGAAAATTCAATAACAAGTTCTTTAAATTTCACGCACATGTTCATGATTGTTGAAAAAAAAATCACCTTTACAAAGTGCGAACGCGGGACGTCGAGACCGGACGCCAAAACTCTATCACTCAAGCCACTGCCACGTATGTGGAAGGCAGCATTTTTCTGCCTATATATGACCTTGCGTTCATTCTTCAAACTTGTGAATCAAGATGTACTTGTGATACAGAAACACTGAACAAGTCGTATGATCTAACTTGTACATAGTTGAAGTGGATACGTGGATGACTTCGTCAAAGCGTTAGTATACAGGGTGACCCAAGTGAGAAAAATTGTATTTCAAGGGCGGATTCTGCAGCCATAATGCAAGAATTTCCCGTTTTTTGAAGGTTAGTTTTATTAGATTTCTTTTCAAATCCAAACCAACTTGGATCACTTTTGTTATTTTCAGTTGGATGCCATTAGAGCCATGATTTGATTATCATTAAAATGATATTATTATGTTATTATAATGGATTAAATTTTTCTAAGTTTTTTCAATCACCTGTACATTAATTTCAATGTTCATGCACAATAGCTGGAAAATTCAATAACATGTATTTGGATTCCTATTTCAGTTCATAAAAATTGAATTTCCATTCACATGTGTACATGAATATGTACATGAAAAGTGCATGAAATTTCGAGAAATTTTTAACAGTAATAAGTACTTGAGGTATGCTCTTGAAGGAGGAGGTAACATATTTTTCTTTCAAAACTCGAGCATTTTTCGAGTCAAACTCTAATTTTGTAGGAATTATATTCGAGTTCTTGTGGGAACAAACGATTCCTGAGAACTTGAAGTATGAATCCTAATACAATTAGGCGATGCTTCAACTGTGATATAGCACGATTTACAGCACACTAACTTGTAACAATAGTATTCTTTGACATAGTGGATGAACAATAAAACTTTGTTATCCTTAAGAACATCATTACCGTTGGTTCACTACAATATCTTTTCCACCTCGCATGACGCATTATATAAAATAAAGGGACGTGGTTACAGCGTGGGTGACATCATCGAGTTAACTGATAAACTTTGCTGCACATCCATCGCGTATCTTACTGTACTCATCTCCAAAACACTAAAGGTAGATCAAAATACGAACACGTTACTGCAGAATTACTACTACTTATATTTTTATATCATTATTATTATGATAATATTCCTTCATACTTATCTCGTTTACGTAATCACTATCTTACGTGTATTGAAAATTAACGAACTTCCACTAATTTTCGTTTTTTAAATATTTACTATTAATTCCTACTATCCGACCGCCTGATACTTTTTCAAATAATTATTTGAATACTTGTGTAAATTAATCAAATTCACTTGCAATGTACACACTACAAGTTTATCCACTTACCCTTATTCATTAAATATAACTGCGTGCAATCAATTTTTCTTCAAATACAAAATGGTCGGAAACGAGTGTTGTTGCGGTATAAAGGTAGTTTTATGTGCTATACAATCATCGAGTATGGAATATCCAGAATTTTATTGATTTGTACTCAACGCAAGAGCAGAAATATGTCAAATGCGATCAGTAGCAGAGATCAAACTGCGAATTTATTCCCCATGCTTCTAAAGAGGGATTTGCCGGAGAGTAAGCGAATTGTGATTGATTAATGCAATCCACAGCAAAACTGGAAATATAAGAACAGTCATGGGGCGAAAAAAGAAGAAAACATTTCGTATTAGCCATTTTATTCAAAGTCTAATGTATGAATTCGTACACGACATGAGTTTCTAAAGATTTTTTATCGCTTACAAAATCTTTGGAAACTCAGTTTAAATGAATTTATTCAATACCTTTCGAATAAATTAGCAAATAGCCGAGATGGTTCAAATTCCGGTGCTATACTGAAAAAAGTTTCTTGTAAAAATTGACGTGAAACTCAAGTATATAATCAAGGGACAAGTGGAATGACTTTGACAAATTATTGTGCTCTTTTTAATTTCTTGGAGTGAAAAACCAGTGACTCCTGAAGACGCAACCAGAAGCATTGATTAGAGAAGACACGACAAAAACTATTCTGACAAATTACTCGAAAACGAAGGAATAAAATCAAAATATCGCTCTGTACAGACCTTCTTCAATCAAAAAAAATATGGTCACTGTACAGAGCGATATCTTGCTTTTGGAAAGATTTGCCGCTGGTATCCCCTTAAAAAGTGGAAATACTGCAAGTCCGATAAGACTGATTTTCCACTCCATAAGAGTGAATATTCATTCCGTAACAATTGATGTTCACTTTACTTGAATGAGCATTTCACTTCAAAACGAGTAAAGATTTCACTTTTTTGGAGTGGAATCTCACTATTGTTGGATTTGCAATATTTTCACTCTCTAAAAGTGAATTTTGCACACCAAGGAATTTAGAGAGTGAATTTTTGAACAGTTTGGGGATACATTTTATGAAAATTTTACAGAATCCACAGTAACTCTTCCAATAATATTCCTTCAATTTAGTATCACCTTGGTAGAATAAATTACTCAAATTTCTACACAAAAAAAGTAATCTGGAAATGAGAGAAAAAATCCCTCTCAATCAGAAAAGAGATTCCACTTTTGTTTTGTTCTTCAATTGAGAGTATGTCTCTATGATTTTGAAAAAATGAAAATTCTTTCACCACAAAATCCTCTCAAATGGAGAGGGATACTTTTGATACCATAAATATATCAAAAGAGAAGTTATAAGATATTAATTTTTCTCGGTTGTAGTGTAAGATTTCTCCAAAATACTTCAATATTTTAAAAATATTGTTCTATACAGCATTTCGTGAATGTCCATAGAAATACTGCACAGAGTGTTATTTTAAAAATATAAAAATTGGTTGGCGATCCGGTGCGTTTATCCCTCGATTGAGTTCGTGATTGGTTGATAGAATATAAAGATAATTGTTTTTTCGTCATGCTAAATATGTTTTCACAAAGCTCTATAGATGAAAATGAATATTGAGCATTCGAGATTTTAAATAAAAAGAATCTAACAGTGAAACACATAGATTCAACGATTTTAGTTTACATTACAATACGCGAAATGTTATTTCAATGAGAAATCGAACTGGACCGCTCCTAACGTATCTGTAATCATCGTAACTCTGTGTATATTTCTTTGATATCTTTGAATAACGAAATCATGACATGATTCGCAATCAATGTTCATTGTCTTTTGCTATTTCGTGACTTCTCTCTTCATTTATGCAAATCGAGGTCAATGTGGGTTAGTCACCCCCTAGCACTGAGCTCTTCGATTTATCTCTGTCCATGTTAATCGAATACACCAAACAAAATACACTATCGGGAAGCGTGGAATGGAAAATTCACGTTTCTCTTTTTATACAGAATCAAAATTTAGGGAACGATTTTTCTTTTGTTTTCTACGGAACAAATTCAAATTTGCATTATTATTTTTATTTCAATCGAAATTTATAATTGAATATAGGTCGAAGATGAAATTTGAATCAATGGTTCATGACTGGATTATGTTGCTTGAGTTTGAATCGCGTATTGAATCGAATTGTCAATCAAATAACGAAATACTCTGCTACACGGAAAAAAGAAAACGGCAATGGTTACTATGAATCACAAAAATACATTGAAACTCAAATTCATTCCATGCAGACTGCGTTTCTCAGTCCTCATTACTGTCCAGTCAACACTGACGAATTTCATTACAATACCCATCACTGTGATCGCGCTAATCCTCATCATCCAAGCGTGTTTTCATTTGTTTTTCAACCGATCGCTATCATTCACAGTAACCAGTAGTGTTTTCTTTTTTCCGTGTAGACTCAAAATCCCAAAGTGCATTCTTTGAACGATGTTTCCAAGTCCAAGGAATTAATTCAAGAAGATAAATAACGATGATTCATTAAATTCTGAGAGTTTCAATTTTCGTTTAGGGTGTATAAACAATTCAAACTTCAACAACATACCGGATTGGCGATTTTTATTGTTAGAATGAAGTTTCCATCTGATTTCGGAACACTTTTTCATATCGTAATTTTTATTGCAGAAATGAGATGTTTAAAGCCACAATTTCAATTTGAAATAGAATTAGGTCTCAGAAACGAGCCTATTCGGTTTGAATGATATTTTCAACAGTTTCGAGTAAAAAATTTACTCTCAAGTTGAAGCGAGTGTGAAAATCTAACCTCCAATCTTGGACTTTCACTCTAAAAGTGGAAATTTCACTCTCAAAATTTTAAAGCGTAGAAAGAAGTACATTGAAACATCTCAATACGAACGCTCACTTTATTTGTCATTTAAATGGTTGTTGCCTTGCATTGAAAAAAGAAAGTGAACGTTCTGATTGAGAGGTCTTACTGTAAATGATAACAATTTAAGTCATTGGAAAATATTCAGATAGCCTTCATTAATTCCTCTCCCTCTCCTTTTGAGATTAAAAAATCAAAAGATCTTTTGATACTTTGTTGGAATATGTTCCGCTACAGTACTTCTAATCGAAAAATAGTTTTATAAATAATTCTTACAATATTTTTGATTAAAAAACAAACAAAAAATACCTACAACTGTGTCATACTTTTACATTCCCCGTACAATTATGCCCGGTTTCTGCTAATGGAGAGCTATCAGTAGCAGCATTCAGTGGTGATTTGTCATTCAGTTGAATCTTTTTTTTTCTTATCTCAAATTCTTTGTACCGAGTAATTGGCTTAATGGAGTGACATCGCCCTTAAGATGAATTGAAGCTGAGTTGCATAGGTACATACAGCATGAACGAATATACGGGCGAGAGGAAAAAGAATGGCACTAAAACCATGGATGCAGTCGGAGAGATTCCATTTCGTCATGATGTAACAACGAATTTGAAGAACAAACTGATTTTCAATTGAAAATCTACTATCGTATGACAACAAAATTTTCATTGAGATCATGTTAATTTGCAAGAAATGCAATCAAACATTTTTTTCTTCGTGATTTATTGAAAGAATTTCAACGTCAGTCAAATAAATTGCGGAAAGATACTCTGTAAATCTAAATCGGTAAGAAATACTGAGATTCAATGGAAGTTCACTGGCAATCATCAGTGATGAAGCTAAAATTAACGACTGATTGTTCTGACTTCTGATTAAATTCCAATTTAATGTTTTTCATATCGGTAATTGATTGAGTGGCAGTCAAGTATTCGCTGTGTTTACTTAAATATTCGATGAAATAGTTTATTTAAAGTTACATAAATCAGCTCCTAGCTTTTGGTTGTTAATTTTAGCAATTATTGATTCGGATTTCCTTAGATAAAAGCTAAATATTTCCTGCTTGAATTGATCCAAAGGCATCATTCTTCATATCGCGTTCATATTCTCTTACTAACGCAAAACAGAAGCATGTGTTTTGGTGATCTTACACTGAGAGAAATTCCCGAGGTTACCGTAATTCAAAAGCTTCAACCGAATATTCTTAGTAAAAGCTACTAGGAATTTGATTAATTTAACCAAGAAAAGATGGTTGATACAATCAAGTAATGAATCAACTATATTTTCTTGATTGAATCAATCAAATTTTTAGTAGCTCTCATCGGGAATGTTCAATTGAGATGTTTTAGTTACAGTAACTATATTGTTTCCTCTCAGTGTGCAGAACAAAAATACCATAATTTAATTTATATACTCTCCCTCTATACAAAATATGTATTTTGTAAAGTAGCGGGTCACACATAACTTTATGAGATCTTCGATGATATACTCTCTTTGTACTGTACACAAATGATGGAATTAGTTTCCCGATTCCAACTCCAGCACCTTCATATTTTCATGACCGTGACTTCCTGTATACTAAAAGAATAACGTTACCGAATTTGATCGGCATTCTATTTTCCACCCACTCTTCGAATATGATCTACCTCGATTCATTACTTTTCATTTTAATCAACCAAATTATATAAGTGGCATACTCCAGACAATTATCTTATCTGACAACGCTGATACATAGTTGGAAAAATATGCCTTACAGAGGTCAATTTGATTATTACTGATATTGGAAAAAGTAAAATTAGCACTGTAAGTTATCAATTCAATAAACTTCTAGGTTAATTCGAATATGAAATTATTAAACTCAAATAAAAGTATTCTTGTTGACAGTATATTAATAAACGATAAATCATAGTGTAGTATATTTCACTTGCGAGGCAAGAAGTATTGAAAGACATGAATTTTAGAGATTTTTTGGATTCTAGGTATGAAATGGAGTCTAACTTTTGGCTATTTTTAGATTAATGGCAAACTCTTTGATTACAATACCAAGTTCGTGAACCAAAAACTGTCGAAGTTCTTAAATTCTTTCGGAAAAATGAGTATTGAGAAATGAGTAAGATCTTCAATTATCCTGCAAACGTCGGCTGAAATTTATTAATTAATTGCTGTAACTTTTTGTGGGAAGTTTTTATAAAACATTTGAGCGGGAGAAATAAACGGTTGGAAGCTACTTAATTGATTTCTATGATGCAAAATACTTCAACAAAGTTTAATATCAAATTACAGAGCAGTTGAGCGATAGATTTTGACTCATATTTTCAGGGTTGTTTTGGACAGAATAATCTAAATTTAGGTTTGGAATATTCTGTGAAAGACATTCCGTATAAAAATTGAAACTTGACTCGTACGCAAGTATATTAACAATGAAATAATCATTGAATGAAAAAAAAAAACAATTATCAATGTCAATAGACAGTTAAGGACAGTTAAAGCATCTTGATATCCAATGCAAATTTTTCTTTCTTTGATAACGTTTTCTCGATCAAAGAGTGATTTATCAGGAAACGCGAGCAAAGCAAGCACCATTTACCATAAAACCATGTGAGTGGAGTGATGTTCTTGAAGTTTGAATTGTTTATAAAAACGAACCGAAATTTTTAACCGACGTTACTTGTCACTTCGAATCAAGTTTTTCGAACTGAAAACATCGTTTAAAGAATGTACTGCAGGATTTTTGGTCTCTAACAACTGAATATTGTGTTGCTCGAGCATTAATTCGTTTCAATAAACCATTCAAACTTCTACAACATAGTGAAGTAAGCTCCATTTAGATTAAAGAAGTACAAGCGAAACGAGTCCCATTCAAATTATCAAAATGTGAACGAAGCGAGCTTTATCTAAACTAAGGCTTTATAGAAGTGAGTATTCTCGTCAACCATTTCTGAGAACATGAAGATAGTATGAAGCTGGCTGAAACTGGCTGAAACGTGAAGCTAGCAGCCAATTGTCGTAACTTTTTACACAAAACGTTGATCACTGATCGTTTAGTGGAATACTATTTTGATCGATTTCTGGGGTTAATAAAGCTTCAAAAACGTTGGATCAAGAGTTACAATAATTGGCTACTAACTTTACGGTTGCTAATTTCAGCTTTATGAATAGAGTGGGGGTACAAACTTGATACATACATCCTTACAATTTAAATCAACTCCCACTTCCACTAATGATAAATACATGAAAGGAACGAGTATACATATTTAGATCTCTATTTGAATGATAAAAGTACGGTGTGCGAGTTTAGTTTATTGAAACGCGAGCGAAAAGAGAGCTGTTAATCACCAACAATCGCAAACTTTGTCGTTCATCAATTAATAAGTCCTTCACCTTCCGATATCAAATTTCATGGCAAAATGCAATTTCGACTGCGTAATACTTCATCATTTAGATTTATTTTATAGGTTTTTGTACGGTCCAGCTCAACAATCGAAGCAAACTTCTCAGAATTCTCATCAATACTTGAAAAGAAATTTTTAATTGAAAAACATATTCAAAATTATTGAAATAATTTAGGTAAATTTCGATTCAGACCGAATAAATTTATTGTCCTTCAAGTCATCCAGATTTAATCCTAGTCAGGTCTTTGAGCGGTACGCCGCCTTACATTCAGAACAACCTTGTCAGGTCCTTATGAAATGTTGGGGGTAATCTGATGATAATTTTTAGTCAAGAAGTTCCGGGTTCGAATCCACAAATAAAGGACTTCTTGCAAAGAGGAAACCGGTTTTGATCAAACTGGCCACAATTCGGTCAGGAGATCAAAATATACGGAATATCAAGTTCTTGAGCAATTTTATCCATGTCGTTTTTTACGTAATTGATGAAACCAA
This sequence comes from Gonatopus flavifemur, assembly GCA_018340375.1. Classification (NCBI taxonomy): domain Eukaryota; kingdom Metazoa; phylum Arthropoda; class Insecta; order Hymenoptera; family Dryinidae; genus Gonatopus; species Gonatopus flavifemur. The sequence continues at coordinate 62,919,307 of JAFFJZ010000002.1, forward strand.
TAGAAACATTCGTACAAAGTCAGATCAACTTCAATTCTATTATACGTATAAAGTTTATTTTTTAGCAGATTTAGGAAAATTTTACTTTTCTATTAAAATGTTCTAAAAATGTTTCAATCAATTTGCCCCTAAGAAATCATTAAATCTTCCAAAAAATACAAGTGAATTCCCTTTGTCGAGGAGAGGTTTCTCGTTTATTTGATACATAATCCCTAACTTCGCATTTATTGATTGATTATTCAGCTTGATAATTCTCATTCAAGCATTCCCTGAATTTCTAACTGATTTGCTTCAAATATTCGTGTACCATTCAAGAATAAGAAAATATAAAATCACCCCCTAAATCCGGAAGAGTGAACACTAAAAAGTGAAGAAATGCCAATTCAATTCAAGTGACATTCCATTTTTTTCCTTTTTTTATTCTAACCACAAAGTTTAGATTTTGATTCTAAAAAACAGGAAACAAAAAATGACTGTTCTTCCCGTTTCGTGGCGCTTCAGTTTTACTTTTGTTTTTACAAACCTTTCCGATATTTTTAACAGGAACTCAATTCAGAAAGAAACCTATTCCTTTCTGACTTTGCAGGATAAAATGTTATTTTCAAAAACTCAAATAACATAATATTTTTCACTGTATTTCCAATTTGTATACTCGAATAAAAGCAGAATGTGAAGTACATGCAAGATAACTGCATGAAGGTATTGATTGACCAAATCCCATACCTGAAACGTAATTACATTTCGGAAATGCAAGTCTAATCGATTCGCAGTTGCTATTAATTGAATATAAATACTTATTTATTCGAGTATAAATTTGATAATTTCTCCACCTCGAAAAGAAATAAATCCCTCAATAAATGTATAAACCATAACTGACGAATTCTCCTGAATTATCGTGACGAGTCGCATCATCGCCAAGTATACGAGAGGTCAAGGATGAATATGGGATTTGAACAGGAGCCAAATTTTCTATTTAAAAAAATATGACTCTCATTCTTATTTTCCTTATAATAATTTTTGAATCGAAAGTTCGATGTATTCGATGATCCGATGCACGTTCGGTTCTGAAGAATGAAACACAAACCATCAAAATACTCGGAAAATGAGTAATCGTAATAATTTACTCATCGCATTGTCTTGTAATGAATTTTATCATTTTTATCTTTCCATTATTGTTTTGCAAGTATTTTCCTGGATTGAAGAATCATGATTCACTGAACGAGATATCAGATTCCAAAATGATAGAGCATTCGCTTTAGCAGCATTTCAAAAAAATCGAACCTAGCGACTTGACCAAATTATTCGAAATAACCAGAATTCAATTCACCGATTATTCTTTAAATAAAATGTATAATACAATTGGATATCTTTTTGAAATTTTCGACCTAAAAATGAACAGTCGAAAATATGAGATATTCCCGGCACCGAAAATCCAGGCGGGTGCGCCGGCAGCCCATAAATGAATATGGCGACGATTTGTCGGAAAGAATTGTCAATAGTTTCAACCGCTTTCCTTGGCCTTGCATTGAAAAAAACAGACACAGAATTCGAGTGAGAATCCAATACCATTCATGCCGAGTACAATTTTATTTACGTTTAGAGAAAAAAAACATCAACTTGCCGCCTAATCGGCCGATGACACACCCCTGGCATCTACGTCATTTTCTCTGTCACAACCACCAGGGGTATCGGGTAATTTAAAAAGTTGGGATCGTTGCACTCTCGTACGAGGATTAATCAATTCAGTTGAGAAAGACTCTTGATTAGGGCTCGAGTTTCACTAACCTGGCGTTTGTCGATGATTTTTTTTCTCGAGAAGAAAGACTTGAACCGTTCGACTGTGCTTGTTCGTATCGTTAACACGGTGCTCCGTTCGGCGGACAGCCTCCCTAAGCTGCAGCCTGCTGCCTTCCTTACCGAATGGTATACACACTCTTCTCTGGACTCCGCCGAACAACTGTCAGTCACTACTTTTTGTCTTTTGCTGCAACACACGCGGATTTTACACGAAAACCGCGATCCCCGGATATACACCCTTTCACGAATAAATGCGCGTTAGATCTACGAAAAATTGCATAGCTGGAGCCCCCGTTTCCACTATACACCAACTAAGTACAACTCAAACACAAGATCGATTTTGTATCTTGAATATAACGTATCGTTTACAGCAACTGTCTTTGTCTTGTCTCTGATTTCCTCTGTGCTGAAGAAATGGTCGGTGTTTCTCGTTGACGCATGCGCCTAAGAGACGCAATGAAATTTATAATCGTTACAGGGGAAAATAAAATGTGTTCCAAATATCAACGGATTCGCAAATCTAAAAAATTTCTTTAATTTTTATTTCTATAATATGAAAGTTTCAAATATCTATTTGTAATTTCAATTTTTATTTTCAAATTCAGTTTGACGTTGAAAAAATGGATGCGCAAATTTTTAAAGCTTGTTTTCCATGAAGCCATGTGTGTGTGACTGTAACCAACTGTCAAGAACCGGAGGGTAAACACCCGTTGAACCGAAAGCCCGTTAGGCCGAAAGACCGTTGGACCGAAATTTATTTTACCGAATGACAATAATCCGAAATATTACTATACGTTACTAGTCGTGTGCGAATAAGATAGAATGTCACCAAAACTTTTTCGGATTATTGTCATTCGGTAAAATAAATTTCGGTCCAACGGTTTTTCGGCCTAACGGGCTTTCGGTCCAACGGGTGTTTACCGTCACTGGAAGTGCAACGGAATTTTGTGATATCAAATTGTACATCGTGCATTATATATGTATGAATAAACGTAAAAATGTAGTCAAGAACAAAACTCAATAATTTCAACATTTTATACTTTGATTTTCTTTATTATTTATTTGTAAATTTATAAATATAATTATCAATTATTGATCAAACGACAAATTGAGTTTCAAGAGAGAAACCATCAACTTTGATGCACAATGTCGTTTCTGCGTGGATCTGCAAACTATGTTTGGTGCACGACCAGCGTTCTGGGAAAAGGAGCAACTGGAGCAGTTTTCCAAGGTGTCAACAAAAATAATGGCGAACCAGTTGCGGTAAAAACTTTCAATCAGCTTAGTCACATGCGACCCCATGACGTACAGATGAGAGAATTTGAAGTATTGAAAAAAGTGAAGCACGAAAATATTGTGAAATTGTTAGCCATCGAAGAAGAACAGGATGGACGAGGTAAAGTGATTGTTATGGAACTGTGTACGGGAGGTAGTCTTTTCAATATCTTGGATGATCCGGAGAATACATATGGATTGGCGGAAAGTGAATTTTTGTTAGTATTAGAACACTTGTCTGCTGGAATGAAGCATTTACGTGATAACAATCTTGTGCACAGAGATCTGAAACCAGGTAAAATTAAAAAAAACACAATTATGGAAGAACATGTTAAAAATTGAGAAATTGGAATCATTCTTTCTTTGCAGGTAATATAATGAAATTCATTGCCGACGATGGTAGTACGATTTACAAACTCACAGATTTTGGAGCAGCTCGAGAATTACAAGAAGATCAACAATTTGTATCTTTATATGGCACGGAAGAATATCTTCATCCCGATATGTACGAAAGAGCGGTCCTGCGTAAACCCGTTGGTAAAACATTCGGAGCTACTGTGGATTTATGGTCTATAGGAGTGACCTTATATCACGTAGCCACAGGAAACCTCCCGTTTAGACCATTTGGAGGACGTAGAAATAAAGAAACTATGTTTTACATTACAACTAAAAAGTCTTCAGGAGTCATATCGGGAATGCAAACTTCGGAGAACGGGCCAATCGAATGGAGCAGGGAATTGCCACAAAATTGTCAGCTGAGCAACGGTTTGAAAAAAATTGTCACTCCTTTGCTCGCCGGATTATTAGAAGTCGATCCGCAAAGAATTTGGAGTTTTGATCGTTTTTTCACTGAAGTCACGGATACCCTTTGCAGAAAGCCTATTCATATATTCAATGTACATAGAGCTAGTTTGATCAAAGTGTTTCTACATCCTGAAGAAAAACTCGTAGCTCTTCAAGTGCATGTTCAAGATCAAACAGACATCATGCCACACATTCAAATCCTTCTTCTTGGAGATGTACCTTTAACGAATATCGTTGAGGAATCTACTCCAGGAAAAGGATACCCTACGACAACGGAAGAAAAGCCGCTGATGCTGTTTTCTCGAGAAAACAATAACGTGACGTTACCAACGGAAACAGAATTACCCAAATTTCCGGTATTCGCTAATCTTGTTTCAGTCGAAAACGATGCAAGCCAAGCAAAAGTCGCATGTTCCGTAGGCCACGTGTGTAAACGTAGAATCGACAAATTAGCATTGTGCAGTAAATTGTCGCAGGATGCCATCAAAGCTTTCAGCGGACTTTTATCCATTGAATTGACCAGAGTGTTGGAAAAATGTCAACAGTTCAAAGAATTCACCAAAGCTGTTGAAGATACTGTATTAGCTGTAGATAGAAATGAATCTTTCGTGAGACAAGTATTTAGAAAATTAGGAATTCAAAATGGTTTTGAGATGAAGAACTGGAAAAAGGAATTAGATATGAAAAGTAAAGAACTTTTAACAGAACTTTCTCCAGCTATAACGCAATTACATCAAAGGTATCAAAAAAATATCTTACCTGTGATCTGATAATCTTCCACTTATATCATATTTTTTTTTTCATGTTATGTACAGGTATGTGAAAGAGGGCAACTTGCGTGGGGAATGGGATAACACTACAAGAGGATTATGGTGTCCATGGGCTACCAAAGCGAGTCAAAGAGCAGCAACTTTAGTCGATCGTCTTAGAGATGGTTGGCAGCATTTATTGAGAGATAGAGCTACAAGAAGTTTAACATACAACGATGAACAATTTCACGTTTTAGAGCGAATTAAGGTAACAATTATCTCTGCACTAATACAATTTATTTACACAGAACAATGTTGCAAGGATATAATGTTTCAGGTTACTGAAACTGGTCGAAGAATAAAATCCCTCCTAGAAACAGAGTGCATTCCTGCTATGACTCAACGGTCCGAATGTGTGGCAGATTGGTATAAAATGGCGCAAACTGTATATTTACAAACACAAATTTTAGACAAAGATGTAGATAATTATGAACATGCTTTGGAATCTTTTTCGTACAGATTATCTCAGGAGAGTAAAGAACGTCATGAGAATTTCTTATGCTCTTTAGACAGATTTCCAGAAAAATTACCAACCGCTGAAAAAACTTACGTACCCGGAAAAGAAAATATCAAGAAATGGCGTAACATCTGTGATTTGCAAGAGGAAATATCTGTGATTTTGTATGATAATAACCGTTTGATTGATCAATTGTATAATTTTTCTGAACTTGGATTGAAAGATTCGGAAGATTCAGAATCTTAGCTGCAATATTGATTTAATCTCGTCATCCTGTTATAATTTTTTTTTCTTATATCCATCAATTTGAACATCAGTTGTAACGAATTAAGGAAAACCTTGAGTGTTATGACCTTGTCTGCTCTTATCAATAAACTGAAAAAGCAAATAAAAAACGTGGAACTTGGAAGAGGAGAGATAGGAGCGATCGAACAAAAAGCTATAAATAGTTTCAAATAAAATTAGAATTTTATACTGGCTAGACAAGAATCATATTATTCATCTGAAAAGTTTGTTTCATTAAATGTTTCATAGTTTTATCATTTATATGATATTTCGATGGTTTTGATTATAATCTATGATATATGTATTGTACAAGAAAAAGACTGAAAATAAGATGAATTGAGTTGAACCGAATCAGTTTTTAAATTGACGAATTTAATCTGAAAAAAAGTTTGGAATAGAATTTTGTTACTTGACGCAAAAAAATTTCTCACCAGATGATTGTTACACGTTTCAATAATCGATATAAAGGAATAAATATATATATATATATGTAAATAATGTATCTCGAAAGATGAAAGTATACTACAGTGTTTATTTTTTTATGTGAAAATAATTTATATTATTTCATTTATACGAAGAAAATTCATTATAATAATTTATATCTAAATGAATAAAAAAATAAAATGATATCTTCGATGTTTTTTCATTATTATTATTTTTTGTTTTCATTTAAATGAACGTAAGAATAAAAATTTGTACACTCATAATATACAATTGAATATTGTCAATTCTGAAAATAAATTATATGAATTGTATTTACATATCTATATTCGTATTTCTTTCGATTAAAAGATTCAATTTTTGCTTTCTTTTCTGTTCTTTGTGCTCTTCTTGGATACTATTGAAATAATTCAATAATTCAGGGAAATTAAATTGATCGTTAAAACGACTTTGCGGTTTTGCGTTACTCGGTATTTGCCTTGCGAGTGGAGGAATGGCCGATAAACGACGTTGTAGCGTAGCATACGCTTCGCTTTGAGGTAAAATCATTAATAAACCGTAAAGCGCGTACACCAACGCTTCATTTCCTTCTCTCTCTAGAAGCTGTAATCTTAAATCTTGAAGAAAAAAAAAAGAAAAGTATGTTATACATTTTTTCAGATTTTCTTTGATTACTCTAAGACTGTTTTTTTCTTCTATCTACAATGTATAGGAAAACCTTTACTTGCATCTAAAACTTGATCTGATTTTTTATACTCACATGTGAAAATCGGCGATTCAATGAGTTGAACCAATTTATCGATTTCAGTCAAAAATTCCACGGTGACTTCAATGTTTTCGCTAATTTGATAGTTAAGGTTGATAAATTTCTTTGATAAAAAAATACATTATATAAATATGATAAAGGATACAACGATTTGATAATATTGCACGCATGATCGTAGTGTTGTGATAAAAAGCATAATGCGACAGTTGCTACTGGATTATGACACCACGACGCATATAAGCATTTGAATAAATCACAGCTATCCTACAAAAGAAACATATAAAATATTATTTTAATATATTCTTGTTGTACATATTCACTAGGGCGACTCTTATGGTTTTTCAAAATTTTTTGTCTCACTCCAATGAGAAATTCCAATTTTGTTTCAAAATAAATCCTGACAAACTCTGGTAAATCTTAAACTCTCGGTGTGATTTTCACTCTCAAATTCAGCCCGAAAATTTTTTGTACTGTATAGGAAAGCGAAATAAACCTTACTGAATTTCCAAATTCTCCACGGTTTGGCCGAAAACTCTGTGTACGAATGAAAAGTAAAGACGGGTCTTTCGATATATGATATAATAATCCTTCTCTCAAAACTTCCTCATTTGAAAATTATTGATTCATCCCACATAATGTCGAGAAATCCTATTTCTAACAAACCTTTTAAAGACATCTAAAAGCAGCAAAAACAATATCTTACATAAAACACCCTTAATTATATCAGTCGATGTTCCTCAAGAAATACTTGAAAATGATTATGTCGAAGTCACCACCTAAGATTCTTGGGAGCTCCAGAATAATGAAAAATTCCGTAACTTTTTATTCCAGAAAGAATTGAAATCTTTTTGGGGACCAAGACAAAAAGATTCGAAAAAATAAATACCACCCTAATATTTTCTATGAAATGTATACTTACAATAGAATCCAAATCTTTCAATTTATTCCTCAAATTGAACAATTCGGAACTGGTTAACAGAATAACATTCAAAGTTTGTATCATAGTGCAAGCAAAACTCAAGTTTTGTTCCTCTTGTAATATTTTAGCTAAAGTTCTATAAATATCCTCAGCGCTCAAAAGTATACACAATTCCCTTATGATAAAAGCACCTTTCTCTTCGAGCAAATGTCTATCCGTTGAAAACAATCTCAACAGATTTATGATAAACTTCGTAAAATATTTGTTTTGAACTTTCGTACTGGAAGTTCTTTTGGCCGCTTCCGGAGATTTGGAACTGATAATTTCAGCCATCACAACCAAAGTTTGTTGCACCACTTCATCAGAATTGTCGCTAAGAGACCTCATCAATCTCGGGAATAATTCATCTATATGTTGAAACATTTTATGTGGAATGTGGGTGAATAGATGATGAATCCATTTTAATACTGCAACTTTAGTTGGAACTGACATATGCATTAAATGCTTTGTTAAAACTTCTACGACGCTCGCCAAATCTAAATTTTCTTCTAAAGAATTTTCGATATCTAAAAATAAAATATATACGTATATCAATATACCTATGATTTACCATTCTTAATGGAGGAAAATTAATTACCTTCAGGTTTAACTGTTTGCGCATCTGTTTCAGAAATTTTTAAATTCTTGAAATCCGCATCTTTCATGGTAATCAATTTAGTTAAATTCGTATTAACTTGCATCGCAGTCTCTTTAATACTTTTACGGGTATCGCCGTCGTAAGACAAACAAGGTAAAACCGCGGTAAGTATCCCAGACATATGAGGAAGCATAAGAGGACCAGATAAATTAACGAATTCCTTAATCCATGTGATTGCCGTTAATTGAAGGAGCTCATCCGTACTTTGAGCATGAATGATTAAAATGTTAATCATAGCTGGAAAATCCACTCTAGTGGGATTATTTTTTATACTACGTAAAAATTCACCAAGCACCGTATCTGTGATTTTCTTGATCTCTGGTGTTGGATCTTCTAATATTTTAAACAAGCCATCTAACAAATCAGGTAAAATGATAATAAAATCCAGGCCAGGTACTGCGTCTAACACGGATATCCAACCTATCACGAATTGTCTGCCAAATGGGTTTTTAGTATAAATACGTTCACGTAATAAGGGCATAAATCCCACTAAATCGAACAAACCACTTTCCGTTACAATATCCTGAAAGAATTTCAAAATTTTATGTACAAATCAAAGTGAAGTAATGATATATGAATACCTTCATTAATCTATCTAGCAATTCAGTGGCATTTTTGATACTCTGCTCCGAGTCACAAGCTAGATTACTTAGAGCTCCAAAAATATCTGTAAATTGAGGCAGGATGGCTCCTCTTGCAACTTTGACTACATTATACAAGCTTTCGCAAGCATAATATCTCACTCTAAGATCTGAATCACAGAAACAAGCCAAAATTGGATGTATCAACTCTTCGATATATTGTCCAGTATCTTTTGATAAACCCACTGCCATAGCAGCTAAGCCGATGAGACCTCCTTTTCTCGTATGTGGATTCTGAGAAGTTGCAAAATCCTGGCCAAGAACTTTTAATAATCTTTTGATTTGTATAGTATTATTGTGTGCGGCAAAATCTTTAACCATTCTGTAAATTGACCATATGTCAAGTTAGAAATGTACACATATGTATATCTATATATATATATATAACCTTACTTTTCTATTTCCAAGGCAGCTGCTTTTCTTTTTTCATACATTTTATCGCTCAAAGACCGGACACAAGCCGCGCTAAGAGGCGCGTAATCTCTTTCAGACATTGTTTCTTGAATTTATTTCACTTTGTGCAAGGAAAACACATGAGAGAATGAGTAACGCTTGAACTTTTTACAAAGACTATTGCGAAGAATACATTTTAGAAGATGCAATGTTTCTAATTAGTTATTCATTATAGTGGTATTATTTTCTTCTCCCACAAATCATTGATTCATGTTTATTCAACAAATTGAAGATGCGTTTGAATGAAACCGTGTTTTGAACTGAAATAAATTTTAGGGGGTGTGAAATAGATTGAATTTCTACATCTAATCTACTGTACACTGTACACACATTACCCTACAGTTTCTCATTAAATTGATACAAATGAATACAAATTAGATATGAATTCAGTCAGCTGACGCGTACACATGCTTACATCGCTTACATTCACGTAATTTCGTAATCAGGTATCCTTATACCGGGTGTTCGATTGTAGTTGGCTGCAGTATGCACGGTATGCACTAAGAATATCCATCCTTTTCCAAACAATCACAACAATAAAGGATAGATATTCTGTTGATTTCACGCTTCGAATAATAAAGCGTTCACAGCTTAGACTTAGAATGTACAAAATTGAACAAACCTACAACAACCTGAAGCAACTTAAAGGTTATAGCGAGACATCTTAAAAATCATTGGAGTGGTAAAAAATATGACAAATTGTGTTTTATTGATGTAGTCTTTTCGTATCTTTCGTGTATACAGTGTTTAAAAATGTAAGTTATCTTGGATTTTGAACTTTTTGTAAGAAGATTGATTTTATGAAGTCACAGATTCATAAAATTCTTCATTTCTGTCCTGTTCTCCATATCTCGACAGGAATTTTGTTTTCTTTTCAATCAAACGTACGAGCGCATATATTTGCACGTAGACATCACTTTCTGTTGCAGAAATTTTATCTTCTGACGAATTTCACTTGACCGCAGTAAAAAATGAGTTCGGGATTTATATCTGAGGCAGAAATTGCTGAACAACGGAAAATAAGGCAAGAGGAATGGGAACGTGTGCGAACGGCGGATCAACCTATAGGTTATTATACTTTTTGGTTTGCGTTCTCAAAAAAATTGCAATTAATACCACTATAGAAAGACATAATAATAATTTCATCTTATGCAATGATGTTTTACATATCACAGTTCATAATAGATTGTTCTATAAAATTATGTTAATCGACTGTTACTGCAGTCTACTGTAGTCGCTGCATTTGTTCCATCTTTATACTATTGTTTTAAAAATTTCAGATTAAAATTGAATTTCAAAAGCATATTAAATGCAATTTTGTGAGGAACGATTCTCATTTTGAAGAGAAAATATCATAGAATATCGAAGTCTACTGACGTATTGAATTATGTTAATTGCAAAATCTGTTAATCTGTTGAATGATTTTTTTCCATATAGAACCACCTGAAGAATCATATGATCCAAGATCTTTATTCGAACGTTTGCAAGAACAAAAGAATAGGAGAGATGCAGAGTATGAAGAAGCTCATAAGCTCAGTGAGTCTTAATTTTTGAATTGACATAAAAGTTATTTGATTTTAATTCATTTTTTCTTCCAATTATTTTAAAAAATTACACTGGTTTTTCGTGAATCATACAGATGAACAAAGGATGTACATTTTTCTGAAGAAAAATATGTCAAAAAATGTTGTTGAACTTCTACTATAGAAATATCACTAGATTCATTCTGAGATTTATTGAACGTTTCAATAATTGATGAGACTTTTAGAGGGTAACAGAAATAATGTTATGATTGGGTTATATCATTCATGCTAGAGTTTAATTTTCAAACTGTTACCGAATGAAGATAATTGTACTGTATGAAATTACCGAGATATGTCAATAATATGTTTACATTTTTTCTCTTATTATGGTCTGTTTCAAGATATATTGTGTTCACTATTACTAGAATTTATACATCAAATTTACTTTGAATAAAGTTATGAAAGAATTCATACACAAATGGGTATGGTATTATATTAATTGAATTAATATTCAAACAAAAAGGATAAAATAAATATCTTAACAATAATTTCAGAGAATATGATCAAAGGTTTGGACGACGATGAGGTAGAATTCTTAGATTTGGTTGACAGGACTAAATTAGAAGAAGAACGCAAGAAAAATCTTGAAGAACAGAAGGAAATGCGGGATTTCAAAGCTGCTGTTGCTTCTTTGCAAGAAAAATCATTAGATGAGAGATTGAAGCAAGAGCTAAAAACACCGCACAATAGCAGTAAAAGTCCATCTAGCAGAAGGTAAAGTTTTATTACAGTTTCAATTTTCTTGTATCCCTCAATATTATAACAATTATTTTCAGTACCAGAAATTCTCAATTAAAATTATTGGCTGGAGTTGTGATTAAAAAATCTGACAAACCAAAAGGTAAGAATTATTTTTCTTTTCTCTATTCTAATAATTTGCTACTAAAACAATACATACTTTTTAGATACCGAAGAAAGAGGTACTAAGCGAAAACTGTCTACTTCCGAGGACGATAAAAATTCAATGGAAGAGAAAGAATCTACTCCTTCCAGTGAAGAAACATCCCAAGAAGAATGTAAACCGGATATGGGGGAAGAGGATGCGGATAAATGCATTGCCGTAGTAAATCAAACTGCCATGAAATGTATCGGTATTCTACCGGGTCTTGGATCCTACGAAGATTCAAGTGACAGTGATTGTAGCTCGGATACCGATCAAGATCCTGAACCTACTCCTACCAAATACGATCTTTTAGGTCGAAAAATAGAACCTCCAAAGGATAAAGAAAAAAGCTGAAAGAGAGTTCAAGATATATCGAATAATGAATAATAAAATTAATACAAAGCATAATAATCTCTTTTTGTTATTATTGAACATATTTCACTTCATTTTATGAAATTATTTATTAAATTCAAGCATATATTTCTATTCTCAATTGGAGAATAATAAAATAGTTGAAGTATTGAAAATATAATGTGATACACTTATGAGGTCGCAATGTTTATTTTGGAATTCATCAATTCTACAATGAAAATTGCAATTAGACGAGTGAAATGAATTTGTACATTACAGAAAGTTTTTATGTAATAAATTTGGTAGTTCAGAAAACTTGTTCTCGAGTTTTATATTTTTAGTGTTCCTCGTACCTTTTTGATTGCAAAAGAGAGGGAAACGAAATTTTGAGTATGTAATTATGAATTAAGTAGAAGTGGATGTAGAGCAGCCCTATATGTTTCTGGTGGAGATGAATTTCTCCCTTGCCTCAAGTTTAGTTTAGCAGTACATAGTAATCTTTTGTAGCAACTTCTTCTATCATTAGATATACGAGATGCATGGAGAAATAATAAGAGTCACATTTTTTGTAGAAAGAAGATTCATGTATTGTAAAAGAAAAGAAAAAGGAAAAAGAATCAATGGTGTCACAAATTAATCAACTCGCGTAATATATGTGATAAAATGAAAATATAAAGCAATTCATTAAAATTTTTATGAATATCTTATATGAAAGAGTTTTGTAGAAAATATTCGAAGTTGTCCACAGAGAAATTCGAAATCTATGCTCTGGATCCCACATATCTCCTTATTACGTAAAAAATGTACAAGCACACATATTAAAAGATATTGAATCAACTTAACAGAGCGATTTAAAAAATTCTGATCACCCACTAAAAGTATTAAGACGATGAAAATACTTAGGATATGATGATCTTTTTGACATATACATTCCCAGTATATACATGCAAGTGGTATAATCTAGAATTTTTAATATAATAAACAATAAAATTGAAATTGATATTTTCAAAACATATAATTACACTTAAGAGTACGTTATTTTTAAATACATTATCAACAACTACGTGTAATTTCTTATTTAGGAGTACAGAAATGCCAACATGATTGATTACATTTCTCTCTTACTTTACCTACTATTAATAAATTTTTGTGTTTTCATTTTTCAATTGTGTTACAGTTTACTGCGTCAATATTTTTAATGAAATGAAAAAAAAAAATTACTTTATCCAATATTTTACATAAATCATATTGATATATGCATGTGGAATTTTTCACATTGTAGTTTCACAGTTAATTGTGTTCTGTTTAGAGTTGTTTTGCGGCAACAGATCGCTTGGTATTGACAACAACTTTTATTCGCCGTCAAAGCATTTGATCTACTTCTTGAATAATTTCAAACAGATTTAAAAATATAAAACACTGTTGAATATCCACACGTAGGTCATATGAAATTATACATTTACGTTTACGAAAGCATGCATAATTTCAATGATATATTCACTAAGTCTTAGAGTCTTTTTTGTTACTTCAAATACAGGCATACATGGCATCAATGTCCAGTACTTGAATGATCGCATGTCATATTTAATTCGATTTCGAAAATTTCATTATAAAAAAATATTGACAAATACTAATGTTTGCTTTTTTTTCCAAATTATGTAAAGATATGATTATCCGAACGGAGAAGGATGAAGAATTCATAGTAGTAGCTAATGGCTGTCACAATGAATCATCCAATTTTCTTGTATCAATTTTGAATTTAATTCGCGTATTATCATTCAAAGTAAGTTTAATAATCAGTTCTTTACGAATTCGCATAAAAATATACAATGTCAAAAAGATGATTGTTATGTATGCACAAATTATTTGACATCTTTCAAATAATAAAAATTAATCATGAAAATACTTAGCACTCTATGAAGGTTCTAAACATTACGAAATGACATTTTGAAAGAGTTTGGTGTTCCATTGAATTGATTCACAAGAAATAATCGGCTTGCGGCTTTTTACTAGGTATTCCTCGACTTTCTTGTGGAGCTGCCTCGAATATTGTAAAATCTCTTTGCAAGTGTTCATTGAGTTCCAATATTGCAGCTACATTACCACACCTGAAATTCAATTCGTTTTTTTTTTGTTTAATTCAACTGTTTATGCGTATGAATCTTGGGGTTTGGTTCAAAACAAAATATACCTATAACAGTAATTTGGTGCCGACCAAACAGTGAGAACAGTTTCGTTAAAATGCCATTTATAGCCTTCCATGACCAACTGATGTGCCCTGCATATCATGTCAATATCATTAGCTGAATTAAATTGTGCTACCACATCGCTACCAAATAAATATCCAGCTCCGCGAGGTGAAACACCCCATCCTTGAGTATCTTCTGGATCTGACCATAATAAATCACACATTGGACCATCGTGAGGTACCTGTGACAAGAATTTGAATTTATTCAACGATTTCTACAGATACCATTTAAGAGAATTCAAATCAAATCTTTTGATAGACTTACTTCTTGTTTTCTATCTATCGTTCGAATTTGATCGAGCGTTTGAATACTTGGAGATAGACCTCCATGAACACAAAATATTTTTCCATCGATGATAGCTGACAATGACAAATAATCAAAAATTTCAGTACAGCATCGCCATACTGTTATGCTACCATATTTTCGTAAACATTCATCATAAAATCCATAAACTTGTGTGATCTGTCTGGATTCGTGATTCCCTCTAATTAATGTTATTCTATCAGGGTAACGAACCTATACATTCAATACATTCAATAAATAAATTAAAGATAATATTGAAGGTTTTCTCAAGTATACACAATTTCTGAAGATAATTCAAGATAATTTAATAAAATGCATGAAATTAACCAGAGACATACTTTTGTACCAATTTCGTATTTTATGAAATTATCTTTGTGCGAGTAGAATCAAGCGAAGAGAATAAAATAATGGATTACCTTCAATGCAAGGAGAAGTAAA
Source organism: Gonatopus flavifemur (assembly GCA_018340375.1). Lineage (NCBI taxonomy): Eukaryota > Metazoa > Arthropoda > Insecta > Hymenoptera > Dryinidae > Gonatopus > Gonatopus flavifemur. The sequence goes on from JAFFJZ010000002.1 coordinate 62,934,458, forward strand.
AATGTTTCAACACTGTAAAACCCTCTATCAACGAAATCACCCATGAAAAGATAATTTGTTTCTGGAACATCACCTCCCACTTTAAATAATTCTTTCAAATCATAAAATTGTCCATGGATATCTCCACATACCTGAAGACCACAATATTTGTTATTTAAATTGGATTCATAAAAATGTATTCAAAATACAAAAGGGTTTTTAAATGAACAAGATTCAATTATCATTTCATTACTATTGTACTGTATTAACGATTTCTTTTGAGAAAACTTTGTTTGATCTTAGTCCCCTGATGTTCACATACAAAAAACGTTCATTCCATTGGAAAGATAATAATTTGAAATAACACTTAATGAAAAATGTGTATTTCACAGTGTCTTACCGTTACTGGAGAATCGACTCGTTGTACATTACTTTCTTCTATGAGAATTTCACGAGCTTTAGCGCATAATGCTTTTACCTCTGCCTCTTTGATAATCTCACACTCTTTCAATTGTTCAATTTGCCGATCCAAATCGCTGGAATTTGCCATTTCAGTGCTTGAAAAGAAAGATTTTGGCTGAAAAACATTTCTATCTATAATACAATTTTAAAGATCGATGGACAATAAATTAAGATTTGTATTCATTTTATCTGAGATTAAATTGAATTTCGAATATATTCTGTAAGGTTTTGTCATAACTACTGAAATATGTATTGACAAAAAAATTTTTTATTTGAAGAATATGTAGTCAATTAAAGAATAAGTTGAATCATTTTTGTAACTTTGTCAGAGCTTGCATGGAATCAACTTTCAGATACTTGAAAGCAATAGTCTCAAGTTTATGAGAAAAATTTCAAATACGTTGAAGATTTTCATTTCTTGCTAGATTTTATGATGTTTATACATTTATGTGAAACTTGTATCGTTTACCATTACAGTAAATTCAACATAAATTCTTAGTTGTTACTTTTGCTTTTAATAGGTAATATTCATATAGTCCTATGCATCGACAAAGGATACAGAGACATGATAATGTGCGTTAAATGTGCTGAATTTGTAAAATTTCATCAAAAAACTCATCAAAGTGATTTTGGGATTTCTTATTTAGTAAACTTTGAAACTGATATGTTTTGAGGCAAAAATATTTGAATTACAAAAGATTTTTGCTCAAAGCTTAGATTCTCCTTTATCAAATGAGAATTTAAAATCAATAACACAGATTATTTGTTAATGAATATTAAGCGTCTATAATAGAAATTTAAAATAGGCATCTCGAATAACCCTGTGTTGTTTCAAGTCCTCAAGTACGTCAAGAGCGATGCTCACCGTCTCAAGGAAAAATTGTTACAAATTATAGACCTCAACTTTAAAAACGTCAGGCTCAATCTATTCTATGTCTATTTACAAAACAATGTGTAATGCGAATAAAAATAACTCATATCTTGTCACAAAGTACAAACATTTTTGAAATGGACTTAAGAATATTGAACCATCTATATTTTTATAAATGATGAATGCATTCATGCATAGAATATATTAGAAAATTAATCAACCAAAAGAATGGAATATCTTTGCTTTATATGAGGTGAAAATTCATTTTCTTCTAACGAAAAACAGATGGAACATAACCAAGTTTCGGAGTAATTCAAATTTGGATGAACTTGAGATATTAAAAAAAATTAGGGAAGTATTCAAAAGGTACCTTGTTTGTAGATGAATGTCTAGGGTTTGGTGTAGAGTTGATATAAAGTATTTTTATTTGAATAAAGGAAAATATTAAATATACATACCGTTTAGGATACAGGAACGTACGATCGTTGCACTGTGAACACGACCATAAGGAACATATACTGCCATCTACAGCAAATGATGCTGATTCTCTTGACTGCAGTTTTTACCATTGGGCTCTGTATATACAGTGGGTATAATAAATCTGTAACGGTAGACCTGTTTTATACCGAAATTGTGTTATTCCGAAAACCGATGACTCCGAAATATTTTATCTCGATGAGTTATATTCCGAAAGTTCAGTATCCCGATTATTTTCGGTCCAATTGTATCGCTCATTTCTTATGGATTCCAAAAGACGAATCAATCACGATTTGTCAGTACAACGAACTTTCGGAATATAAGGCTGGCCTCCCATGGACCGGAATTCGTTCCGGCGGAATGAAAATTGAACCAATGCACAATTTTTGATAGATTTCTGATAGAACGCTCTAAAAGGAATTGTGAAAGCGATTGGTTTAAAGTCATTCCGCCGGAACGAATTCCGGTCCATGGGAGAGTAGCCTAACTCGTCGGAATACGAAATTTCCTGGAAAACCTCTAGTAAGTTACTAGAAATTGACCGATCAGCGAAGTTTGGGATATTGACCTTTCGGGATATCTTCATCCGGGACAACACTGATTGAAAAAAGACAAGCTGTGGGATCTCTTACTTCAATCTATGGAGCTTTCCGAAGTAGCTGATCCAAGTGATCCCGATCACTTTTCAAGCATTTTGATTGGTTGGAAAGTGATCCGGATCACTTGGATCAGCTACTTCGGAAGGCCTCAGTGTTGACGCGGCGTCAAAAAACGCTGGCATCAGTTTCCTGCCTCAAGGGCCTTTTTCATGGCAGCTTCAGCATCAAGCGTCAACATTGGAAGAACAGAGAGAATCTGTTGGACCACTCGTTTCTTCCAATGTTGACGCTTGGTGCAGAAGCTCCCATGAAATGGTACCTTAAGGGGCCTATTTCATGGGAGCTTCAGCACCAAGCGTCAACATTGGAAGAAACAAGTGATCCGACGGGTTCTCTTTTTGTTTCCAATGTTGAAGTTTGATGCTGAAGCTGCCATAAAAAAAGCCCTTTAGGATTTCGTATAATACTTCCAAGTAAAACCATCTAGTGACCTAGTACTTCATGGGGGTTCTCGTTGAAATAGCCAATTAGAGGTAGTATGCAACATGGATCGCTAGTAATATTTAATAACTTCACTAGAAATCTCTAGTCTACAGCCAATGCCAAGCAGTCAGGCTTTTCGCATACTACCCAATGAGAACTGTTTGCTACCATAACCTCACTTGCACATAACTTGAAACTAAAAGCCACTGAAGAGTCCTATAGTCAGAGTTGCCAGGTTAGGGGGGTTTCTGAGGAAATCTACCAATGAATTGGCCCAATTAAATGCAATGATCAATGAAGAGACCCTAATTCCCCTAACCTGGCAACCGTGCCTACAGTCGAATAAAAGTAAAAGCAGTGATCAAGAAGGTAGACTCCTGTTGTCCCGAATGTCTGTTGGCCCGAAATTTTCTGATTCGTTGAAAACTAGTATTTGTTAGGGAAATGACTGAAAAATACTAGTTTTTTTACCAATGAAAAAATTTCGGGCTAACAGGCATTCGGGACAACAAGGGTCTACCTCAGAGAAAAACTGGATATAATGAAAAAGAAATCTTCAAAACTTTCTTGATGTAAAATCAATCAATGTATATTAAGGGGATACCAGAATACCGACCGAGTAAACATTTTCTCAGTAAGAATTCTTTGCGCTGAACTCACAAAAAGGTCTGGAACTTCTAGGAAACAATGCTCAGTCCTTCATCTATCGCGTTACATCGTCCAAATTTCGAATTCCGGAGAACAAATTTTCTTTACCGACTGGGAAAAAAGTTTTTCTTCGAAATTCGAAATTTGGGCGGTGTACCCAGGGGGCATAATCTTAAATTGAACATTCTCAAATGGATTTCAGCGCTGCCGTATGGTAGTACAGTGAACTATTTGACATAGATACAACTAACACAAACAATGAACAAATCACACCGATTTTCGAATGAGTGTTAGTGTATACATGTAAAATAGTTCACTGTACTACTGCATGGCAGCGCTGAAATCCGTTTGAAAATTTTCTATTTCAGATTATGCCCCCTGGGTGTACCGTAATAAATAAAGTACTCAAGATTATTTGCTGAGAATTTCAGACCTTCTCATAAATTCAGTGCGGAGAATTCTTATCGAGAAAATGTTTACTCAGTCAATACGCTGGTATTCCCTTAATCCATTATTAATATTCATGGTGAAACTGCTAGGCCTACAGAAAAAGTAACTATTGGAAATAGGATATTCCGTTGGGGGATGTACATCCACTCAAACAAAATTTTTACAATTTTTTTTTAACAATAATTGTAAACATTTTGTTTTTTGCGGATTGTTCATCCTTCAACTGGATATCTTATTTCCAATAGTTACTTCTTTCCCGGAGAGAACATGAAGCTTCAGCGGAACGTTCAGATCCCTGTTGAAAATGTCCCATAAATTCTCATATATAAATCTTATTAGTTTATATGAATTTTAACAAGTTTCTATGGGTCTATATGCGGTTTCTGTCCTAGAACTTATGGGTTTTATATGATTCCATGTAAGAATACAAAAACTATATGAGAACTTCATGAGATTCAATTAGAACCATTTGCAAAATCTCATAAAACCGTATAAAATCAAGTGTGTGTACTAGATTTCATGCAGTTTCTGTCCTAGAAATAACTAGAATTCATTAGAATTTATGAGATCTTTTAAACAGGGATCCCATGTAACACAGAATATTCTGAGAATATTCTCACGACATCCGTGAAATGTACTTGATCGAATATTCTCACAAAGAGCTTAAAAGATTCGTAAATATTCTCAGAAGATTCTTAGAACATTTAAATGAGACTGTTTCGAATATTCTACGAACGTTCGTACAATATGCGTACAAAGTTTGTAGGGAGTTTGATGAACAGCGCATGCGCAAGTATCGTGATGACATGAATTCATTAATGGCGGATAATGTTGTTGACAGGCTACAGACCCTTGGACAATATATTATTTTAATTTGTGTTTTGGGAATAATAAATCTATGAAAGGTGCATTTCAATATCGCAAAGGTTCTCTGAGAGTACCATGTGTGAAAATAATAATCCTCAAAAGTGTAATGAAATATTGAAAAATACCGTATATATTATGATTGCCTGATCATAAGTATCTCATCCATCTATGTGAATTCATAATATCGCTAACCATTCATGATTACAAACGTCTAATGATAAAAAAATTGATTGTGAATTAGTTTACGGTGACATGCAGAAGTTTATATTGACGGGAATTCTTATTTCAACAGCATTTTTTTCTAATATTCCCACAATATCCGTGGCATCATATTCTGGGAATATTTGAAACAGTCCCATTCAAACATTCTGAGAATGTGCGTAGACTATATTCGCACGTAATAAGAATCTCCATAGAATATTTGAATATCCTCAACGTATATTCTCAGAACATTCTCAGAACGTGCGTGTGCTACCTGGGATTGGATCTGTATAGATTGGATCGAAGGTTCATGAAAGCTAACTTTTAGATTCACAAACGTTTGTCAAAGGTACTACGAACGTTGAAATGCCCGCCTCAGAATACTCTCAGGAAACATAGATGGAACGTTCATTGAAGGTTCATCAAAGGTTTGAGGAAATTTGAGCTTAACAAAAATATCTATACCTATTCGTGCTAAAAATTCCCAATAAAAAACGATTCAAAACGATAAGATTTCTTTATAGTTTTGAATGAGGTTTTTGAATACGGAATTTGCAATGTTATATCGTTCCTAAACGATAGAACTCTATCGTTCCTTATGGTATTGTATGAAATTTAACAGGATGTATGTGGTTTTATAGTGGAATTCGTACAGAAAAAGTACCACTTATTCGAAAAAAAATAGTCATGTGGTCCAAAATAAGTGGTCCTTTTTCTATAAGAATTTCACGATAAAATCATATACGTTTCACGTTAAATTCTATAGATTACTATAAGGAACGATAGAGTTGTACACTGAGAGAAATAATGATTAATATCAAGAATTTAAATTCATGAATACTGCCAAGAATACAAATTCTTGATTATAGCTAATATGTTATTGGCCCAAAAGAAATTTCCTTGAATCGAGAAATATTTCCTTGATTTAAGAAAATTTCTTTTGGGCCAATAACATATCAACTGTAATCAAGAATTTTTATTCTTGGCAGTATTCATGAATTAAAATTCTTGATATTAATCATCATTTCTCTCAGTGTATGGTTTAAGAACGATATAACATTGTGAATTCCGTATTCAAAAACCTCATTCAAAACTATAGAGAAATCTTATCGTTTTGAATCGTTTTTTATTGGGAACTTATAGCAGGGTAGATTAATTTATAATAATTTATGTTTATTAATTAATTTATTTTCCATATAAATTGATCAAAATAAATATAAGTATAGATATTTTTGTGAAGCTTCGACAAACCTTCGATTAACCTTCAGCGAACGTTCCATCTATATATTCCCTAAACGTATTTCGAGGCGAACATTTCAACGTCCGTAGAATCTTTGTCAAACGTTTGTGAATCTAAAAGTTAGCTCTAATGAACCTTCGGCCCGATCTATACACATCTGATCTGAACGTTCGCTGAAGCTTCATGTTCTCTTCGGGTTGTGACCCAAGCAGTTTCATCGTGGGCACCAAAGGGTGTGGATAATTCGAAATTGTTTATAATTTTTATTTAAAAAAATCGCGATGACTAAAAAGTCTTTTTGAACCTTCAAAACCCTCATAAAGTCATCTTTCCTGCTTATATTTTTTCCTTGTAAAACTTTGAATAAGGCTTATTAACCCTTAATAACCTATGCGGAAAGTCAAAAATTTCAGGAAAGATAAGACTTTTCAAGAGTTTTACAGAGTTACCAAGACTTATTAACGTTTTTCTTAGCATAGTAAGGGGTATTGAGATTCTCAGAAAGGCTTATTCAGAGTTCTGAAGACTTGTAAAGAGCTTTTCAGATAATTATTTCCACAAGGGCAGTTATCCGATGATTTCCTGATAAATCTCTATGTTACTTTTATATTAGATATCTATTCGTTGCATTATTAGACAGGTCCGATGAACAATACAATACCATTGACAATTTTACGATGAAATTCTGACAAAATGTCCCGAAGAGAACATGAAGCTTCAGCGAACGTTCAAATTAGATCTGTATAGATCGGCTCGAAGGTTTGTGAAAGCCAACTTTTAGATTCACAAACGTTCGTCAAAGGTACTACGAACGTTGAGATGTCCGCCTCGAAATACGTTCAGGAAACATAGATGAAACGTTCGCTGAAGGTTCATCGAAGGTTTAACGAAGCTCCACAAAAATATCTATACTTAGATTAATTTATAATAATTTATGTTTATTAATTCATTTATTTTTTATATAAATTGATCAAAATTAATATAAGTATAGATATTTTTGTGGAGCTTCGTTAAACCTTCGATGAACCTTCAGCGAACGTTCCATCTGTGTTTCCTGAACGTATTTCGAGGCGGACATTTCAACGTCCGTAGAACCTTTGTCAAACGTTTGTGAATCTAAAACTTAGCTCTAATGAACCTCCGGCCCGATCTATACACATCTGATCTGAACACGGAGAGAAAAAATTTGCTGACGCAGCAAATCGAGGTATTATATATAGAATAGCAAGATTTTTTGCTGACCTAGCTAAAAATTTGCTATAACAGCAATCGTGTTAGCTACGACAGCAATTTTTTAGCTGTGGCAGCAAAAAATGTTTGCTCCGCCAGCAAATTTTCAGTATTATATACAAAATAGTAAACAAATTTTGCTGGGATAGCAAACATTTTTTGCTGCCACAGCTAAAGATTCGCTGTTGCAGCTAACAAGATTGCTGGAACAGCAAATAGTTTGCTGTCACTGCAAAAAATTTGCTGCTCTGGCAAAAGGAACCCAGCAAAAGTGGATTTCGCTGCCACAGCGAATTCCTTTTTCTCCGTGAACGTTCGCTGAAGCTTCATGTTCTCTTCGGGGTAAGTATTAAGTTTCCCATTAGGGCATACGTCAGTCTATGAAACTTTGTATTATTTTGATGCATGTGAGCATATCTCCTAATGTCATTTTGACAAAATTTAGAATAATTTTTTACATTGATTTCATACTGCAGATCAATGTGAAATTGATCGCAATCTTTCACACAACATTCCCCCCCTCAAAATTTCAAACATTCATTATATTCTTCAAATGATATCAGAAAGTTCTCTAATGCGTCGATTTCGGAAACTTTTCAGGTGACTTTCTTATGAGGTCTGGATAAATGATGAGAAAGTGATTTGAGTTAACTTTCTGATAACTTTAGACCTCATAAAAAAGTCATCTAAAAATTTCCGAGATCTACGCATTAAAAAACTGTCCCGCACCCTGAGCGCAAAATACTATTTTTTTCGTCTATGTCGGGGGAGCAAAATACCACATTCAAAATAACTATTTTGGTCCCTAGGAAGAGAATGTGGTTCAACATGGGAGTATACACAGATAAAAGTGTTTCTTCAAATCTAAGAAACTATTATTTGGATAGGTCGGAATAAATATTTTTTTCATTTAAAAAAAGGTATCATTTGGAACGAGTTTGGAATGTTTATTTTGATCTATTCAAAAAACAATTTATCAGATTCAAAACATCCTTTTATCTTTGTAGGTGTTTGCAGACTCGTGCAAAATACCGTCCTCGCACTCAGAGAAAAAAAGTTGCTGAAACAGCAAACCTCGAAAATTTGCTTTGCCGATATGGCAAAACTTGTTGCTGAATTAGCAAAAAATCTTGCTCTTTTACAGGCGCTTGCCATTCAGCAATCCGGAATTGTAGATATACAGACGGCTAGAAAATTTTGCTGAATTAGCAAATATCTTACTGGGATAGCAATATTTTGGCTGTAACAGCAACTGTTTTGCTAATTTAGCAGAGCAGATTTTCCGGAAACGCTTTTTCAAAAAAATTGTTCTCTGCGTGCGCTTCGTGCGAGCGTCAACCATGCACTCGTCGGCAAAAACCTATTTTGCTCCTTATAGTTGCACATTGTATTATTCTGATATCATTTAGAGAATATAATGAATGTTTGAAATGTTTAGTGCACGGAGAAAAAGGAATTCGCTGTGGCAGCGAAATCTACTTTTGATGGGTTCCTTTTGCCAGAGCAGCAAATTTTTTGCTGTGACAGCAAACTATTTGCTGTTCCAGCAATCTTTAGCTGTGGCAGCAAAAAATGTTTGCTATCCCAGCAAAATTTGTTTGCTATTCTACATATAATACTGAAAATTTGCTGGCGGAGCAAACATTTATTGCTGCCACAGCTAAAAAATTGCTGTCGTAGCTAACACGATTGCTGTTATAGCAAATTTTTAGCTAGGTCAGCAAAAAATTTTGCTATTCCATATATAATACCTCGATTTGCTGCGTCAGCAAATTTTTTCTCTCCGTGTGGAAAAGTGTTGACTGGGTTCGTACACGGAAAATAGAAAATGGGGAAATGTACCGTGTAGGATGACAAAGCGTTGCTTCGAGCCTGGAAATGGAAATTTTTGTGAATTATATTTTCCAATAATTCCCATTATAAGACAAAAATAGATTTTTCTTTTATGATGTGAATTATTTGACAGTCCATTTTGTAAAAATTTCCATTTCAAGACTCGAAACGACGCGTTGTCATGTTACACGGTAAATTTCTCCATGTATTATTTTTAGCAATGTGCAATTTCATGATCCAAATCTGTCCCTCCAGTGGCGTAGGGGAAGCCTCCGGAGTCCCTGCAACGCAGAGAGGCCTCGGGTCACTAGGGGTCCCCAAGCAGTCTTTTCTTGGATTACAAGGACCCCCAGAATCTCCGTTACGCCAATGCTCTATCCCCAACATATTAATAAATGTAGTAATTTATAATCCCTGACAGCATCAAAGTCCCAAAAGAATTCATAAAGAAATCATGAAGAATACAATCAGTTCAATAAGAATTCTTTATGAATTCTTTTGGGACTGTGGTGCTGTAAGGGATATATGATGATTTTTCATCCGTATTTGATTCTTACTACACTGCCCAAGCAACACAAGAGGTTAAAAATGCTAGGAACGTGTTTGGAAAACCCTACGAACACGCTTAGAACTTCCAAATGAGACTGTTTCGAATAATTATGTGCTATGCCCCTCCATAGAATGTCTTAACGAATTTATCCAAATTAGTCTCATTTGCACATTCTTTTTACACTCAGTGTATCATCATAGAATATTTGAGAAGTTCTTGTGTTCCTTGGGTGAGAGCCTAAGTTCTCCCATACAGCAAAAGAGTCCCCACGAAGAGCTCCCGTTACGACAGTAAACATGAATTCATTATGAATACTTTGAATTCAAATTGAATTCTTGATGAACAACTTACTGTTCAGAAAGAATTCATGTTGTGAGTTCATGAAGAATTCTCCAGGCATTCAACATGTATTCGTTTTGGATTCATTGAATTCATATTGAATTCATTTTCACTGACATGACGGGAACTGTTCCAAGAACTCATTAAGGAGTCTTCAAGAATTCAAACGGGTTATTTTTGCTGTATGGGCTTAGACTGAAAGAAACTTCTCTTTGCCCCCCTCATTCTAATCAATCTTTTTTTCAATGGAAAAAATTTTCGTCACATTGAAACGGAAAATTCTCAAATTGAAACAGAAGCATATTCCTTCTTGAATTCGAAGAATGTGATTTCAATTCAATGACAAATTGTCCCATTGGAATGAATGATTTTTTCCATCGGAAACAAGATTTATCAGAATGAGGGTGAAGAAATTTTCGTAAAATTTGAGAAATTGGGTTCTCAATGTATGATCTTGTATTACATATTTATGTAAACATCACAAAATTCTTTCACATTCCCTAACAGCACAATGTGTCTCTGGGACGTTTTCTGAACGTTCAGAAAACCTTTCCTACGTTCTATAAACCTTCCACAAACGTTCCAGTGGCACGTTGTGCTGTCTGGGTTGTTTCTATGGTACTCTACCCAGATTAAAATTTTGAGGAATTCCTCCGAAATATCTTGAGAGATATCTGAAAGAATTCTAAAAGATTCTTTACGCAACACAAGGGAAGTCATTGTTTGAATTTTATCATTTTCGACATAAAAAAGAACCAAAATTGGAATTAAAAAGAAAAACGATTTTGTAAGTTTGAATGCATTATATTATCCAATTGGCGAATCTTTTGTTATTTGTTTTGAATTCCGTAGATAATTCTTTCTGGATCTGTGTTTTAAACATTGTTTTGAACAAAAATAATAGTTTTAAACAAAAGAAAACATGGTTTTTTCATGGATGGTTTGTGTATTTCATTTGAACTGGAAAGAAATGGTTTCTACTTCGGAATTGAGGAGTTTGAAAATTCTCCTTTTCAACTTTTTTTTATTGATTCAGAATACGTTGAAATATTTCTAGATTTGTAAACAAAAATTTTTTTCGCACGAAAAAGATTTAAAAGTATCCGTTAAATTAATTTTTCCGAAGCGGCTCCGATTTTTCCACATCGGTGTGTTCTAGATAAATTGATAAAAAAATATATACAAATTGTATAAAAATTTAATATAAATCTTATGTATGTATTTTAATCTGCCCATCTCTCCTCTAAGCTTTTGAAAAACGAATATTCAATGTATCATAAAAAAAAAATTCTCCTCTCCAAACCAGATTTTGAATTCAATCGGAATCTCAGTATCGTTTCTAAATTACAACGAACGAGTGAAAAGGATAACTGCAATTTCTCTTTCATCTCTCCGATCGTTTTCGTCCAGGTTAAGAAGTACTTTCATTTTAATCGATGCTTCGAAAACATGTAATTTTATGTAACGTCAATCTTTTGGAGCATGCACGCTGTCGGACGTACATTTATACAATCAAATGAACGTACACCGATGTGCAAAGCACATACGTAACACGCATTATATCAGTCGTGCGAAGAGAAGCGGACAAGGTCTCGAATATTTTATCCCCACAGTTTTTCCTCTTTAATTGATTCAATCGACGAAAAACACGGCAGGCCAGCCTCCTCCCTCCGGGTATTTCACCCCCTTCTATTTTATCCATCTGTTCCTCCTTCCTCACCGACTACACTTCACTACGACGTTCATAATGAGACCTCAGAACCAACCCCTAGATGGAAACAATATTCCCTCTTCGTGGTTACTTTTCTTTACCATTTTCCACTCTAGTCCGTCTCTTATTTATTACTTTCTTCTTTCATTTTCTTATAAAACCTGTTTCTTTTTGTTCTTCTTTTTTGCTCTCTCTCCCTTCGAGTCGAACTAAAATAATCTACAAAATTACTCTTCTTCCTAATAAATATTGATATACGTTAAATAATTTGATGAGTTCGTCGATTATGTTATTAGATAATGGTCATATTTTACTCAACGCCATTGTAATATACTGAACGAAAATAATACGCATTCTCGCACTTTCTACAAGTTCTCTTTTGAAAAGATTTCCCAACTTTGGTGGAACAAAATGGAGAAATTCGGGCAAAATAAAGGAAATTCTCATTTCTCAACAAACATCACGATGAGTTGCAATGAATTTATCATAAGAAAACTGACGAAATCAAATTTCACATTTCAATGAGGCGATTTCCTATTTTTTCCACAGTAGTATACGTTCAACCCTTTTTAAGGACTGAATACTATAAAACCCGTGGCTCGGTAAAAAGAAGGAGAACGGGGGAAAAAAATTTGACCGATAAACCAAAAAAAAAACGGTATCCACTTTGCTTAACTTCGATGGTCAAAAGTTATATCCACCCACAGCGGAACAAGCGTACAGAAAAAAAGAGGGAAAATATAAAAGAAGAAACGGCAAAGTCACTTTTTTTTGATAACGGATTCTTATTATATTTTTACAACAGTGCTGACAAATCTTGGACAAACATTGACGTTAACAGTTGACTTTGACGTTTTTCCTAACGGCTAAAAAATATCCGCAAGAACCTCGCACGAACCTCTTACCTCTTTTTTCCCTTTTTTTTAACCGAGTGGCCGAATAAAAAAAAAACGGTCACATAAATATTCTTGAGTCAAGATTTTTTGACGTCCTTGCATTTTACGATTGACGGACAAAACACTGGAAAACCGTTTTTTGGGCCCCTAACGGGCGAACATCTTTTGAAAAATAGCAAAAAAATTGTAGAAGGAATGCTATGTTTTATGCGAGTAAAAAGTACTGTTTAAAAAAGAGTGTTCATTTTTTGTTAAATAAAAAAAGATATATGACCGTGGATCTTTTTTTGTAAGAAAAAAGTAGTGGATATTTTTCAAATTCCCAAGGGGAGCCGTTGTCACGAGTTATATTGGAATGCGGGGAACCTACTGGGAATGAACAAGACTATGAAATTATTGCGAAGTTATTCGAATATATGAGTAATCCGATTGGGGGTTGAATAGTTTGTTTTTTTTTGTTTCATTCGATCCTGATGAAGGTTCCGTAAGATTGTTTGTTTGACCAAATGAATAGAATTGATTCAGATTCATAGTTCTAGCATGTATGTACCTATAATAGAGCCAACACGGGTCAAAATTCATACACGCTGGGAAGGAAGTTATATAATTATTGTCAACAATAAGATATTTTTGACTTTTTGACGATAACCAAGCGTTATTGTCACTTTTAGGACTCGAGCAGAATCAAAGTTAATCTGATCAGGTTCCGGGGATAAAATTCCGTGCGTGTATTAGACCACCTTCGATCTATTCTTGGCCGGAGGTCGGCAAACCTGATCCCAGAATCGATTGAAGTTGGGTCAACGTTTCATTAATTAGCAATGAAATTGAATAAAAACGGGGGTATTGGAGTATGAAATTGGGAGACAAGAAATATGCTCTGTACGATAGTCAATATTCCAAATATTATGATCAACAATGATATTTGAAAGATCTAAGTTACGTACAACAGGGTTCATTATGTTAAAAAGATAAACCTGAATCACATGGATGCAGGTGCTAGACAGGAAAAGGTTACACAACAAGCAGCCTCATCTGTACAGAGGGATATAACTTGCGATGATATTATTTAACAAACAAGCCGGATGCCGGGCTTACCAGAGTAGTGTTACCGGTAATCCTCAGCGGCGATCTTAGAATCGACTGTCTACATATACACGTTACATACGATGCGGGCCCATCCGCTAGTAATTAAGAGATTAAATCCTGTTGCCTGACACTGTCTCGAATCCTCTCTTCCAGCTCATTTCTCGCTGCTTTTCTGCTCTATCGGTTTCCTAATTTTTATTAGTTCTTAGAACATCACCGTACGCGCACATATATATATATTTAAACACCGCTTCTTATCCCGATCGCGTTACTTCACGTCAACTCCAAATGACTTACGCAACCTTATTATGTTTCGATGCATAAACCTATATAATGATTAATACATAGTATGTATTAACGTGTTGCATCGAATTTATGAAACAATATACATTTTTGATCGAATTAAGGTATTGTATTGTATTGTGAAAATAGCACGAAGCGCCGTATTTTAGGATTGCTTTCGTAAGAAACGATAATAATCATCGTAACAATAATTACCCTACAACCAGCTGCGGCTAAACAATCTATACGCTCGCTGTTTCAAATATCAATTCATCTCTTTTTTTGCTGCAGTTGGTGTACGAAGTTACAATGCTTCACGCAGCGAAGGCGTCGTTCATGTAAATATTTAGCACAACGATATCCAAGTGCGATAACCACGTTATAGTATTAAGCATAAAGATGGATGTCTGTTCGGGGAGGTTGTAATAGAGAGTTGGGACGTCAAAGCGTGTGCCGGTAGGGTGAATAGCCTTGAAGAACTCTGCGTGGATCCTGTGTCGGATTACTGAATTTCATGTATTACATTGAAACGACGAGGTCTCGCCTACATGTTTATTATACGAAATGTTGCTTTCGTTCTAATACCGCCATTGCGAGGGGAAAGATAAAAGAAATATGTGATGAAACACAGAGAAGGAAAAGGGGACGGGGAGATGTATTAATTTGGGAATAGTTTTGTTAGATTTATCACAATTCATTCTGACGAGTAAAACATTTGGAGAAGATCAAATCCTGGCCCTTCTCGCGAAATTTGAAATTCTTCCTCGAAAATCTTTGACCCAGTGACCATTCATCGAAAGCCCAGCAGCCGAGTGCTTTCCCACACCAACCGGGTGTGTAACTACGGGAGACGAGATGAAATAAGACAACTCTGTGTTTAAGAGCTGAGAAATACGACCGACGACAATAAATTCGAAAGTCAAGGAAAAGAGGACTTTCACCCTAATGTCTCCTCTTGAACAAACATACTTACAAACGCAACCATCACCGAATATGACCGGCTAACCTGACCTCAGAAACACCAATGCGGTTTGAAGATGGGTACTGCAATTCTGCAATTCATCTTCAATTTTACAAGAGGTTGTTTGAGAATTATATATATAGTATATATATAGATATTGTATCAAGGTTCATTCCGGGACTGGGTCACGATTAGAGGTAAGGAAAAATAATCGTTTTATTACCATTTTATTGCGTTTCAGACATTGAGAAGCGTAGAAAGCCATTTCTGCGGTAAAAGGTTAATGAGATTGTATTTATTTTATGTTGACGAGCCTGGTCAAAGTCTTATTCGTAAATGGTCAATATTTATACGATGATATTACTGTACGTTCCATGTTCTTCAATTTGGTAAGGAATGAACGTTTTTACGTTGCTAAGGGTGGTCACTGATTTTTTATGGCATCGTCGGTAGTGTATGCATATGTAAAAGTTTTCTCGTTAGGGCTTCGCATTGTGCTTGCAATCTCCGTCAAAGGGGTAAGTAACAAGGGCTTCTCAGCTGTTGTTATTGTTGTTCTTGCCGTCACACCCCCTACCCCCTCGTACGCGCACGAATCTGTTTTATATAACCGAGTTTATGTCACATGATCATCCAACAGTGTTTTATATAAATTTTTAACTTGATTACAGGCAACGATGTTGCACTTGAGGGATCTCTTTTGACATATCTCAACGTAATACCTGATCCGATATCTTCTAGTTTGTCCTTCATCGATACGAGTTATTATTAGGTCATTGAAATAGAACAAAGAAATATGAATTTATTTTCTTCGACATTATTATCGTTACACCTCCCTTTCACTCTTTTACCCTGGTTGTGAAATTTTATTGAAATATGGATGTGTTCGATTTCCGACAGTGATGGCCGATCTGGAAAGAATAGATTCTTTTTTCTAGAATGTTTATACAATTCGGATAGAAATGATATAAAATTCAATAAAAGCTTGATAAATTTTTTATAGAAGAGAATCGATTCTTTCAAGATCGGCCATCACTAATTTGCGATAATTCAAGCTCGCTGGATCAACTCGCTAAATAAAATGAGTTATCGAAACAGTCGTTTTGAGCAGTAAAAAAACATAAAATAGATAGATCGTTGAATGATAGTTTCGCGTTCTCTTTTGTAAAATTTCCTATGCCAGGAACTGTGTTCTGTCCAACCCCTGCTTCGCAGAGTTCTTTGTTAGAGCGGGTACGAGTTTACGGTCCTGCTGAGCCGCAAAATTTACGGTGCTCTCTTAGAAACGATCTAAACATGTCGCAAAGTACGCGAGGGTAGAATTGTACACGAGGATTGGGATCTGAGCCACGCGCGTCGTATCGTTTTGTTATGAAGTTTCACGTAGCATTACCAGCATGGTATCGATGTTGTGAAATTCTTCGTGTACTTGGCTCGAAGTGAAACAATTATTTGTATTATTTGGGGCCTTGGATAACTCTCAAATGTACTTTGTGAAAATCCTTTGATTATTCGTTTAATATTTTGAAATTTCTGATTTACATAACATCATACGCAGGGTTTTTGCTCGTGATGAGAAAGTTCAGATATCGAGACACTTGATCACAACTGAACTATGGGTAATAATATTTCATGACTGGAATTGTAAAGCTGCGGTGAAATAACGATCGTTCTTGTCAAGGGTAATGTTTATGTCTATGTCATCCGATTCCTATTGAACTATAGATATTCCTCAGAGGGAGAAAGAGGGGGGGGGGGGGGAGAGAAATAATAACTCTGTTTGAAAAACCTGTTTAAAACGTATATGAACCAATCTGATTTTGAAGTGATGCACGTATTTACCTGTTAGATATGGAATGGAAGGATCCCTAGTAGCAACAGAATGTTGTATATGTACTATGCACGTGCATAGTATATCCAAATATACTATGAAAGTTCATAGTACGTATACAACGTTCGGGTGCTACTTGGGATTCCATAAATAAATATAATAAGAAAATATTTCGGTATGATTTGGTGTTTCAATATTTGATCATAAAAAATTTAATAAAAAGAAATAAATAAAGAAATCTAACACGGATACACTGGAAAAAATATTTATTTGTCCTCTCTCCATAAAATATTTATTTGTAGAAATTAAATATTCAATTAGATGCAAAAACTGATTACTTGTGACGAATAAATTATTTATTTGGAAGACCAATTCATTTGGGGCGACTTTCCATTATTTGATTCGATTAAATATTTCATTAATCCTGGAGAATATTTTATGGAGAGAGGAGAAATAAACTACTTATTTGGTTGGAAGAAATTTTTTATTTTCAATGTACGCGCGAGTATTCGAGGGTTGAATCAGATTAGTTCGGGAATATCTGAAAAAAGTGTTCCTTGAATGAGAAATCGGTGACGTTGAATCAGAATTGATCGATTTCAATTCAACTTTGTCAATCGGTGGCAAGAAGAATTTCCAACTCTCCCCGCATTCTCGAAATTTAAAATGGTGAAAACTCACTGATTGCAGTGGAAAGTCAATCATTGCGAATCGATGAATATACAATGCACAATCAGTGAATATTAACTGATCTTTGCAAAGAAATTTCCCTCATTCAATTAGTCAAAAATACTTGCAACTGCATAATCAGTGACTATTCACTAATGTTCCCCTGATTCGATGGAGCGGTCGACTTTCAACTGCAGAAATAAGGAGATTCCATTGAGTTGGATTTGAAGAGCAGGAAGAGAGAGATAATGGTAGGGATAATTAAAAAAATTTATTATTTTTCAATAGGAATTATATCAAATTTTAATCGATATTTGATAAAAATCTAAAAAAAGCTCGATACTTTTGCCAGGAAAAAAAATCGATTCTGTGAAAGAATCCCTTGCATCAAATTTTGTCATTTTCGAAACGATGTATTGAGAGCTGAGCGATTCTGTCAAAAATCGATTCAATTGTTTTCTACAAAGAAAAGTTGTCAAATTTATATTGATTCTTATAAAATCTTATCAAGATTCGATGAAAGTTCTATAAAAAAGACTCGATTCAGTAAAAATCGTAGATCACTGATTATATGGAATTACAGTTACCGAATGCCACACTTCTATTTTTGATGAAGCTGAAAATTTAATCTATTTTGTCTTACCATGCTCTCATCTTTAGATACAATGATATTAGTGTTGGCGATTTTTTATAGTGGTGTTGATTCTTAGAAGAATTGATATACAAAATGTATACAATTTTTATCAATATTTTACATAAATCTATAAAAATTAAATACTCTTTCTACAAAAAGCAATCGATTGTGTTCTTCAACAGAATCGGTTCTTTTTCTTTTATATAGAAAATGTATCTCGTTTCTAAGAATCGGTTTGGAATATTGATAAAAATTCCATCTAATTTCTATCAGAAAGAATCGATTCTTTCAAAGATTTCCATTACTAAGTGATGCGAGCTGATATTGTTTGTATAACCCAAAATGAGGGAGACCACGCTGAAAAAAAAGTCTAGTGCTTACCAAGACGCGGTACGGTTAAGAAAAGTCGTTGGTAGAACGATCTGGTATCCGTTCTACACTGAAAATAAAATTTTCGAATATCTACGTTCGGACATCAATAGCCGATGTCTGTGGAAAGTGAACCTCTAAGATCTGCGATTACTCACCGGTACATCGCTGGTGAATGAGTTGCGTATCAACAGTTGATGTAAATGAAATGAGCCAGTAATGTTTCCATGGTTACTAATTTCATTTCTCTATCTATACGGCTCGTTGTATTAAATATGCTCTTCGCTGCAACAGTAATGCGTTGCGAATAGCATACAGTTTCGTAGTAAGAACGATCATTTTTACTTCAGTGCATATGGTACAGAATAACTCATTTCATCGCATCATGTTATGGAAAAAACCTAAAAAATCAGAATGTGAGAAGATTTGGATGAAAGATTGGCTTTTTGATGCTGTTTTGAATTGAATATATAGGAAACAATTTTTTGACACATTAGAAGACGCAATAACACTCTTGTCAAAATTTCAGATGGATTCATGAGAACAATTTTGCTAGAAAATACCCAAAGTCAAAAAATTTGGACGGTTTTTTTGTCCTCGTATTCGATTTTTACACTGCCTTCCTCCTAATTTTTGAATATTATAGTATAACTGCAGGACTTCCTTCAAGATTTTAGTCTGAATTTCTCCTCCAACAAATAAAGGTGATTGAGGAAAAATTTAGACTAAAATCTCGAAAGAAGTCCTGTTTTTGTCCGCAATATTCAACAATCAGGACAAAGTCAGTATGAAAATCAAATATGAGGATGAAAACCGTTCAAATTTTTTACCCGAGACGGTTCAAAAGTGAAGAACATTGTAACAGTTTTTGTATCTGATATTCCAAACGTGCACATACTGAATTTAAGTCGAATTTCAGTGAATTTTGAATTAAGATGCAAACAATTTAGGTTAAACTTTTTACAGCGAAGACCCTGTTTTTCATTCTTTTTTCGAAATTTTGTTCTGAGAATTTAAAGGATACATTTTGTTGAAACTTTCACAGAATATTTATGCATCTCTTGGGAGTATTCATAAATTCTTACAAGTTTACACTGTAAAAGACAATCTACGGAAAAATTCCAAAACCGCATTGGAAGCAATTAAAATGTACACTGAGAAGCCAATTTTTCAAACTTGAAGAACATTTCTTCACCCTCATTCTGATAAATCTTGTTTCCGATGGAAGAAATAATTCATTTCAATGGAGAAATTTTCCACTGATTTGAAATCACACTCTTTGAGATCGAGAAGATATATATGTCTGTTTCAATCCAAGGATTTTTCGTTTCAATCTGATGAAAACTTCTTCCATTTGACTGAATTTTTCTCCATTGAAAGAAAGATTCATTAGAATGAGGACGAAGAAAATTTTCTTTCGATCTAAGAAATTGGGTTCTCAGTATACATTTGTGTTGTAAAATTATATTGGAACTATCGAAATTCCAGTACACGTTTTGGAAAATTCTTGTATTTATACTGGAAAATTGAAGTGGAAAACATGAAATT
Organism: Gonatopus flavifemur; assembly: GCA_018340375.1. Classification (NCBI taxonomy): domain Eukaryota; kingdom Metazoa; phylum Arthropoda; class Insecta; order Hymenoptera; family Dryinidae; genus Gonatopus; species Gonatopus flavifemur. The sequence continues at coordinate 62,954,677 of JAFFJZ010000002.1, forward strand.
CCGGTTCCTGGATATCGGAAAATTTCAGTTTTTTTAAACAGTGTATATAATTCCAAGAACATCCGTTGAAAAAAATTGACTCAACGGTGACCAAAATTGAGGAATTCCAGTTCATCTAAGGAAAAAACAAAAGATTCTTTCCTAATCTGTGAATTTGTGACTATCGTATGAACTAGAACCAAATGAAAACATTGAAATTTGAATTTTTGCCAACGTTTTGAAAAAGAGGTTGGATTTCCCAGCATTTCTTTTTTGGCACTTGAATTCATAACTAAGAAAGAAAATAAATAGATGACATACGTTAATTATGCTAGTTCAGACAAAAACTATGTGTATGCGGAAGATGTGTGCAAAACTCTTGCGAAGGTTTTTTACCTGGATGTCCTCGGTGCCCAACACAGTTAGTTTATGGCGATATATAAACTTCTGAAAATTCATAAACACTCTTGAAACATGAATGAATATGATGTAAAAGTTTCAATAAAATGTGTTCTTTAGATTCCTGAAAACAAAATTCCCAAAAATACACAAACAAACAGTCTTTCGACCACACGATCCCCTCAAATATATTATTGATTTCGGAAATTTGTTCATTTAGTGCAAATAAATTCATGGCAAATTCAAGAATGATTTTCTATACAAGCATACTCTCTGAAATTGTTACAGTAGTATTTCACTCTTTAACCAGCCAAAAGTGAGCCTACAAAGTTGAAAATTTTGTGTAAATGTGTTGTCAAAAATCCGTGTGTCATGGATTTTCTGTTGAGTATTCAACACAAACACGTGTAAATTCTACAGACAGTCCTTGTGTAATCGGGTCTGAACTGATTTATAATGTGAAATCATTCAAACAATTGGAAAAAAGTGTCAAAATGACACAAATTTTATTCAACTCCAGATTGAACATGAAAATTGTGTTATTCTCATCTACCAAGGGAAGATCGCCAGTGGTGGGAGTTATTTTTTTATGAAAGTTCCATGTGCGTGTAACTTTGGTAGTCTCCGGAAGAACTATTCATCCACTTTCATTCATTTTGGTTCTGGCTTTCATTCTAATGGGAATTGGTTTTCTAGATATGTAAATTTGAAGATCGAGTGTAAGTTGATATACGCAAAGAGGTACTCTTAACCAAAGGACTGTCAGTGGCTTGAGTGATACAGCATCAACATTCGGTCCCGACGATCCGTGTTCAATTCTCATTGAAGTACCGTTTTTTTCAATTTATTCTTATGCATTGTTTCAACACGAAAAAAGTGTGATTTTCACATTCGATTCATGTAAAAAAATTCATAAATTACACTTGTGAGCTGTGTTGATTCACTACTTATTTTGGATTTCATTTGACAGTCCGTATGTGTTGAATTTACACGGTCGGAAATTCCAATCAAAACTTTAACAGTATCCTTTTGTGTTGTATTATTTACATCAAACTTGAGTGACTAGCTAACACCAACACATTATGTGATATCGACACAAAAATATGCGTGGACCGTTTGAGACATGCGAAATGTGTTAAATTTAACACAAAATTTCCAACTGTGTATCGGGATTTCGAGTGAAATTCTCACTCTTTTAGAGTGATACATAATTGAGGGTATAAACTCAGAGCCGCTCCAATTCTAGAGTGAATTTTTCAGTCTAAAAGAGTCTACTCGAAACGAGTGAAAATTCCACTCGAAGCGGACTGGCTCACTTCTGAGACTTAGTGGAGTGAAACGAGTGATTTTTCACTCTTCCAGATTTAGAGAGTAGACTAATTCATTCTCTATTATCAAATATACGAAACTTTTCATTGTTCTTCACAGTGTATTACGTGCAATACGTCAAGACCATATGACCCTGAATATTTGAATATATAGAAACGAATGTTTTAATCGATGAGGGTGTGAAGATTTTGTTTACATTCAAAGTAAATCCTTGAACCCTGGACTTACACGCAAGGGAACAAGAATAAAAGAAAAAGACATATTTTATGTTGACTATGAAATTACGGTGGTTTTTCAAACGATACTCGGTTTACCGCATATGCGGCAACCGTGTGGGTTGTAAAACTTTTCATATTTTCAAAAAGTTAGTGCAAAGAGTCAAGACGACGGCAATGTCATTTTGTGGCCCGCTATAAAAGTTATACGACGGGTGCAGGGATTCTAGTACGACAGAAGTTTGGGAAATTTAAATCCACCTAGTCCGTGATGATTTACGATCCAGGTATTCATATTTTTGTCCTTAGGTCCCGAGTCGCTCAAAAAGTGAAGATATTTTTTTCTTCTTTTCTCCAAATATGACTTTTTATTGAACAAAAAAATCGTCTTGGAGAATCACATTATCCGATTTACAGACTGCTGTTATCAAAAATTGAAATCAAGTATCTTTCCAGAAACCGTTAGAAGATTTTTATTGAACATTCAATACAAAATAAAGTGCTCTATTTTCAGCGTCTGCATGGAAAAATTTTCACTATTTTTTCAATTACAAATAACGACGAATTGATTATTTTTTTTCACCACTAAATCCTTATTCAAAGGTCTCCTTTATTTATTTTCATCACTTTATGATTTTGACTCAAAGTGGTGAATCAGAGTGAAGATACACAAAAAATTTTCGTGACATCCCTAGTGAAAAAATTACATAAATTATATATAATTTATATATCATTCATAAATAAGTTGAATTTAATTCAATATGAATTATATATAATTTGGAAGAATTTTCTCGCAGGGTGAGAGTTATTGCGAATTATTCATTAAAATACATTTTAAACAATTCTGAAATACAGGACCGTACTTACGAACGGATCAATCTACCTTTGAAGAAATTTATTTCATTCTGAACGGTTCATTCTTCCAATTTTTTGGTGGAAAAAATGCAGCTTTCTGGTCAAAATCGCCTGAATGTTTTTATGATGATAGAGCATGGTCCAAAGGCAAAAGATCTACTCTTTAAATCCGAATTAATGAAAATTATTGAGAGTCAGTGAATTAAATTGACGAAGTAAGGGGCGACACTAGAGGTGGGCGAATCTTTTGTATAAAATACTTATCGAGTTTTGATAAAAATTTTATAGAATTTGATACAAATTAAACATTTTTTTTATACAAAAGATTCGCTTCGTAAAGATTCGCCCACTTCTAGGCGACACCAGAACAAAAAGTCGAATTTTGTCTGGATCGAAACGGTAGGGTACCAAAATCCCGACATCCCATTCACCCAAAGTTGCAAGTTCCTGAATTTCAAGATCCCGAAAGGTCATCCGCCTGAATTCTCATTCGCCCGTCAAAAAGTCTGATATTTCCGAATCATGAATTATGAAATGTGAAGGTGGATATTTGATATTGTATTAATGTGCATGGCAATTGATCATTAGCGCTGTAAGTAATTGTCAAATGAAAAGTTTTTGTTCTTCGTCAAAATTCAGAGAAAACGAATGATGGATAGAATTTTGATACAATTTATTCATAAGTATAGCATAATATAACTATACATAACATATAAAGTATTCATTACTAAATTGTCCAAAAATAAATTATATTCATGACAAATAATGCACATTTACAAAATCAACTTCCATTTCTAAATGTTGGTTTGTATTTTTTTTTTAAATTGCAATACATTTTCAAGATAGTTGATTCATAATTGAGTGTTTCATTTTTTCTAATACCTCAGATTGAAGTTAATTTGAAACGAACGCTAGTCAATATTTTAATCGTTCATTGGAATAAATTTAGAATGGGATATATTTGGACTTAAAAGGTTCCATGAATTTCAAAAAATTGAAATAGCACATATTCCATTCGTCTATATTTCATGATTATTTTTTGTTTTAATCAATGATTCAAACTTTAATAATAGGGCTGGGGCTATATTCTGCTTCAATGTGAATTTATATGAAATTTGTATTACGTTTTTATACAAATTTATAGAAACTTCATACAAACTTTATGTAGAATCACATTGAAACAGATTATAGCCCCAGCCCTATTTAATAATATCAAAACGGAGTTCATTTTGACATAAACATTTTTATTATCAGTAATATTCATACTCCTGATTGTAAGAACTTTGTGAAGTACTTTTCTTCATTGTAATTCTTTCCATTTAAATATTGAAAATCTGAAATTTTCTTGTAATAAAATCCAAAAAGTAAAAATGATATAGAATATTGTTGTTTTCAGTATGAAATTCTTATGGTATTCTGAATTGAACGTATAATTTCAGAATGTCATAAATTATTATTCTATACAAACTCGTAGCGAATCTAACCTAAAAAATGTCATTATCGTTAATGTTGAAAAAACGACTTGTTAATTATTAATGTTTATTATTCTCATTTCATAGATTTTGGAAAAACAATTATAAAATATTTTTCTATTTCATAATTGTTTTCTCCTTTTCATTATATATACCCGAGTAAAAATGTTAATTTCGGTTCGCCAAACGGGACTGGTGCAGACGTGTTGCATTTTTGTGCGGTACTGTTGCAGATTCAGTGCGGGCACATCACATCCGCAACAGTACCGCAGAAAAATGCGACACGCCCGCACCAGTCCTGTTTAGCGAACCCGAAATGAAAATTTTCACTCGGGTATCCGGACATATGCATTTACCGTCATCTCGGTTACATTTGATTAATTAATTTGTTTAGTGTGGTTTACTTTCTATATCAATTTTCATATATTACGATTCGGAATTATAAGACTTCGGGCGGATGGCCTTTCAGGATCTTGAAATTCGGGAATTTGCAACTCCGGGTGAATGGGATGTCGGGATTTTGGTATCCTCTACCCTATGAAGGCGCATAGAGTTGTTATATGAGATTAAAGGAATACTAGTGGACGTGGCAGTAGCCGAATCGGTTATTTTCAAAGTATTCGAAGATGATGTAGTGAGATCAAAATATTGTTCTATATAACAATTCTACATGCACTTGAGAATTCACAGAGCGATATTTTGATTTCAATCAAAGTACTTTGAATAGTTTGGAATAAACGATTTCGGTTCTATCATGGCGTTAGTATCTTCTTAATGATTGTAGAATTGGATCAATACTCTATAAAATTCTCCTCTTGATTGGAACAATTGAATTTCAATGACTCCAGTCAAAGTCTTCCTCGCGATACGCGAATATTATTTTGAAATACTAGATTTCTTTTTTCTCACACTTCATGCAGTTTCTATAGGTATCGCGAACGTCGATGCAAGACAAGCTTTCGTGTCGCGCATATCAAATAGACATTTATTCTGTCGGACAGCGAGATGGGTCGTTATTTGCTGACTCTAGAAACTGAGTATTGATCGACAGGAACCATTGAAACATGTAATAGGCAGTTCTTGTAATTTTATGAACAATATTTTTCTCACTGTCATGAATTCTCAATGATATACTTTTCGTTGTAATAATTAGATATCAGCTATGCTGTCTTCTTTCAATCATCTATTTCTTCTTCATATTTTTCTTCATTTCCCTCCTCAAAAAATAGGAACAAAGTACAAGAAAAATACCGATATATTTCTATAAAATTTATACCCAGTTTTTATGAATTTTAATGGAATTTTGATAAAAATTTGATACGTATTTTAAAGACTCCTATCGATATCGATACGTGTCGCCCACCTTTAGTGTTTTTTAAGAATTCGTCAATGAATTCTGTGCCATGTGGGTGATTTATTCAAGATTCATTTTTCAAAAGTTTTTGGAATTAGAATCAATGAACCTAGGTTAAGCGATAAAAAATTTTAAATGAAGAGATTCTGTGTATGTCACGAACACGTTATTTGTAGTCAAGGAATCAATGTCTCATGTAAAAATTTACCTCGACCTGACGAGCATTGGTGAAGCCTTGGGAGAAAGCCTGACTGAGGACTGAAATGATAACATCGTTTCAGCAATTAACGATTCTCAATATTGATGCCTGGGGTAACGGTGGTGAAAGGTTGTCAATGGTGGCGCAGGTTTGATTCAATGGTTCTGCCATGATTCGCCGACACAAAACTTTTACTATAAAACCAATGTTGATTCAGTCTTGGACCAATGCTGGTACAAACTTGCGCCAATACTGTTTCATCACTCTTCATCTCTGTGTTACTGACGCAGGCACGATATAGCTTCCATTGTAAATTGAAGTTGGCCCAATATGAATTCCCTACGCTTGGCTCTCACGCCTGGCCCAAGCCATTGCCCGTGGTCAACATTGGCGGAATCGCACAATTTTTACGTGGGTGTTGCTGAAGTTTGAATCGTTTATTGAAACGAATTAATAATTGAATAATGAAATACTCAGACCCAATCCCAGTAAAAGGGCCAAAATCTTGCAGCACATTCTTTAAACGATGTTTTCAATTTCAAAGAAATAATTTGAGAAGATAAATAACGATGATTTATCATATTTTCGCTTCGTTTTTATAAACGATTCAAACTTCTACAACATAGGAAACAAAGGTCCTATATGTCATAATTGTAATTTGGGACTCCATATCTTGGGTATTTATTTCGTGGTACAAATTGAAAAAGTTCGTAACATACGTCTTTTTGGAAAGGTGAATATTGGACCTCTCGTAAAATCAACACAGGAAAAAAATATTCAGCTGTTAAAGATTTTTTTTCCATATATACTTCTCACATCAAAGCTCATTCACGAAAGTGAGAAATATTCCTTTAGTGCCTCACGAGTTCACAACTGTTTCGAGTTTTCCATTGGAGCGAGATGCGCATCTAGATGAACGTATTCCATTTTTTGATACAAACAAGATGTAACCATTCAACGGTTTAGGATCGAACTTTCGAAAAAGGATCTGTCGTTGAGAAAACAAGGAAGGAAGGAAGGAAGGTAAGAAGCCGGTGGCCAATTGATTTATTGTAGGGCAGTAAAGCACTGGGCTAGACGAGAGAGAGATTCATGAAAGCATCGTCTTGGTAACCTACATCGTGAACAGAGAGATTGTTGTGGCAAGCCTCGATGGGTGGTTTTGGCAGAAGGAAAGTTCAGTGATTGGCTGTGTGAGAATCTTGGAGACGAAACAGTGGAGAATAAAAGAGAAAAAAGGCTAGAAGATTGGAACTTGGAGAGAAAGGCTGATCCATGTTCCTTCCTTAGGTTTTGTTCCCGCACCACGAGCTTTCCATTCTATTTTTCTTCCTTTTCGAAAATTATGAGCGGGAAGATTCGTAAATCACGTGCCCACCACCATCACCACCAGCAGGAGAAATGCACGATAGGTCATTTTTGGTTCTCCGCACGAGCCAGTTCTTGAGAGAAAAAATTCAGACTGCACGCACTTTGCACTGAGAGGATAATGAGAGAGCTCTGGGACACCCGTGAAATATTCGGGTTACTCGGTCGTCAATGGCAGAACATTTTTCCAGCCACCATTAGTCACGATTGTATAAATGTACGGATGAATGTACTTCGGGTATGTCAAATGATCGACAGCAATGGATTTTCTCTTTCTCGACGATCGATAGACGTGAACGGGGAGCCAATGTGGAACGAATGTACATGGACGTGTGCATGAACAAAAAGGTGTTCGTGCTTTTGTTTTTATTGGAATCCCAAGAATTCTATGGGTTTCACTTTTCTTTATTTCGTATTCGCATCTCGAGGTGTGTTCTTATTGGATTCAAATGGGGCAGACCATTCCAGCCTGATACGAGGAAGGTATTTTATATGAGAGTAGTGTAATTACTTTTTTGCGACATCAGATTACGATATCAAGATCCCAAGGCTTCGATTCTTTATAAAAATAAATGCCTTTAGAAATAATCTGGTTAAGTCTTATTTGAGCTATTCTGTTGCTTCAATTCTATTTCTTGAACCAAAGAGCGATTCATTCCAATGTTCAAGTGAAGCGAGGGCACCGAGTATTCTCCAGAATATCAAATTGCGAGTACAGTGAGCACAATTGAGACTAAAAAAGACTGTAAATTTCAACTGTGAATAATTCTTTCTCCTTTTGGTACTAAATTTTGTAGCGATTTTGTATTGGCACACCAGAAGAATTGTTGGTACTACAAAACCTCCCATTGAAAGATGAATAAACTCATAGACAATATAAGAAAGTGAGCACCGGGGTTCGCTTCGTTTACATCTGTGTAATTTAAATGGGATTAGCAACGCTCGCGATTGAATATTCTATTCGCTCGTAAGCCGTGATAAATCGCCCTTCGATTCGAATGGTTCATTCATTCCTTCTCTTCAATATGAATTGTTTGTACCTATTCGTAAAAGTTCACAGACCACACAATCCATTCCTAGTCGCATCCCACAACTTGGAATCATCAAAAGAAGTTTCGATGTTCACATCTTCGAGTTGGTAAGAAACAAAGATTTTCTATTGTGTTCTGATAACGGATCACATTCATCTCTACGTCTCTACGATTCACTATCGTTTGATAACTGACAAATGAAACTAATGTCGAAATAAGATTACACTTCACACGAAAGAGAAAAGTGATATTGTCAGGTGAAGGATCGACGTTTATAGAATTCTAGATCCACCGCGACGTGAAGAAAAGACCGAGAAGGGAAATGAAAGAAGGTGGCATCGAATTTTCAGAAGGTACTGAACTAATCCCACGATTTTTCAGGTGCACCATAATATAATACAATGCGGTTGAAATATCTGTCAATGTCTTCAACTTGAATAACACTTTTTTTCTCTTTTCCTTGTCCACTTCTTACATGAAAGAACAACCAGCCGAATTGTGCGGGATCGACTTCCGAGGCTCAATTGATAAATTCGAGCGACAGAATTTCACGTGGGAGCGAATTGTGTGTGTATGCGAAGATAAATGTACTTTCATTTTTCCTGTTTATATGTACAAAGGGTTAAGAGAACTCCTATTCCTCGCACTATTTTTTCTTCTTTTTCAAAAGAAAAGTAAATCCTTGGGGACGTTATAATGGGGCAATTTTTTTCTGGAACGCAGTAGAAGATCTTAGAAGAGACAGATTATCTTCTTTAGAAATTATAAAAAATCATAAACCTTGTTGAAAGGTGATGATGGATCAAACTTCAAACAGATTTTTGTGGGGTGGTATTTCTACCAGAATTTTTATGGTTACAGGAAAAACATATATATCTTTTTATCAAATTTTCCAACCGAGACTTGTACAGATAATACTTCTCAATTTCATAGATTCAATAATTCATCTTCACACATCCTTTCGTAATGGGATTAACTTAATTGGATAACCAGAAAGATCTACAGTTGTTGAAGGAAAATTTGTCTCTAACAAATAGAAAAAATAAACGATTGTTCGACAGCAATGGAGTATTGTGTTCTTACTAATGCACAAATAACATCATACGGGTGTATTTATTCTGTGAAAAAAATAGACCTGCGTTACACGTGATCGCGTTTATGATTCTCGATATGTGTACGCCATAAACGAGTAAATAAGGTTATAACGTCATCATTGTACAACAATATACCCGTGGGATTTTGTATAAATTCCTGGTGTCGATGTGATTGGTTTGTCCGTCATCCCACTTGGCTGCATTGGATTTTTAGGCGTTACCTATTCGATACTCTCATCAAGAATAGAAGTAAATTATTGCTAAATAGCGCGCTTGCTCGCATAACGGATGTCAACATGCGGGCCTCGTTTGATTGGGGTGTTGCCGTGGGATATATTTTTCAGCCCTGTATCGTTTCGATTGAACAGTGTCGAATTTAATTATCCAAATTAAGTGAAGCTACATGATGTATTGCTGATTTTTTTAAGCTTAGCTTCCTTCAATATCTCAAACCCATCTATGCTGTATGGATCACATTTTTATCTTCGTCAGTTAAATTTTAATTATTACAGCTAATTTCTCAGAAACTTGAACTGAAATTTAGTTATTCGAGTTGAAAAAATAACTGTCCATCTCACAGCTAATTACTTTTTCGCATGGCGCGGTAAAACGATTTTGACCCACGGGCAGAACTGCACGGGTGTTCGAACATGGCTCATCCATGGTGGATCAATGGAGGACACTTTATAACAAATTGCTTTCCTATTTATTGTAAAAAAATTAACCACTAATTCAGAATTTTTTCACAAAGATAAAAAAACAATATACCACACAGTAGAAGATTGAACCTAATTTATGACAACGAATAACTTCAAGTCGTATTACTTTTATCTATAAGAATCCGCAATGGGACAACACAATATAGTTGATTGTACCTATATTTCGAACAAATATTCGGCAATATAAGGACCGTGGTTGTACGATGTTTTGAAAATCTGCGGCCGCAAATGTATTCAAGACTCGCCATATCTTTTTCTTAGATATTACCTTTCCCTTCGTACATTCGTTCGACGACCTTTTTCAAGCGGGACAGTAGTAAATCATAAAGCACGGATTTATGGGTCAATATCGAGGTACTATTCGAGAGTCAGGCATACGATGGAGATCGCGCGAAGACGACAAACGCTTTCTTCTTAGGGTTTGTGGCTGTCCCTTTCTGGACGAGAGGGGATCTTCAATGGTGCAACGGAGGAGATTTCAGCTCCGTTTCTCTCACTCACCTTCGGATGTGATCAGTTGAAAGAGGATAACATGATTTTTCTTTTCTTTTTCGAAGCGTTCATTCATTTTCTCACTCGAAATACAACAGTAGATATTGTACCTTCTCCAGTTTAAACTTCATTTATAAACTTTCTTTTCACGGACTTTCGAAACAAGGACTCGCAGCAAAAACATGAAGATTTTCCTCAGAGAAAGTCATTTTTCTGGAAGGAAATATGAAGTGCGGGGGACAATGTTACGGGGGATATGAGGATGATTTTTTTTCATCGAGTGATTTCAGTGTGACGGATTGACTCAAAGGATTCGCGAGAAGTAACATATGCTTTGTTCCAAATAATTCCTTGGTTGTCTGAAGAATATTACAGTTCATTCAGCTATGAATATAGCTCGGCTATAGGTAAGCTTCATTCTTTCGAGAGAGAAGAATTCGTCATGAAAGTGAAATTTGATTTTGCTGGGGACCTTTTGCCGATGAATCAAATTTTTTTCATGTGACAGCAATCTAGTTAGCTACGGCAGTAATTTGTTTGGCTGAGGCAGCAAAAAATCTCGACTCCTCCAGTAAAATTTGTTTGTATATAGTACCCGAAGAGAACATGAAGCTTCAGCGAACGTTCAAATTAGGTCTGTATAGATCGGGCCGAAGGTTTATGAAAGCCAACTTTTAGATTCACAAATTTTCGACAAAGGTTCTACAAACGTTGAAATGTTCACTTCGAAATACTTTCAAGGAAAATCAGATGGAATGTTCGCTGAAGGTTCATCGAAGGTTTGATGAAGCTTCACAACGATATCTGTACTTTTATTAATTTTTAGCAATTTATATGAATAATCAATTAATTTATAAACATACATTGAAATAAAATCATATAAGTATACATATTTTTGTGAAGTTTCATCAGACCTTCGATGAAGCTTCAACGAACGTTCCATCTATGTTCCCTGAAAGTATTCCGAGGCGGACGTTTCAACGTTCGTACACAGTAAAAAGTAAAACTTACGTTCAACCTTAATATCGGCTTACTTTGAGATGCAGCCAAAACTAGCCCTGTTTCAGCTGAAAGTAAGCATCCAAAACAAATGCTCTAGTAATTGACGAGTTTTGTAACGTTCAACTAGCCAAAAACTAGACGCATGCAAGTGCCTCGTAGGATTCTGGCGAGGTACTTGAAAGTGTCTATGTATCTGGCTAGTTAAGCGTTACAAAACTCGTCAATAACTAGAGCAGGCCCCTCCAACTCACACTTTTTTCAATACCCCTCGTTTTCACATAATGTCCACCAAAATCCAGGGGGCGAACGACCTAGTGGTCCGAAACAATTGGTGAACATAACCAAAAAGTTTCATCTTGCGAATTGTCAAGACGAACTGGTGTTGTGATTTCTGTAAATTTGTGTTTTCATGGGCCAATAAATTTATTTTCCCTCATTCCGCGAATTATTTGATTGCGTGCCACGTAAATTAAATTGAAGTCCCGGCCAACAGTCGTGTAGAGCCATCTACAACTTTTTGGACATTATGTGAACACGTAGAAGCTCGAGTCGGAGGAGCCTGAATTAGAGCGTTTCTACACTGTAAAAAATATACGTCCTAAACTGCCAAAGAAGTTTGGCAGTTTTTTACACAAACTTTTTTTGTAAATTACCAAATAAAAGTTTGTAAACATTCAAAAAATTTTGTGATTTCACGAAGATTTTTGAAAATTCACAAACTTTTGTTCGGCAATTTACAAAAAAGGTTCGGAAATTATTTTTCCAAACCAAGTTTGTAAATTTTCAAGCATTTTTGTTTGGAATTCAACAAATTTTTTTTACAGTGTAACTTGGGTGCCGACACAATGGCAAAGACTGAATTTCAGTCAAGTTTTCAAATAAGATGCAGCCACCCCTGCTCAAAATATCTCATAGAATGTCATAGAGTCTCATTCAAATTGAATGAGATTGAACGAGACCAATGAGAAAGATCAAAGTGTCTGTAACGTTTCATTGAAACCGAATGAGAATGAATCAGAAATCAGTATCCAATGAGAGCCAATCGGTTATCTCTCAATAAATACGTACAATATGAAATTAGAAATGATAGAACATTTTAATGTGAAGAGTTGAATGAGTATTTGTAGGAAAATGCTCATTCAATTTCATTTTTTTGTCTGTACCAACCGTCGATCGGTTCCAATAGGAATTTTCTGGCGTAGAGTCTATAAGAAATGATGAGAAATTTCTGGAGTAAAACTTCTCAACCAGTTTTTATGAAGAATGTCTAATATAATTTTGGAGGATTTTCCATATCAATGGTCAATGGGTTTCAATAAGAGATTCCTGAAAGAGGCTGCAATGAGAAATTATGAGAAATTTCTGCATTATGAATGCTCAATAGGTTTCTATGGGAAAATTCTGATATATAACTTTCCCTCAATAATCATGTCAAAGTTCAATCGGTTCTAATCGGAATTTCCTACAAGCGCGTTATACGAGAAATGATGAGAAATTCCCAGAGTAAAACTTTTCAATCGATTCCTATGTGGAATGTCTCATAGAATTTCTCAGTATTCTTCATGTCAATGTTTAATCGGTTTCAATCGGAATTGTCTGGAAGTTCATTCTACAAGAAATGATGGGATATTTCCAGGATAGAGATGTTCAATAGGTTTCCGTGAGAAATGTCTCATATAATTTTCATCACTTTTTCTTATCGATGCTCAATCGGTTTCAATCGGAATTTTCCATAAGTGCTTCCTACGAGAAACGACGAGGAATTTATAGGATCCGAATGTTCGATAAGTTTCTATAAGGAAATTCTGATATAATTACCCATTATTTCTAATGTCAATGTTCAATCGATGTCAATCAAAATTTTCCGGAAATACGTTCTACGAGGAATCATGAGAAATTTCAGAAATACTAGTTTTCAGTAGGTCCTCATTAGGGATGCACTGCACGGAAAAACAATGACTTCACTGTGATAGAAAGAAATATATGGCTGATGCAATATAGCCGGAGTCACAATAAATTCATTCACAACTGCAAGAAGGAATAATTATAACGCTTTAACCGTTTAGCTGTTATTCACGACAAATTTAAAAAACGTATTTATCACTGTTTGTAATGCAGTTTATTAATCACGGACATACAGCATAATTCTAACCCCATTGCAAAAATCCAGGTGGGAATCCAGGTACCCATCCGAAATCCCCATGGGAAGCTTGAAAATCCAGTTGGAACTCCTGGGAATCCATGATAAAAATTTCCCATGTGAGAAACCAGGTGGGAATTCACGTAGGAAACCATGGGATCCAAGCAAATCCATAGGAAACCATCCGAACTTTCTACAGGAAAACATGGGAATCCATATGGATTCCTATATGGATTCCCACCTGGATTTTTTCAATAGGGAAGTGGCTCCTATTATTATATGACTCACTCGGCTTCCTTGTTTGGGAACTACACCTAAACGGGATTAGCTAATATTTGAATGTACCTTTGGTTTCTACCACTTTACGCCAGTAATACACGAAGATTGTATCGCGAAATGTTCAGTTCTCATATGTCGATATCTCAGCTCTAGATGGATGGAATGTCTTCAAAGACAATTACAATCGAAAGTTTATTTTCATATTACTTGATCAAATTTATTATTAAACTTTGAATGTATTCAATAAATTTCGAGATATTCGTGAATTGAAGTTCTTCCGAGGTTAAGTATTTCGTTGGTCGTTATGTGAAAACTGAGACATCACGAATCATGGAAAAACATGTTGTGGAAGTTTGAATCATTTATAGAAACGAAACGAAAATTCAAACTCACAAAATTTGATAAATCACCGTCGTTTATTTTCTCGATTTGACTCCTTGGAACTGGAAATATCGTTCAAAGATTCACTGCAAGATTTTTTGATCTCTAACAGCTGAATATTGTGTTATTCGATTATTAATTCGTTCCAATAAACGACCCCAACTTCAGTAAAATGGAAAAATATAATCTAGAAATAAACCTCATTCACCAATATTTCGGAATTCATCGAATTCATTCGAAATATGTGGAATCCTGCGAGCAGTATAGAAATAAGCTTTCGATTAGGAGTACAGAAGCTTTTGGCTCGAATTATGACATTCCAAATCGAGGTTATCCTAAGCATCTAACAATTGGAGTTTATTTTTAAATTCAGTTCATGATTATGTTGACTTTTCAATTATGATATGATATTAACGTTTTGATATTGAAAAATATCATTTCAAGATATCCGAAGTCAAGCCGCATGATAGCGTTTTGACACGATGGAAGAATGCTGCAAACAGAATGTTCATATTCCAGTGGAAATTCATGATCACCTCCCACGTAGCGATAGAGGTTAGGCAGTTCCAAAAGTATTCTAAAAAACATCTTCAAGATGTGTTATGCAACATGGAAAGAACAAGATTTGAGAATGATTCGTTCTTTAGAAAGAATCTTTCTCGAATTGTTCTTTTCATATTTTGCATGAAATATCTTAAACGTTTCTTCCAGAATACTTTTGAAAATGCATAACCCCTACTGCCATGTGAGCTCACTTGGAAACACCAGTGAAAAATTCTATCTGTTACAGCTAAAGTGGTTAGCTAGACTGTGCAGCTAATTGTGTTCAGGTGTCGCACCCATACAATCCAGTCGGTCTTTGGGAGTGAAAATGTAGACGTCATCGCTAAATATTTCAGTGGTTAAAACTATACTTCATCAGCGATAAAGTTTATTTCCTACAGCTAAACTTCTATCTCAACGAAATCCAGTGATATCATTTAGCTGGGATACCAAGAAATCTTCGTAATGAACCTAAACATCTTTTTCCGTGTGGATATCCGGTTCTGATCCGGCCGAATATGCGTCCGATCCGGTATCCAGCGATCCGGACAGATCGGACAAATCATTCTGGATAGGTCGACATCGGCATCGTACCTCAGATTGGACGCATATTCGGTATTCGGTGGTCGAATCAGAACCGGATATCCGATGCACCCCCAGTCTTCGTTAGAATAGGTTTTTCAATGTATCCCAATTTTAATCTGTGAAATGGAACATTCTACACAAATTCATTGTTCCTCTGCATAGGAAATTCTTTACTCTAAAGTCAAGAAACGCCAATATATATCCAATGATCTGTTGTAAGGAAAACTCAATACAACTGCATTACTGTAATGTAAGAAAAATCCAATACAAACCCATTGGTCTCATGGCAGAAAAATTCAATACAATCTTATTGGTCTCATGACAGGAAAATCAGATACAAATTCATCAATTCAATGTCATTCAATTTATGCATCTGTAAGGTAACCATCTGCAAAGTAGCGCAGTAGCTCAACGGTTAGGGTATTAGATTTCAGTTGGTAGGCAGGTAGGAATATAAGTTCAAACCTTATTAGATCGGATATAATTTCTTCATCCCCTACATGAGTTATATCAAGTTCCTGGATGACCTTCTGACATAAAGAATGTACAGAATCACTGCTACCAAATCTCTATAAAGAAAAAAAGAAGAAAAAATTACAATTATAATTTTTTAATTTTAGCAACAAATCCGCTGGAATTTTGTGGTGAATTTTTACAGTGTAGAAAAATCTGATTGAAACCCATTGATTCAATCGACATTATTTTTCAATTTTTTCTCCAAAGTATGTAGCATAATGCCGATTGATTCTTAAAGAAAAATTCAATGAGAAATCAGCTCACTCAATAAGAAATTTCCGATGCAGAAACTTCATTCATTCTCATTGAATTTTTTCCAATGAGAATGAATGAGAATTTTTAAGCAGGGACTTCAAGTGAGACTTTTTACAGTGTGGAACCTTTATCAAACGTTTATGAAACTAAAAGTTAGCTTCCACGAACCTTATTCAGCCCGATATCCAGATCTAGTCTTAACGTTCACTGAAGCTTCATGTTCCCTTCGAGGACCTAAAATTTGTTGTTTTAGTTAATTATAACTCTCTCTCGGCAATCCAGTTAGCTGTGGTAGCGAATTTTCAGTTAGATTTTTTTCTCCGTGTTACGTAGAATTTACAATAAAAGTTTTTCTAGTATAGTTTATTCATTCACGTTGAATACGGATGAATATGAATCAAAGTACTCTCAGGGGCGAAGAAGATTTTATGAATCAATGAGCGGTGTAATCGCAACGACCTGTTTATCAATTTTTTCCACACACGATGTTCGGAAACGCGATTACGATCGTGATGTAGGAGATGAACGAGGGTACATCTTACGTGTGTTTGCACGTAATGTGCATTTATATCACTATTATAATAACACAATGAGCGAGTGTTGTTAGATAGGGTTTACATCCCAAAGAGAAGAAGAGAGAGGAAACTAAGGCACGTGTCGTGTCGAGTCTGGGTACAAAACCGATACCATAGTATCAACTATTGTGTCACGTGACTACTGCCACTTCATAAATGTATATTATATCTTTGTTAGGTAGTTTTCGATCGAATATCACCGACGCAGACCCTTGTAGCAAGGACGTGATATATCGTATAACTGATTGGAGGACCCCCACATCCTATCTCCGATTATATAATACCAGAAGTTAATAGGCAACGAGTGGCAGTCGTTTGTATGTTACACAAACAAATCCGTACTTCAAAATTGATTGATTTTTTTTTTCTTTCAAATGTTATTCATAACAAAAAATCAACATCGCCAGTTATTAAAAAGAATTTGAAACAAGCGAAATGTACGCATGATGTTTTGTGTTGAGAAAAATTGTGCACCTCTTCACAATGTAGTCGAATTTTTCTTTTTATCGACGAGCATGTGTGTGCACACGTACACGTAACATAGGTGTTACGAAGAGAAAGAGAGAAAAGGATGTCAATTTGTCCAGTCGAGGAGAGAGGACCCCAAGCTTTTCCCTATTTGTTTCTAAGAGAAGAGCTTTATTTGCAACATACAATGGCTACCGTATAGAAAGAGAGGAAAATGGTAGAAAAGGGTGATTGAGGATGGAAGAGTGGTCGCTTCGCGTTATAACGATGTCCTGATGCCAGCTTCTTGTTTCAACGTGTACAGAGAAAAAGAGGGCGGTAACGAGGCCAGCAGCGACGAAACTAGACAGCTGTTTCACAAGGCTTTCCTATATTTTCTTGTTATTATTTTTCTCTCTTTTCTCTCAGCAAACAAGATTCAACTGGATTATGGGTTTAACTTCACAATGTACAAACAATTTCAGAGAATATGCTGGACGAATCTAAATAATCCAGAACGTGAGGTACGCGAACATATGTTTGCCTTTCTAATCTTTAAATCCATATTTTCAGTTCCTTCCATAAAATAAGTCATTTTTGAATAATTCTACCAAAGAGATTCTGAAATATTTTCCATTCCATCAAAACGGATGATTGATTCCAATACTTTTCGTGATTGTATTGTAATTGACGCACTTGAAAACTGAGCTTTGTAAAGGATTTTGTCGAAGAAAAATATCTGTTTTTTCATCTCAATTTACCATAACTGAACGAATTCTGGATTCTGAATTCCGGAACGGGCTTTAAACGGATATATGCATATTCCGTGTACCTAGAAATGAAAAAAGATGGATGGAAAAAAAATTATCGCACGTGCATCTGGTACGTATACGTATACACGTGTATATTGGATGTAGAGTGAAAGCACGCAATCCTTCATTAACAAGGGTGAGAATCTACAGTTCGAATACGAAAACGTGACGTTCGAACCGGTCAGTTGTCATGTTCTTCGCAGTGTACATTTCATTACACTAAAATTATTGACTCTCTCGAGTTATTAAATTTTAACTTTGTTAAAACAAATTTTATGTGATTATAACGTGTCATCGTGAAATCAATCATGATTCGAATAATTCAGAGATAATTGCTTATTTTTGGATCCAGTAGATAAATGTCCCGCAAAGGGAGAACGAATCACTACTTTTGTTGTGTTCTTCATCGAAATTTTTGTTCAGAGCATTCGTTTGAGGTACACACCGAAAAATACAGGTCGAAAATATAGTAATCTTGATTGGAAACTTGAAAGTATTTCTTATATTTTTAGTAAAGATAAAGCGGTTCATATTTTTGCTGAATTTTATTTGAAGCACAGTGAAGAAATATCAATACTTCCGCGTACAAAAAGATTAGTTGAAATAAGTATTTGAATGGCAAGTGCATATGGACCTATTTTTTGTTCGTTAGAATAATAAATTTTTCATCGATTTGACCGATTTGAAATGATTTATTAAAAAAATGAAAAAAATTAGTCCATATGCGCTTGCGAGTTGAATACTTGTTTCAACTAATCTTTGTTCCGTGTATCAAATAATGAAAAAAAAATGAACTTTCCAAAGACCGCGCATGAAATTTTACTAGGGAATGATAAGATTTCGAAATTTGGTTATTTAGGGGCGAGTTGGCAACCAGGGGCCATTTTCCATTTCCTATTTTTTTTCTTTATTAAACAGTGAAGAATCGGAAAATATATCAAGTCCAATCAAAGTGTAACTCTCCAGCTTCAATGAGAAATTTTCCCCGTCTGGGTTTTCGGAAGATATACGTTTTTGAATTAAACTCAAAAATTAGTTGTCATTTGGCTCAAGGTACTCTTTTGGGCGGATGCCTTGGGTCACCATTTTTTATGCATCCCAGCATCATAGAAAAAAACGGAAATGAACCACACTGAGAAAAAGGTAAGGCTCTCACAGCTCTACTATTCATGTGTTCTTGCTGTCAGGAGGTATAAGGATGCCAGTATAGCTCCCACAGCCGAACGCGTCGCTATCACACGGAAAAAAGAAAACACTACTGGTTACTGAGAATGACAGCGATCGGTTGAAAAACAAATGAGAACACGCTTGGATAGTGAGGATTAGCGCGATCACAGTGATGGGTATTGTAATGAAATGCGTCAACGCTGACTGGACAGTAATGAGGATTGGGAAACACAGTACTGCATAGAATGAATTTGAGTTTCAATGTATTTTTGTGATTCACAGTAACCATTGCTGTTGCCTTTTTTCCGTGCAGAGCAATATGTCAGCTGCGGGAGCTATACTGGCATCCTTGTACCTCCTGACAGCAAGAACACGTAAATAGTAGAGCTGTGAGAGCCATACCTTTTTTTCAGTGCATTACTCCACGCAATATTCTTTAGGCTGAGGTGCAAGAATGATCGAAGTTGTTTTTTATGAACTGCAAATCAGTTCAGCGTAGATCTTTCACGAGTAAAAAATTGAATGAGCAAGAAACTGAATTTATGGAGTACCCTGGTAAAAAAACCGGATAGAGAACCAGATGAAACCCGGATAATAATCCTGATGGTAATCCGACTCAAACCCCGGTGAAATTTCCGGGATTCCATCCAGATGTATTCGGTCACGTATACGGGTTTTGCGGTGATTCTTTCTTCGGTTCTATCCGGATTCTACCCGGATTTTTGGAACAAGATATTTTTTGGAATCCCAAATAAAACCCGAACAAAGTGACGAATGAATTCTATCCAAATTTCGTGTGGGATTTCGAAAAATATTCAGTATTAAAATCCGGATAGGGTCCGGATGAAACTGGATAAAGAATCATCGCAAATCTTTAAACGCGCCCGGATACACCCGGATGGAATCCCGGAGATTTCATCCGGGTTTGAGTCGGATTTCTATCCGGCTTTTTTACCAGGGTAGGAAGAACGTGATTTGTTGGGAAAATCAATATTGTTCATGAATTTGATTGCTTGTTTCGATGGATCCTCATACAAATATGTTTTTCCCATAGAAACTTTATAAAGAATATAAAACATTAAGTTAAGGCGTAGCCAACGACGTTTTGGCTCAAGGCACACGATTTCGAACTCCGATATATTTTGTTCAATTTAATTGCCTGATCCATTTTTTTAGGAATAAAAATGTAGTTTTACGACTTTTAATCGAGAAAAACATTGAACAACCCTAGTAGAAATCACTCTAGTCATTCTCTAGGCGATTAAAAGGCCTTAGGAGGTCTCGCAAGTCCCTCACAAGGGCCTGGCGAGGCCTCACAAGGCCTAGAGAATTACTAGAGTGATTTCTGCTAGGGAAAAGATTTAATCTCGTCTTCCGGACATGAGATATATTTTTTTAGAAGGAGGGAAATCAAATTTGGATATTTATCCCTGAAATCACTTCCTTCACTTTCTGTAAAACGTCAAAAATTGTGTTATTGATACACGGAGAAAACTGGTACAGGGCATATTATAAGGGTCAGTTCTTACCAAAAGGTTAGTTCTGAAAGGAAACGATCAGTTCTAAAACGTAAAAACGGTTAGTTCTTAAAAAATGACCTAATTTTTAGTGACATTCTTTCCTTTTTCTTTTTTTTAATCGAGTATTCAATATTCCCCTTCCTGGTTAAACGAACCGATTGATTCTCGCCAAATCTGATTGAATCTTACACAGTGTTCTGACCAAATCCTATTCAACCATTTTCAATGAGATTCAATCAGGTTAGTGTATTTTTTCAATGTAATTTTGATTGAACCTTGCACAATCTTCTGACTGAATCCCATTGAATTTAATTTCGTCAGATTCTATGGATTTCTTCAACAAGGGCGGTTACAAAATGAGCCTTTTCCCCTTATATCAAGGGGTATAGTGAGTTCAAGCAATATTAATTCTAAAAAAATAAGACTTCATGCCAAACGTGAAATTAAGGAAGTACTTGTCACACAAATGTTCTCCTTTTTTTATTTAGAAATCGAGTGTCCAGCGTTGCGGTTAGTTTTTAAATTTTCTTAGAATATGCCCTGAACTGGTATAGTAAAATATGGACGGACCAAACATTCGTTGGTTGTTACAATCGATCGTGTAGTTATTCTAATTGAATATATCATTAATCCAACTAAGCATATTGTAATTTTGATTGAGTCGTTTGGTTATTTTAATTGTGCAGTTTGGTCTGTCCATATTTTACTAT
This sequence comes from Gonatopus flavifemur, assembly GCA_018340375.1. Lineage (NCBI taxonomy): Eukaryota > Metazoa > Arthropoda > Insecta > Hymenoptera > Dryinidae > Gonatopus > Gonatopus flavifemur. The sequence goes on from JAFFJZ010000002.1 coordinate 62,976,115, forward strand.
TCGCGTTCCCAGTAAACACACGCACGTTTTAAAAACGTCAAAAACAGTCAATAACCACACGTTGTGAATTAGTAATATTCTTGCGTTGATTGAACGTAAAAATGTCGCGGCAGATCACGTGTTTTTCAACCATAGAATAACGTCATCTCAACGGTTTGAACATCGTTTAAAAGACGTCAAATATTGACGTGTCCTAATGATGGTTCTACACCCAGAAACATTTATATTTGGATTTATTTAAATTGACTAAACTTTGTTTGAATCAACTAAATTTTCTACTTAAATATGCACCTACTAGAGTTTCAGTTGAATCAAATAAAGAATTTATTCCATTCGAATAAACTTTTATTAATTTCAAATAAAATTTACTTGAATGGAGTAAAATTTCATTGAATGCAATGAAATGTCTAGTAGGTTTATATTCAAGTAAACTATTTTCCTGGGTGTAAAACGTGAATTGAATCCAACAAATTTTTTTTATGAAAACTTTTCATTCAATATCGAGAACAATAGTATTTCTGAGTATGACAGAATTTGGAAAGTATGCCACACTATTTACTATTTTGCTCTTTGTTGAAATTTTAACCATTGTTCGGTTTCGTTCGACATTTTTAGCAGAATATCTTCAATTGAAGTTCAAACACTAGGTGTGATGAACACATTTTAAACGCGTAATTTAAACCCGTTCAAAACACGTTTTTTGAGGACGTCGTTTGATGGTTATTTTTGAATATTAGGTCAAATTACACGTCATTAAAACGTAATTCCTCGTCGTCTATTTCCCTATCAAATTTCAACTAAGAATCAACGTTATGAAATCAACGACTAACGTCCGTTTGACAGTCTAACGTTCTTTCAACGTTGAAATAACGTGTGTGTGTTTATTGGGTAGTGACTATCACTATTCCTCTCTCTTCGTGTACTTTTCGAAAAAGTACAAGTGACCCAAGACATACACCGTCCCAAGGCTCCCGATTCTACCCTACTTTGTAAAATCCCATGTCCGACTTTCGGACACTCCATATTTTTCTATTGTTTGTCAAGTATTGCGAATTTTTCATTGTTTTCCAAATAAAATTCAACAAAGATGTAAATCGTTCCATCTTTATTGGAAATTTGAGAAATACTCTCAAATTTTTATTAACCCTTTAACAACCAGGTGTGCTAAAATCTTACCTTGATCTTAATTTCACAACATTTGGAAAGGAAATGGTGGACTGGTATCGTGGAGTCGATAAGTCATCGTTTTTGGGATCGCTCTTTCGAATGATGCACATCAGACCCTCGAAGAGTCACATTTTATCCCTGTTTTCTTCAAAAATATTTTAAAAAACACAACTTCTCAACAGCGATTTCTTTTCTAATTGAATTTTTCACCATGATGCCCCTATTTTCGGGTCTTCCAGAGTATCCGAAACGTGTTTCCGATACTTGAACTTGAAAAATATGGTACGTTAATTTTGGTTTTATGAATTCAACATGGCGTCTGTAAGCGAAAATTCTTCAAAATCTCTTGATTTTCGGATTTTTCAAGTTATTGTATGACTCAATGATATGAGATGAGTTATTCTAACTCATAGATCACTCATTCTGATATATGAGAACTATGTGAGTTTATATTATAATATTCTAATTTCAATGATGGTGAGGAAAAACCGGTTACATTTTGAGCTATATCAGAAACTGAAGAGGTCTGGCACTTACCAATTGTCATTATAGTATATATAATTTTGAATAACTGCCCTGGTGGACAAATTTCGCTGAAAATCACTGAAATTCTCAGACATTTTTAGTGGAGAGTTTTTCAAAAGATGACAGAGGTGCTCATAGGTTCTCAGGAGTCTCAGTGATTTTCAGAAAAATTCAGAGTTTTCCGAAATATTCATAAATTTTCAAAAAAAATTCAAGTGGAACAACATGCCCGATGAGTGAGAATTTTTCAGAATTTCTCAGAAATTTTCAGAGTTCTTCAAGATTTTTCAGAGTTTGACAAAAATTTTCAGAGGTTTTCAGAGTTCTTCGGATTATTTTAGGTCTTTTCAGTGTTTTCATTTCATTTCATTTCATGCTTTATTATGTCCTAGGGCCGGACCCTTTAAGAACAATGTATAAGCTGAAAGTACAGATTACTATTACAAGTAAGAATGTAAGTTTAAAAAAGAGAAAACCAAGATACAAAAATAATCAGAGACTAGACTTCTACATGCTACAGAAAATACAAACCAAGAATAAGAGAAAAGCAAACGAATAATAATCGCAGTTCAAATATCATTACAAAGGTGCTCTTTCTGCACTATTGATTTAAAACAAAGAAGACACAAAAATAGGACTCCAATTTTCTGACAATTATAATGATAGCATAGATTAGAAAGTAGTGAATACCAACCCAGATAGAAAACCATGCCCTAAATATTTTGTAACATAATATGCCGTAAATATACTATCATAAACTTCGCTCAGATTGCAATCATGCATAAAATGTGAACATTATGTCTTCATTATGGTACCATCACCTCGTTTTGCTACCAATAACAATGCTTTATGCGGAAACACCTTGGTACCATGATGCAAACATTTCTCGGCGTGCATGTCACCATTATGATGGCATTATTGAGACATTTTTCTGTCTGGGAATAGATGATATACAGACGAAAAGCGCCAATAGACGTGGATAACCAGGTAAATATAATAACTAGAAGAATTACCTTAGGTAGTCGGAAAGTCCCAAGTAGCACAACACGTTAGAAACGCTAAGAAGGTTCTTTGAAGTTCTGAGTATATTTTATGAACATTCATAGAATCTTCGAATGGGACTGTAGCGGATAAGTATATTCTATGCATATTCTTAGAATGTATTTTTCGAATTTATTCAAAACAGTCTCGCCTGCACATTCTATGCATGATCTCGGAATTAACGCAGAATGTTTGAAATGTTCTTGTGTTACTTGGGGTGTTAGTACCCGCTAATACAATGAGTAATAAGCGAATAATAGCTCTATACAATACTTCAATGGCTAACAACTAAATTACTCGTAAGAATGAAGAAATAAGTAAAAGCAGATAAAGCCCAAGAACATTTAAAATCAAGAATAACCTTATGATAGACAAGAAAGGAGCGGGAGAAGAGGTTAAGCAGCCTGAAGCTCGTATAAGTGCACAAAAAGCTTAGATCTAAAAGCGCTCTTAGAAGGACAACACCTTATTTCCTCTGGTAAGGAATTCCAAAATCTACAGCTTCTAATAAGGAATGAGTTGGTAAAGGTCGTAGTACGATGAGTAGGAGTTACTAGGGTAGAGGGGTCAGATCTGGTGAACCGTGATTGATGAGTTGAGGAATAAGTAAATCGACTGAAAAGATAGGTAGGAGTACGAGTAGTGAAAATACTGAATAGGAGCATGCCTAGTAAATAATTTCTCCGACCATCAATCCTCAGCCAACCTAGCTTATCGAAGTATTGCGAGATATGCTCATCCTTCCTGACACTAAAGATAAATCTGACACAGGAATTGAAAGCTCGTTGCAGCCTGATGTTATCAACGAGTGTTATGTCTATGAAAACAAGGGCACAATAGTCAAAATACGGCAGAACGAGGGATTGTACAAGCCTAGCTTTAGTGCGAGTAGAGAGATGTCTCCCATTAAATCGGAACTGATAGATCGCTCTGTAGACCCGGGTACAAATGTCCGAAACCTGTGGACTCCAACTCAAAGTTGGGTAGAAATAGATTCCCAAAATTCTGTTGTCCAGAGTTTTGCAGTGAAATTCAGGGAAATTTTCAGAGATTTTCAGAGAAACTTTTTTCACCAGGGTGAACTAAAATTTCGGATGGGTCTTTCGGAATTCAAAATGGTGGATCCAATATGGCTGAATTATGTGATAATCGATTATTTCAAGAACTACTCGATGAAATTCTTGTTATAAAAATCATGTCCTTTACCTTCCAAATTTTGTATTTTTGTCTCACTTTTTCTAAACCTTTGAAAATTATTCTACCTCCCAATGTTTCTCAGTTTTTATGACAAATGAAAACTCTCGAAATCCATATAAAATTCACTTTCTTATCTTTTGCGGTGATGCCATATTTGACACGAAACCGTTACTGCACACCGATGCAATAGCACGTACGTGTTAACCTGTGATACGTACATGTGAAGACACGTATGTACCATTGCGTCTGTACAAGTATCGGTCTCGTGTCAAACCTGGCATCACAGGTCTTTTGACTTTGAGAAGAAAATTGCGATTCAGGCTTCAGCATGACCTGCATTGAAAAATTTGTTGCAGTTATACAAAGAACAAGTCTTGTACATGTGGGGAAAGATTATTTGAGCAGACAAAGCTGGATCTTTGGTGCATAAAACATCGAAAACAAATATTCCACGATACTGCTGTATCTTGAGTTGTAAAATGCGAACGAAAAAATTTTGTGAGACTTATTCTTTGTATTATTGCGGAAAATGTTTCAGCAAAGCTCATGCTAAATCTTGAATCGCATTTTTCTTTTCAGAGTCAGAAGACGAGAAGGTGAAATTTTCATAAACTTCGGGAAATTTCTCTTTTCATTTCGCAAAAATTGAAGAAATTGGAAGTGAAAAAGGTTTTCAAGAGTTTAGAAAAAATGAAAAAAAAATGTAAAATACAAGATTTGAAAGGTAAATTTGGAATTTCGGAACAGACGTCAAATTTTAGTTCGGTTATGTTCAAAGAATCTAATATATCATAACAATTGGCAAGTGCCGTACCTTTTCGGTCTTGAAAAATCTGGAAATGGAAAAATTTTGGCTTTCAAACGCCAGATGAATTGGTAGATCCATAAAACGATAAGAATTAAAATTGTCATGTCATAACTCTCAAGTTCAAGTATTGGGAACACGTTGTTGATACTGTAGAAGACGCCAAACCAGCGTCATGATGGTGAAAAATTTAATCAGAAAAAAATCCTTGTTGAAAAATCGCGTTTTTCAGAATATTTTTGAAGAAAAGAGGGATAAAATGTTACTTTTCAGTGATTTAATGTGCATCATTCGAAAGAGCGACCCCAAAAACAGTAAGGTACGGAGTCCATGATCCTAGTCCACCATTTTGTGCAAATGTTATGAGATTGATATCAAGGTGAGATTTTAGCACATTCGGTCGTCGAAGGGTTAAATATTACTATATTTTCGACCTGCATTTTTCTCTATGCGAAGAAATTTGTCTCTTACATTTCGAATGCAAATTATATGTTTGTTATATATAAATTTTACTTGGATTCAACCGGTGAAAGTCTAAAATCTCTTGAAATTTACCATCTTTCATTAGCTTGGGGATTATTGAAAAAGTTCATGGATGTGATCGAGGATCTGTTGCTGTTTTCAAATCCTTCTCTAACCCAGGTAGAAATATTCTATTGAATCCTATTATGATTGGTAAAATTTCTGATTGAGTGTCATTGAATTTCATTGAAACCTATTAATTTTCCCATTCGTCAATGAAATTCTCGGGTAGAAATGCGAATCGGTCCATTCCTGGCCCCGTTCAGGCCCTGGTTAGTAAGGTCTCGGCCCGGATAGGCCCCAGATAGGGCCACTTTTGATTCGGAGAAATTTCTACCTGTGTTAGAGATGCACAATATTTTATAGTATCGACATTGTTTATAAAAATTTTGTCGAGTTTACATTGAAGTTTATGAAATATCGTTATCAACTTTATAAAAATTGCACATATTTCACCTCTATTGTGAATTATGTCATGAATGACGCTATATGGTCGATACCAATTGTTCGTTGCAACGAGAAAACGAAAGGGAGCATTCTACAATTTGCATCCCCTGAATCTCAGCAACTGCTTTTAACTCTTTCTGAATATTTATTGTGGATTGAATGAAACTCCTTAAAATCTTTCTGAAATCATTTGAATTTCCTCAAATTTTTCTGATGTCTTTCTTTCGGTTCTACCGAATCTCATTGAATTGCATTTCAAATCTCTGGTGTGCGATTTCATAAACTTCCCTGATGAATCAATTTTATGTTTTTTGATTATCGATCATCTAGCATGATTTCTACAACACAGCACACAGAACACACGTTCAAAAAGAATATTTGAGAATCCCTATTAAATTCTACAAGGGCCAACCAAATTCTTTATGAACTCTTCCTGATCTGCTATGCTGTGTGGATTGTAAGAATATTTGTGAGTTTTTTTAATAATGTCATAACATTTTGGTGGGATTTTCTTCCACAAAATTGACATATTCGGAGGAATTTATGAATTCTGGAATTTTAGAAAGTACACGGGAAAAAATGAACTGGTAACTTTACCGGAGCTTCGGTTACACGGAAAGACCGGGTCTATTAATATTTAGAAAAATGACTGCCAATTTAGGAAAAACGAGGATTGCTGAAGAATATTCGTAGTGAGTCGACTGAAAATTCGTAGTCGGTGTATCAACAATTGATAGTTTCACTGTGCAAAATACCAATGAAACTATCAAATGTTAATATTTTGACTACGAATTTTTGGTAGACTCACTACGAATATTTTCCAGCGATTCTCTTTTTCCCTCAATTGACAGTCATTTTTCTAAACCTTGATAAATTCTTTCTAAATATTAATAGACCCGGTCTTTCCGTGTACTATATGGACAGCAAAGAATATCTGTCACTTTTATCGGAATTCTTGTAAAATTTACCGAAGATTTGGTCAATTTCGCAAGAATTCCGGTAAAAATGACAAATATTCCCTGCTGTCGATATAGTAACCAGAGCTCCGGTAAAATTAACAGTTCATTTTTTTCCGTGTAGGATAGTGAAATTCCATGCTCGACTTTCAACAAGTTGATTTTTTTACAACTTTTGTTACGAATCATTAATTTTTCATTTCTTATATTAGTAGAATGAAACAAAAACCTGAAGCGTTTTATGTTCAGTAAAAAACTACGAAATTTTCCAAGATCCTCTGGAAAATTACTTTCTCTCCAGTTGTATTTTTCTCCGTGTTCATGGTACGCGGAGAGACAGAATTCATTAACATTAAAAAAAATGACTGAGAATTTAGGGAAAAAGAGTATCGAGTGAAAAAATATTTGTAAAAACGATCAACATTTAGTATTTTGACTACGAATTTCTGGTAAACTCACTACATACATTCTTCAGCGATACTCTTTTCCCCAGAATTGGCAGTCATTTTTCTAAATGTTAATAAATGTTTTTTAAATATTGAATACTCCCACATAGCACAAATGTCTCAGTAATATCTCCAGGATATTTCCACGATGTTACAATGTCTTCAGGATGTTGCAGAATAATATAGATTTTAGGAAATAACGATTGATAAGCTTCAACATATCGTGTGATAGAACCAATTAGCGAATAAAGGATCACTTTGATATCGATCAATAGTTCCAACCTAAATGATTCAAAATGTTGAATTCCAATCGACTGGAATTCGGAAGAATTTATATCTCGAAGGTAAAAGCATCAAAAATTTTTAAAAATGTAGAAAAAATATTTCAAAAAAGAATCAATAATAATTGAAAAGACCTTGAATTTCCCCATCGTGAAGACCCAACTGGACGAATATATTATATGTATCATTTTTGTTTTTTCAAAAAGTCTATTGAATGATCCTATCGATAATTGCTCACAACAATTAATCGAATCACCTGCAACCAACTGTTGGTATTTGGTCTAACGATCAAAATTCATATTATTCTCAATATAATATTCATATTCATAATATTTTCAAAACAGAAGATTTCACACGAATGAATAGGAGAGAATCGAGACCTCCGGATCAAATGCGATCATTTCGTAAAGGAGAAAGAAAGAAAAAAGGGCAGAGGAAGGGGGAAGAGAAATCATGAAGAGAAAGAAAATCATTATACCTTTTTAAACGTACTCTATAATCGTAAGGAGTGATGAAGGGAATTGAAAATGTTTCCAATCTACTATTAGTTTTTTCTCCCTTTTTTTCAAGGGAAGAAAAGAGGAAGAGGAGGTAAGGTGGAATGGGGTTCACCGCGGATGCTGTAACAGCATCGCCTTGACGCGATACGCGAGATTCGGTAATATAACCAATCATATAGCGCGGCAGCGTCTCTCTTTCCAGTTGATTGTTGTAGTAGTGCACTGCAGGCAGGTTTGCAAGCGTGCGTGTTTGCTGCAGAGTTCGGTTGAATGAACGAACAAGCGGACGGACGGTTGGACGGACGAAGTTGGCGGAACGCGCGGACGGCAGTGTCAGCCGGAGTTGGTTTTGCTCGGCTCCGCGTAACGAGGAGTTTAATGACATCGAGTCGACATCCACGTTGGACACGTGGCTGTACACGGAGGGAAGCTTTGCTTTCTCTACCTCTCTCTCTCTCTCTCTCTCTCTCTCTCTCTCTGCCTTTCCCTATCCATTTGTTTCGTCTATTTTGATGTGCCAACGATGAAAGTTCCACCGTATACTACTCGAACAAATTTTTATTGCTTCGTGTATTTTGTTCTATTATTTTCACAACCAATTGTTGACAAAGAAATAATATTTAGTCATCTTATGACAGAATTTTGTATAAAATCTGGGGGATTGTAAAAATCACCCTGTGAAAAATGGTCATTGACAAACATGTAAGTCAACAACAACAACTATTCGGGGTTGAAATTTGATGGAATTTTCGCGAAGTGGGGTGTTGCGTTCGTTGGAATTTCAGTTGCGCGAGGAGATCCTTTCGAGGGCATCAAAGGCGCCGATAAGAACGCGTACGTTAAAAAACGGTTTGTGTAACAGCACATGTTGCACGTGAATCTGTAAATGGTGGTACACGCGCGTTGGACAATGTCGGCACGTGACCGCTGGTACCCCGCGGCTGAAACAGAAAGGAAGAGATACGAGAAAAAATAGGGGATCCAAAGCGGGGCACGCGTCTTCTTCACCAACTACAAATAGATACATGAAACAACGGTGACACGGCAAGACGATGTGAGAAAGGGAGATAAAAAAAAGAGAATGCGAACCAACGATGCGTTCTACTCGATGATGATGACTGTGACAACGGCGATGCGAGATCGTTAGCGCTCACGAGGATACCCTGTTATTTTTGTATTAAAACCGCCCCCTACGTACGGATATATCTTCAAAATATCTAATACAATCCCCCCTGAAGTTTCCTCGTTCATGGTTCACCGGGTCAACTGTAATCGCTTTAATTGTTCTGGAAAAAGTATAATACGTGAGAAGGAAAGAAACTGTTTATTTGGTTGATTTTAAAGTGGGTAACCCTAGTAGGAATCTTTCTGGCACATTCTTTGAGCTATCACGAGACCTAAAAGATGACTGGAGGGATTTCTGTTACACTGTGAAAATTATGGAAAGTTCTTCCTCGCTGCAGTAGTGGTTTCCGTTCTCTGAACGCGAGGGAATTATTATTTTTATCAAAAATCAGAGAGTTTTCTCTTCACTCTGAAGAACCATTTGTATTTTCCACGTTGTATTCTCCAAAAAGTGAGGAAGCAGTTCTCATAATCGGTTTTTAGAGTCCAGGGTGAGTAAAATGATTGCTGTGGTGCGGAAAATTTCTCTGAATCTCACATTTCAAAACCATTGGGGAATTTTCTCACAAAAAAATGATATCATGGTTTTGGAGGTCTCTCTTCCCCTTTTGGAGAAGTTCCACCCCCAAAATGCAGAATAGTCAGAAAAAATTTTTGATTCTTCATGAAGAAACAATCACAACTTGACAGTGTCCTGGGAATTTCGAAAACTTCTGATAATTTTTGATCGGGCACAATTTCTCTGAATGCTTTAAACAAACCTCGACTGCACGGAGAAAAAGGAATTCGCTGTGGCAGCGAAATCGACTTTTGCTGGGTTCCTTTTGCCAGAGTAGCAAATTTTTTGCTGTGACAGCAAACTATTTGCTGTTCCAGCAACCTTGTTAGCCACGACAGCGAATTTTTAGCTGTGGCAACAAAAAATGTTTGCTATCCCAGCAAAATTTGTTCGCTATTCTATATATAATACTGAAAATTGGCTGGCGGAGTAAACATTTTTTGCTGCCACAGCTAAAAAATTGCTGTCGTAGCTAACACGATTGCTGTTATAGCAAATTTTTAGCTAGGTCAGCAAAAAATTTTGCTATTCTATATATAATACCTCGATTTGCTGCGTCAGCAAATTTTTTCTCTCCGTGTGGAAATTTTCACCGTGTCGATTTTTGGAAAATTCAATAGCTTTTCGATGAAATTGATCCGCCCACGAGTGAAGTGCGAACAAAGGAGCATCCCCGAAATTGTGTTGCCCCTGAAGTTTGAAGTTTCGAACTGTTGAGCACACCAAATCAATGAGTTTGTAATAGTTTGTTTCATTTTTACTCCACCCATAAATTTCTAACTTACTTTAACTGTTCATAAAATTCATATAAGTGTTGGTCAAACGAGATTTTAATGATGAGTTTCTTTTTCTTTCTTGTTTATGAGCAGGGGACCTTTATATGATCGTGTGTGCTCTGAATTTTGTACAGGGTTAATGGGATTTTGAGAGGTCATTTCTAACAACATTTTCCATGCGAAGAAATTGAAACGAGCCGTTTGGTCTTATCAAACCGTAACTTTGTATCGATTTTGAAATACTCGGTTTCCTTTGACTTCCGCACAAACTCATGGTCTTTGAATTTCAAGTTATCGAAAGTATATACGAATGTTACAAGACTCCGGTTGTAACAACTGACAATAAGTCGTAAAAATACGGTACTAGTTTTTCGTAGAAGAATTTATTCCGACTCTGTCTAGAAACAGCATGTAATACCTTGAGAATATTCATCTTTTCAATATAGTATTCAAATCGATACGTCTCAGCGACGTTTCATCGTTACAAAGTGTTAATCTTGTGACATTTACGACATTTTTTTCACGAGCTTCTTGGTCTCGCGCGTTTACAACCACTTTCAACTGAACTGTGATTCCAATAAATCAGCGCTCTCGTACGCCGACGTTCTCGTTATTCTCACTCTTGGCAGGAAATTGATCGTAAAATTCGATCGACCGAAGTATAAATGTGTTTCCAAAGGATAAATAAAACTTGTCTAATTAATTAACATTTTTAGGAAGATGGTTGGATCTGTTCGCTGATTGCTCGATCAAAATATTCTAACGCTTGTCTTTTTGAAGTGGAGAATCATCTCATTCGAATGAAGAATGATTCTTTTCTTTTAATACTCATACACGTTATTGTCATCTCGATATATTTATGCTTGGCACGCATAGTTTGAAAACGACATTTCGTACACCCTCGCACACAATGTCGCCACTGCTCGTTAAGAGGATCAACTGCGACGTATTGTCGACGCTAACGAGCACTAAATAGAGCAAAAGAGATAGAGAAACGGACAGAGAAATAAGAGTAAAATCGTATATTGAGAGACATGAGACAATGTGACAATCCATGGGACAGTTTTGTATGATCGCACCCCATATTATAATTTATGTTCGTACCTGCTCTTACAAACTACGAGTGATAGCACAAATAAAGAAAAGAAAAAAAAGTATAAAAAGCACGACACGAAGCAACGGGGTGTCTTAGAATCGAGTATCACCCTGTTGCCCTCGTGGTCCTCGATTCAAAGGGAAAAGTAGGGAAAAGGAAATTTGTACAGAGGGTTGGGTGGTGTGTGTTGTCGAATTGTCCGACAGATGTCTCACCGCATGAATCGCTCATCTAAATAAGCGAACCAATTCTCCACCTTCATTCCCGTATTTTCGCTTTTCGAAATCCAATTCCGATGACTGGAGAGAGGCACGGGACACTATTCTTCACCGCACGATACGTACAATTCTACCGTAATGACTCTACCGCTGTTGCTGCCCTACCCCCATACGCAGGATTAAACTTTATTCGTGGTAAAACGTGATCGAACTGTGAAAATGTATTCGAATGTTTCTACATTTCGTCGTTAGCCAACAAGTTTATTGTTGTAGTATAATAATGAATGTACCCCATCGAAAGAGTTGAATCGAATCTCTTGGTTTTATCGAGGGCGCTTGGATCCACCGATACCGAGAGGAAACAAAGTTGGAAACTGTTGGAAATGTTTCAATAATCGAGAACGGAATACGTTGATAAAGTTTCAATAATTTATATTGTTCCGATGAATCCGTTTTTCATGCCTCTCATCGATGCTATATATCGATTTCAATTTCTATTGAGAAAACTCTCAACACCGACTTTGAGAATCTTTTAAAACTTCATAAATCACTCATATATTGAATAGTCAGATGAATTCATATCGATAGCGATCTTTGAATCTCAAAGAACTTTTCATTCCCTCCAATTCTGAAAATGAGAGATATTAATGAGTAAAGAATGATTCGTTGTACAATAATTTTATACTCAATTTGAAATTCCACGAATTATCCTGTTAGAACCCCTCATTCGATGATGATTCGAAAGCATTTGACATCAATGAAATCGGTTTTTTTCGTCGATTCGACAAAAATATTCTGTCCGCACACGTGGTGATGTCGAACGATTGTCTGGAACAGGTTTTTTCTCTTCTATCGTCAGCAATCAGACATTGTATTCCCTCGAATATTGTTCGAGGATGGAAGGAGAAAAGGGAGTGACACCCAGAAATGACACCGACGCTGCTGAGGTCCGAGAGACCCTCATGTTTCTTCTTCAAAAAACTGGAACGCCATCACCTGGCGTGTCGGCGTTTCAACTTGATCCACGTGTATTGCTTACCGCCTGTTACACAAAATAAGTGAGAGATTGAGTAGATCGTTAACAACTTCCTGGTGATTCCTTTTCTCCTTTTTTCGTCCCTTTCGATGTCCCTGTCCTCTCATTTCTGCACGTTCTTCACGAATAATAGAGCCGGAGGGAAAGGTCAGAATTGGAAAAATGTTTTTAAATGGTAGCGGTCGTTGCGTTATAATGAAGAGGCGCACTTACCTCTGTATTTCAAATGAAGTTTGAACGAAGGGAACTTGAATGAAAATCCCAAGAATGTTGGAACTTACATTCTTTCATTTGTATATTCTTGAGTTGCTGATTTTGAATGACTTACCTTCAATTTTATTATTTTCAAACATCAGATTGGTTCTTGTTTATATTTTTAATTGGATGAAAACTGTCATGGATTGAATTCAGATCCAAACCAATGCTAATTGGAAAAAAAACTATGGCAGGTGGAATTCTTTAAACTGCTCAAGCGGTATGAGAATAAAAACATAGAAAATGATGCGTCACAACGATGAAGATACTGCAATGCTTTTTTGAAAATGTCTCACTACGTAACGTGGCTTATATAAACTAATTAACCGTGTTTCCCTTGATTCTGAGTATCTAGACACACCGACTTGATGTTTTGTTAAAACTGATGTGATCTTATTGCACGTTTCTGTCCCTTTCAAAATACATTTGATGTCAAGATGTCTTTTATTATCGTGGAATTTTGTTATTTTTCAAAAGAGCATTGAACGGCGGGGAAGAAATTCTCATTCGAAGGAGATGCTTTTCGATAGAAAGATAATAATTTTTTTTGTTGAGAATAACCCTGTTAAAAACTATCTCTAATATTCCTCCAATGTAAAACTTTCACACGGAGAAACTGTCATGCCGATATTCCGATTTCTGCACATTGATGGCCAATGTGCAGGGAAAAAAATTCTTTTCGCATTGATCTTTGATGCGTGAACATAGGCGCAGTTACATCTTTACGCATCGGTATTCAGTGCTTAAACATGTGGAACCTATGTTCACGCATTGAAGATCAATGCGAAAAAAATTCTCTTCCTCGCACATTGGCCATCAATGTGCACGATTCTGAATATCGGTGTGACAGTTTCTCCGTGGAGCCCGCAAATTAATTTCTGTCATTCAGATTCTTGAAGTTGGTTACTCAGTAACCACTTCAGCAGAAATGATTCTAGTCCGCCCTTCAGTTCATTTCAAGGCTCTTTTCAATGACTACACTCCCACAAAAAAAGTTTCTTCCAATTACCTACATGCAGGGTTGTGCAAGTAATTTACTTCCCATAATCTACACAGTTTTTTTTTTTCATTTTAATTATATGCAAATCATGTAATTCACTTTAACCTACGATTCTACATGCGTATATCACACTACAAGGAGAACAATTTAGAATTAAATTTACCATGGCACTTTGTAACCGAGGAATAGACTGAATGCACAATGAAATTTACTATGACGAGACAATAGAAACCTGATCACACGGAGAAAAAATGGTTCGCTACTATAGCGCCTGCAGAGAAATTTGTTGTCCTTGTAAAAATATTCACTCCTGCAGCTAAGACATTAGTTCTGTGAACAAATTTTTTTATGTCAGCAGAAAAATGTAGTTCCGTCATCATCATTTTTCTTGTAAGCGCTGTAATAACAGACCTGCTTGTTATGCGAACACGTCAATTACCAACATGAACTCAGCAAAAATATTCAAATTGCAAGGTCTCCGAAAGGTGTTATCAACTCCCCTAGAGTAAACGTCATACTATTTCTTAGGACCCGACTAGGATCGAGGTTAATCTAGCCAAGTTCAAGGGATAAATTTCTTAGTCGGGTATTACGGGCACTCTCGCGTAACGGAAAGTTAATCATAAATCTGTTGAAACGAGAATCCTAGGGATTAAGAAATGAAAGTCAACGAGTTGTTTTCTATTTTTAACGATAACTGAACTGATTTTCGAGGAGAAAGGAATATCCTGTTTCCACGAGGATGATCGTTTTTTTTATGTGCAACTAGGAGAGAGGGTGTGTTAAAGACCTATTTGTAAATAGCTTCGTCGAAACGAGGGTGGTGTTGGTTTCTACGCAAGGTGGGTTATGTCGTCGGTGATCGTAGATCTAAGGGATTTGTTCTGTCATCGGAGGCATGTAAAACACATTTGTGACACACGCTTATTATATATCGGTTCCGGTACTGGAAAAACTGATTGGAAAGGAAGGAAGAAGAATTTTTATAAAAGGACAGATCTTCAATTCAGTGTCTAAATCGAACTGCTTTATCTTAGCATAGTTTATCGAAGTGAATTAATAAATTGAAAGCTAGCAAAATATCAAGGCCCTGGAAAAGCAAAATTCTGATGGAATTTCCTGACAAATCGACAGCCGCTTGGTGTGTTTGTCAAGCGGTGGAGTGAATACAGTCAATGTGTAGATTTTTATTACTTTTAGAATATTCAAAATACCGATGGGGATCATTCTTTCACGAAATCAATTATTTTCCACAGAAAAAATATCTAGTTTTTATGAAATTGTATAAAATGTTGATAAAAAGTCGATATAATTTTTATTAAAAAAAATGAATTCTTTCTTTCACATACCCAGTAAACACACGCACGTTTTAAAAACGTCAAAAACAGTCAATAACCACACGTTGTGAATGAGTAATATTCTTGCGTTGATTAAACGTAAAAATGTCGCGGCAGATGACGTGTTTTTCAACCATAAAACAACGTCATATCAACGGTTTGAACATCCTTTCAAAGACGTCAAATATTGACGTGTCCTAATGATGGTTCTAAAACGTGAATTGAATCCAACAAATTATTTTGGAAACTTTTCATTCAATATCGAGAACAATAGTATTTCTGAGTATGACAGAATTTGGAAAGTATGCCACACTATTTACTATCTTGCTCTTTGTTGAAATTTAAACCATTGTTCGGTTTCGTTCGACATTTTTAGCAGAATATCTTCAATTGAAGTTCAAACACAAGGTGTTATAAACACATTTTAAACGCGTGATTCTAATCCGTTCAAACCACGTTTTTTGAGGACGTCGTTTGATGATTATTTTTGAATATGAGTTTGAATTATACGTCATCAAAACGGAATCCCTAGTCGTCTATTTCCCTATGAAATTTCAACTAAAAATCAACGTTATGAAATCAACGACTGACGTCCGTTTGACAGTCTAACGTTCTTTCAACGTTAAAATCACGTGTGTGTGTGTGTTTATCGGGGTACGCTTGAATTATTTTTCACTTTTGATTCTTCAGACGATAAGACTCAGAGAAGCCAGAAGGAAAATATTTTTAGAACGAGTAATGTCGTGTTCAATATTTTGCGAAGTAAATCTTTCTGATCAGTTGGAGAATTCAAAAGGGTACACTGTGTGACAAGGTTTTACCTTAGGATGATGGATCATTGGATGGTACGCAGGAAGGGATCTACTTGAAGAGAAAGAGGCATTGTAGACACGATTAGCATACACTGTCCACGTTGAATACCTTCTTGATTGCTCACTTCTGACTTGACTTGTACATCTTCTTGCCGTTTGGGAAAAAAAATCTCCCACGAGTGATCCAGTTTCTCTCATCCTTCCCACCCGTAACGGATATTTCTTTCACGCATATACATATAAATGTAGAATTCAAAGAACCAAATTTTGTTTTGTAATCATATTCCGTAGGTCAAGTACATTATATGCGAATTTTCATTTCTGAGCTCTGAGATCTATCTACAGAACCTGAAAAGTTGATCGTGGTTTATTCCGTTGGTCTCCTTGTCTAAGAAGCAAAAGAATTCATGCAAGGACTATATAGACGAGAGGGTGTAAGGTATCGTAAAAACATAAGGGAAGCGGTCATGCTCGGGCACCGCGTTAACGCGCAATTTCGGGGTACATGAACGTCTCTCACCAGGACACGATGACCATAGATCTATCTCTTGTCCTTTAAGGTCCACGGCAACCCGTGGTCGTTCTCGAATCCTGCTGTGGCCAGAAGCCAAGGGCCAGGTAAAGTGAAAGACAGGAAGGAAGGAAGGAAAGATAGGCATCGTGTGGCCTCCATCGTGTCAGGCGCGAGCCAAGACGAGTCAGTCTACAATGGAGACTCGACGGGGTCTGATTATCTGGCCAAAATGGGTCCGGTAATGGCGGCACAACGACAACTACATGCTCCTCGATTCCACCTCGGTCAGCGTGGTAGGAACAGCGTGTGTCCGAGAAGAACAAACACTTCGTTCCGTCTCTTTCTTCCCCAACGTGTCCTCTCTGTATTTTAAACTCAGCTGGACATTACACCCGGTCCTGATTTTCTTTTACGCGCGAACACTTTGTATGACGATTTCGGATCATGAATGATGCGATACAAATCAATTTTTAAACTCGTCAGTAGCGTCATTCATTCCATGCATGAAAAAAGAAAAATCGTTTAATTTTTCATATCACGGTTCGTTACACTTTCAAAGGCATGGACATTACTTCTTGTGATCCCTAAATCGTAAGATATAAATTCCAATAGTTTTGTTCGGTTAGAACCTTCCACCTTTGTGTCTGATAGGTCGAAGTATTGGGATTTTAAAAAAATCGACTTGATATACCTGATTTTATCCAATTAGGCTTATATACTATTTGTCATTTTCGAAGAAAGGGAGTACTTTTTCTGAGGCTCATACGCCTCTTTTTTCCACCAAAATAAAACATGAGTACTCCAAAACATCACTCAAACGATACTCGAGAAAAATTTGGTCAATTCGTTATAAACCTCTGTTTGATTTTACAAGTCTTGAGTACGGATAAACACGAGCGGGAAAGGCTCTGAAAGAGTTCACAAAGTCTTTACCAGCGGAGTGATGATTTTTTAACCTTCCTGCGAATCAACATGCGAAATGTATGAAATTTGATGTCAAATCGGGATAAATAAATACGAAACATGAAAAAGATTCACACAATTTCCTAGAAATCAATGCTTTTTTTTCCTTCTACAAAGCTTATTTTTGTATACATACACGTAATACACAGACGATATTCTCCAGTACTCTAATACGGTTACGTTACAACATGCATACGTACATGCGTGTCCTCGGAGAAATGGGATAGTGAATCAGCTTTCGTATGCTGGAATTAATCAACGCCGGAGCATCAAAGACTTCTGGGAGAGAGAGAGAGGGGAGAGGAAAAAAAAAGAAAAAAGTGAAGCTAAGAAGAGCTGCCGTCGATCAGAAGTTTGTTTATCGTCGGACGGCGCGCCGTTTCGTTCGATCTCTCTTCAGTTTTCTTTATTCCTCTTCAAGTTAAGTCTGTTTTGGAATTCGTATCCATCCCAATAGAACAACCGCTCCTCCTTCCCGGAATATTCTTGCTGTTCCGATTAGTACACCAGCTGACACGGTAGTATTTTCTAGTTCTGAGGAAACCCTCTCCATCTCTCTTGTCCTTTTTGCTCTCAAAAATGTTGACCTCTTTCGCATCGTGACTCTTTTTCTTATTCTAAATGGAGAACAACTTGCGCCCTGATGTGAGTTGCATTGTCAAAATTCGAATAATCAATTCTGATATCTCAAAACATTTGAGGTGGTTGCAATAGATTACTATATTCCCACAATGATCAAACGCATATTTTTTTGCGTATCTTTTTGAACTCCAAGCAGGCCGAACATAATTTCTACAGCTTTACAAATATGATTGTTTCAATTGCTACCATTTCTGCCGCATGGGTACTTGAATCCTCCTGGCTGGTTTCTGATGGGAAACTCTCTTTTGCACTCGTTATGGTAACTATTTGCATTTGAATTTGTGGGATTAAAGTTGCGTTCTTAAGTTTCCTTACGAGTCATATTTCTTTTAGTTTCTTGAGCTTATTAGTTGCTATTTCAGGTACTTTTAACATACTTGCATACTGTAAGGGCGATAAATGGTGATTAATTGGTAACACACTGTTGACTACATCCATAACAGTACGGTACTTGCATGTCGAATTTTTAAAATTTTGTCAAATAATGCACTGAAAAAAAATTTCTTCCAACCAAATAAATAGTTTATTTGTCCTCTCTCCATAAAATATTTCTTAGAATTAATGAAATATTTCATCGAATGAAATAATGGAATGCTTGTCCCAAGTAAAATTGGTCTTCTAAATAAATAATTAATTCGCCACAAGTAATCAATTTTTGCATCTAAGTGAATATTAAATTTCTACAAATAAATATTTTATGGAGAGAGGACAAATAAAGATTTTTTCCAGTGTGCTTTTGTGGTTTTAAGTTGTATCCATATTGCATACCCACATAGCACGAATGTCTCAATAATATCTCCAGGATATTCTGACAATATTACAATGTCTCCAGAATGTTGCGGAATATTCTGAAGATATTACTGAGATATTTATTGTGCTATGTGGGTAGTAATGGCTTGTATTGAATTCTTGTACCAAAAGAGGGCCTTGCCCTGGGACACAAGTAAACAATATCAATATTCAATTGAAACTTATTTTATCCTCAATGAAGGAATAAATATTTCATAAAGTATTATCATGATGTTTTGTTCTTGAGAAGAATTCGAACATGTATGGAAACCTTCATTTTTTTTCAGAATTTTGAGACAAATCTTAAGGCTCGAAACCTATAATGTTGATTAACTTATAAGATTCCTTCCCAAACCAAAACGTGTGATGTAGGTACAAGAATTTGAAATGAGAAGCAAATGTACTGTCTGATTATTTTCATTGTGTTTAACTGATTTAAAATTCAACTCAGATTTCGATCCATCATCGACGAGCTGTTACATCAAACGACCAGCGTCAATAACATCCCATGAAAATAAAACATGAAAAATTTTTTTGATAGGGAAATAATGTTCAACCTCGAAGTGATAATTAGTCGTAAAAGTCTAATAATTGGACGTATATGGAGGGTGAAGAGATGAATGTCGGCTCCAGTTACATTGGCGTACGCGTGTGTAAACAGTAAAAAAGTGCACGAATGTTATTATTGCACCAGAAGAGAGAGCCTCTTGGTTCTCTCCCTCGTGGAACGGCTTCCCGGCGTTTGAGTAAACATCAAGTGGACGTCTAGTTAGTTTACACTTTGTTTTAGAGATGTTAGCCAAACACGGGATCCTCTTTGAGATGCCGCCGTAACAGCTACAACTTCACTAATATAAACCTTCTTCCTCGAGAAGCAAAGACTTTTTGGCTTCTCAAAATCACTTGCTTAACTTGCGTTTTTTTGTAATGCCATACGCGCACAATAAGATGCTGCGTGACAGATCGAGGCCTGTCTTGCGGTCTTGCCTCGTCTTTTTATAAATCATTTTCAGAATCATTGAAAATTCAATCGAAATATGTATAAATATATATTCATCGACACGATAAGAACAAACTTTTATAACAGAGTTAGAAGCCTGAGGAGGAGAATGAAAAATCAAGGATCTTACGAAGACGAAGTATAATATTGTTCAGCCAAATGATCAATTTATGACAGCATAGGGCAGCTATAAGAGCACGAGCGCACTTCAAAGGGATTTCGACATCGAAGTGACCATTAAACTATCCATTTTCATGGATACACGCGACCATGAATGGTCACGATGTGAAGAAAAATCGTTCCTTCTCCTTCCCGCACAATAGCGTGCAGACTTGAAGTCCTGAGAGTGTTATATGTATTCCAACAACACGATATAGCTCGTACATCCCCGACAATATCGCTCCAAATGATTTCCTGCCAGGTTCGCTGAGTCTTCTTCTGTAGGTGTATTTCGTTCGAAGTAACGACTTCATTCGGTTCTTCCTTCCATTTTTCATTCATCCAAGGTTTTTTTTTTTCGATGAAAGAAGGATCAGGCAAGTTTGAATGCCCTAGGTTCGACGAGCCTTTTTTTCTTCTATTCGAACAACCTGCGTTTACGTGTTTTGTATTTCTCGTGTATATCTATCTATACATAAAGGTATTCGCATATTGTGTGGACCGCAAAGAAGATGAAATCGTCATTGTGGCGGTGACCGTAAGCGCATCTCAATCGCGCGACTCCACATAAAAGAAAGAAGGAGAACAAAATTTGACACAAAACCGAGAGAAGGCTTCTTCTTTATCCAATTATCCTGGCATTCACGCCTTCGTAGGGTGTCGCCACTAACGTTTATATTTTCCATTCGTATATGGCAGGACGTGGAACAGTTACATGTGGATCATTCTTCCACTTACACTCGCGCCTTCTCTCGAATGTCAAGCCACAAACAAATCCATCATTCCTCTCCACTCCTTGGGGACTTTAATGAATGAATCGATGCAAAGTGAGCCACCCTTACTACCGGGCAATGATGAAACCTTATACATAAAATCAGAAATCACGATGAACGCTCAGTGGTTTCGTTTCCAGGTGTCGAGGCATCGGTCGGTTCAATCAGAATATATGTATATCAAAATATCTTATATACAATATCAGATATTTCATAAAAATCCAACTATAGGATCGAAAATATGAATGATGTTCGCGAGGATGGGCTCTTTGGGACGTGGACTAGAAAAAATAAATAAAGAATTCATTTGAATTTTTGATTGCTATCTCTTAGCTCCAGATTCTTTTTCCATGAAGAAGTAACAAAACTACGACATAATAAGGACCTATTGTGCGCGTCAGATGAAAAGAAATGCGGTATCTCTTGGGATATCGTCGCGTATTACACATACATGGGTATATGTATCAAATTACAAGTACGTTTCTCGACCCTTGTAGGGATCACAAGAAAAGAAAACATAAGCTTGAGAAGCAAAAACATTACGGCACGGCAGTTTTTATTTTCTCAATCATCTTCTCTTGACATCAACAGTAAAATAAAGAATCCTGCAATAAAGGAATCTGAGAAATTTTTATACAATAAAGTTGATAAAATCGAATCTTTATAAGAACTTTAAGAACGTTGGTAAATTTTTTCCCCAAAGCTCAGAAGATATCTTTTGCCAAGATCGAGGGTTCAGCGGATATAATTAACGACCCGCTATAAATATTGATACGAATCGCAAATGTTCCAATATACGTGACCATCAAGTTGGAAAAAGAAATAGATGCGTCATAGTATCCTTTTATTGGTGTAACCGAATGCCAATTATCGACGCCTCCGAGGAGTGAAAGATGAAACTTCACAACAACGAGTCTTGAGAGAAACATATAAACAGGACAAATCGAAGATGTAAGAAGGGCAGAGGGTGTCTTTGATGTTGAAGGTTGTTGTTAAATCTACGCGATATTATAGAAATGATTGAATCAATGAAGAAGTTTTATTAATTATTTTAAATTTAGTTAGCGTGCACTCATCGACTCGAATCCAAGATGAGGTTATAGCTTAGAATCATTGAAAATAATGATGAGGCCAATTTGTTGGAAATTTCCACACCTGTGCTCTGTTGATCGAAAAAGAAATTAAATTGGTACTATTATGATATCGAAGGGTCTCAGGTGATCGGATGAAAAACACCCTCCGTATCATTCCCTCGAATGTGAATTTTGAATGTTTGTTAATGAATTTGATATAGTCATTTTATTGTATATATTATATACAGCGATAAGAAATATTGAGAAAATGAAAGTAACTTTTACTATAGTATACACTTTGAAAATCCTTCAAAAAGATCCTCAGAGCCAAGACCACCGTTTTCTTTCGTATAATAGAAAGATTTGTGGATTTATACTATGTTTCTCTCAAGCTTGTTACGTACATAGTACAAGATTGACGTATACGCACAATCACAGATCCTCTTTACCTTGACAGGTAAATTCATAAAGCTAGCTCACTACGATTTCTATTGCGGTCTAAGGTTATATACGTGTATACATTTATACGTGAAGCTTCCTCAGCGGTTTGCGTGCGGCCAGGAACCAATATAACCCGAAAGAAACAATTCATCGCAATTCAAAAGCCCAGGCCCGTTTATGACGTTATATTCCCATTTACGAGAGGGAAAAAATTTATAAGTCCCTGAAAGCTAACACGACTCGAAGAAAAAACATTCCTACATTACCTCGCACAATACCTCCGTGGCCACAGAAATTTTGTAAAAAAATCTTTATTGAAGTGTGATGTGGTTCTCGTGAAGTGCACCGTTCAAAGATATGACATTGGAACGAATGAAAAGATAACAGTTACACACGATAATACAATCAACCTGCGATTCAATAATAATTGATGACAAAGTTGCCGGACGTTGAGCGAATTGAATCAGTTATAGTCGGACGACATCTCATGATCTATCTTTTGTGCGTGCAAATATTATCTTTTTTTTTACTGTTTAAGACTAACGGGTTGAATGCATTAGAATCAATCGTTTTATCGTCTCAACGAGCCGTGTATTGAGGGCTTTGTCTACCAATTGCTTTTATCAAGGCTGAGTGTCTAGTGTGGCTCATAACAGCTAGTACTAAAGTCTCGAGAAGGGAATTTATCATCCACTCTTCATTATTATGTACCTTGAGAAACTGAGTATTTTACATTCGAGTTTTGGTCAAACGATAACTTTTCCTCATCTACAATATTGTTGTTGGGAATTCTTCAATTTCATATTCGTTAGACGTGGGGTTATTGTATACGATATTCGAGCACAACTTGTCATCGTTCCCCGTAATGTTTCTTGAGTGATGAACAGATGTGAAAATTCGTGAGCTTCTCAGAAATGCAGAGATACACTGAAAAATCGAGTTTTAAAGTTCAATTTTCCAGATGATTACACGTACAAAAGCGATATGTTATTCAATATTTTATCCTGTTGTCTGAACGATTCTTGTGAATTTTACTGAAGCGAAGAGGGAAAAGTTTGAGTATTACACGTGATACGTGTCCAATGAACTCGAGAACTTGAGATGTTACCAAGTCGTACACGTTTTAGATTAGGGAATGTCGGGAAGAGTCACAAGAAATTTCATGTACTGAGGAGAGAATCATTTTTTTCCCTATCAAATCAATTATTCATCATCGATTGGATGTAACAAAATTGCAGATGTTTTTACTAATTTATAATTTCATATAATTAATCTATACCTATGAAAAAGTATTAACCTTTATTCATATGAAGAAATTCAAACAGCGCTTTCCTAGTTCAAAGAAACAGTTGATCAAATCTTATGGAATGGATGATGAGTGCTTCCAAGTATCGATCTTTAACAATTGAAACTTCATCATAATGAGTCATCTGTAATAGGCACTTCCATAATAGGAACACTTTTGATAGGAAAATA
Source organism: Gonatopus flavifemur (assembly GCA_018340375.1). Lineage (NCBI taxonomy): Eukaryota > Metazoa > Arthropoda > Insecta > Hymenoptera > Dryinidae > Gonatopus > Gonatopus flavifemur. The sequence continues at coordinate 63,000,047 of JAFFJZ010000002.1, forward strand.
AAGAGTTCCATGTTTTTGAATTCAATAATCTACTCGAAAAGAGAGTAGGTAATAAGAGGTTCGATTTTCGCCTCTTGAGCGGGTAGTAAATTCAGCATCAATTATTAAGTTTTCGAGTACGCCGAGATCGATGGGGAGCATGAAAGTCTCAAAAAGTGATGGGATCATCCTGAAAATATAACATCAAAGTCAATACATGAGAATTCTTTATTCAAACAGAAATTACTCTTCATTAGAGAATTTCTTCGCTGTTCCGTAAAGTTTCAAATATTCGAATTTCATTCCTAATTGGAAATTTTCTCAACCAAAAATCAGAAGAACACGAGAAAGAAAGAGAATTAATTTGCTAATTGGGAAAAATTCCAAACAAAAATGAACTTTGATTTTTAAATGAAAACAATTTCAATTAAGGTGACTTCAACGACTTTGAATAAAATATGATGAACCTAAGAATCTATAGAATCTCATTGACGAATGGGAAAATCAATAGGTTTCAATGAAATTCTATAATATTCAATTAAAAATTCAACCATTCGTAATAGGATTGAATAGAATATTTCTACCTGGGGAGAAACGGAAGATTCCCAGCAAACACTGTGGTGAGGTTCTTTGAAGGACCAACATTGGCAGTGCCGGTGAAATGCTGGCATTGGTGAATATGTATTGAGCCTTTACATGATGTGCAATGACACTCGATACATTGTTCTCCATCGAAGGGCCAATAAAGGCATCACGTTCATTTCTGATGCCAGGAAATTACAGCAGAATTGTAATGACCCGATATGTTGCCAATAATGGCTCCCCGTATTATCGTACTGCCATCTGTTGCGATTCTTATGAACTTTGTTGTTGTTGGTTTTATAACAGATGATCAAACCCATCCCATTAAATTAATATTTCATGAGAATTCTTCATTCATCGAGAATGAATTTCTATATTTTAAATTTAGAATAAAATTATACCTAATATCGTGTATCGAGTGAATCATGCAGGTTTTATTTTATTGGAATATATTGTGAGGTGATGTGAATAAACAAAGTGATTAGTTTACGTGATTCACTATTCAATAACAACACATGAGAACATTTCATCAAACTTTGAGTAGTATAGACGTCTTTACCCGACAAAAAACTTGTTCGTGATGAAGATATTCTTTCCAACATTTGATTCAGTGTGAAAGTAGGAATGAATCAGTGTGTGGTTTCAAGTACCGTACATTTATGATCAAGATATATTTTCAATAATTTTTCATTCACTACAACGCCAATTAGTGCTCCAACGAGAACGAAGGACTGGCCGCAGCGCGCCAACGACTTCTGAACGTGATCATGAATGTGCAGCATTCCCAGGAGCGATAGAAGTTTGGATGGGTGACCGTGGACACAAAGAATTTCTCAGGATTCTTTCACGTTGGATTGCAACGACATGTCCAAACATCCTCAAGGATAAGAAAATCATTGCTGATGAATACCATTCATCCAATACATTTTTTTTTTCATTTCATAGTCTTCAATAAATTCATCGTTTTTGATTCTTTTTCAAAATAATATTGAGTTCACAATGAACTTGTGTCTTGACATTCATATTCAATCAGTGGATAAAGTTTGGGGATTCAACGAAGGCATACGATGTTGGTTAAATGTCATGTGGCCGAATGCTGGCCGGTGGGACATATACGCGCTGGGCCATCAAAGGCTGCCAATGGAGGACCATCAAAGCTATTGCTGGCATTTATCGAAGACCCAGTACAGGGCCATCAGTTCAGTGTTTGCTGGGTTGCAAATGTGAATTTTAACATGGTATGGCATGGTATGGGATTTTGATTCTCTGGAAGAATTTTCGAAGGTATGAAAAACAAGAACTTCACCAAACACTTTGGAGCATATGAATTCTTTCAAGAAAATTCTGATGGGTGGAAGAGAAACGTAGGTTATCGAGCAGAAAACATTAAGAATCATGATTGAGGGGATACCACACGGAGAAAAATGCAGCTCGGAAGGATAGTAATCTTTAATAGAAAATTGGAGAATGTTTCTTAAAATCTGAGAATATTTCTTCAAATCTAAGGATTTTTCTTAAGTTCGTAATAAACAGAAAACGGTCCAGATTTCTCTTGAATATTGCTCGAAAAACAATGAAAAATTATCAATACTTAACACATCATAAAAACAAATATGGAGTTTCCAAAAGTCGCGCATGAAATTTTACAAAGTGAATAACAAAATTCTGTAATTTGAAAATGAGATTTCAAAATTTTGTTATTCACTTTGTAAAATTTCATGCGCGACTTTTGGAAACTCCATATTTGTTCTTATGATTTGTTAAGTATTGATAATTTTTCATTGTTTTTCGAGCAATGTTCAAGAGAAATCTGAACCGTTTTCTGTTTATTACGAACTTAAGAAAAATCCTTATAGATTTTGAGGAATATTCTCAGATTTTGAGAAGTATTCTCCAATTTTCTATTAAAGATTACTATGCTTTCGAGCTGCATTTTTCTCAGTGCAGCGTACCATCCGAGCAAAGATTTCTTCTGCAAGATTTTTCTGAATCGAACTTATGAAATAGTCTGAAATTTTCAGGGAATAATCTTTGATACTCTACAAATTGTGGTGCATAGCCCAAATCCCAAATTTCTAAACAAAAAAGTTTTTTCTTAGTCAGTAGAAGAAAATTTTTTTCCCCGACATTTGAATTTTGCGCTATGTACCGAAATTTTGTAAGGTATCGGAGATTATTCCCTGAAAGAATTTCAGATTCTTTCATAAGTTCAGTTCGGAGAGATCTTGCGGACGAAATGTTCACTCGGATGGTACTCTGGTTTCCTCTTAACAGGTTTTATTTGTTATCAGGGTACCCAAGCCACAATAAAGAGCGAAGTTTCATGTTCGCCAGGACTATGCATCTTCGGGACTGCGATACCCTATCGCAAAAAATATTGAACCTATTTCCACAAAAGTGCATGATTATCCAAATATCTGCTAATGAAAATAATTTGGGGTCAAGTTGACCTAATGTGCACTTAAGGGGAGGTTCTTATCAAGCAAACTCCGAAATAAGGTGATTTTCTTGAATTTTTTTTTTTCTTCAGAAGGAAGTGAATTAAGAACTTGAGTTATTCGAAAATCATTAAATGGGTCTTGAAGAATACGAAAAAAATGTTCTCGAGTTCAAGGATTCGTATCCCGAAACTTTGAATGCGCTTTTCTCGAAACCGTATATTTCAAGTTTGGCTCCACGATATCTCAAAAACTACTGAACAGATTGCCCTTTTTTTTTATTTTGAAGCTGATTGAATTTGTTGGAGGATGAACCTGAATGGAGATGACATTTGCCCTTTTTTTTTCTTTTTATAGTGCTTTAAAGAGCGAAAAACAGTTGAAAAAACGCTATCAAAAGTTTGCATGTTTGTAATTTTTTTAATTTTTTACTTTTCATTGATTTTATTTGTACAACCTCCAATGAATATAATATATTCCCTAACAATTTTTGGAATTTTGATTTCTGATAATTCTTGTAAGTGCTATAGTGGCTCCCGATTGATCACTGTTTTTTTAGGTTATGTTTCAACGCGTATCAACAATTCCCATGGCATTATTTTCAACTTAGAAGAATTTTTTCATGTACTTAAAGACTCAATTAACAAGTGTGAAAATCCCCGAATTCTTCATTTACTTCTTCCATGAAAAAAAAACATTCGAAAACATCACCTTATTTTGGGGTCGCTAGATGAGAACCTCCTCTAATGATTCGCTTACGGGGGTGTGCGCACTGAAGATCAACTACACAAACTGACATCCTAAGAAAAGCGATTATGATGAATCCGAAATAGTGCCAGAAAACTCACGTAACAGCAAAGAAATGTTCGCGTGAAGAACAATTAATGTTTGAATAAAAAATGCTCACATATTGAGTACGATGCTAAATTTTTGGGATGATCTAATCACTCTTCAAGATTTTCATCTCCACCATCGAACTTGGTAAAATCGATCTTGAATTCACTACCCGCACCAGGGGCAAAAATCAGCCCTTTTTACCCATCTTCCTTTCATATGAAATTTTATACGCAAAAAAAAAGATGAGTTCAAATAACTAACTTGCAAGCGGATATGCATCCATTTGTTAGAATAATAATGTTTTTCCATTAGTTTAATCGATTTGAAATAATTTTTCAAAAAAATTAGTTGAATCAATGAAAAAAATTGTTATTTCAATGACAAAAAATGGGTCCTTCACAAATTTCAACTACTCTTGTTTTTTCCGTGTAGGATTCGATGAGTGTTTTATCGATCATGATTCAATGAGAATCGATTCGCGGAATGAATGTAGATATTCTAACACAGGTAGATAAAGCAAACAGTTTTCTGGCCACCAGCAAAATTTCATTGGAAAGATTCATTGGTAAACTGGAACCATTCGGAAAAGTTTACGAATAAAATGGTGATCTTTTCAATCAACCCTTACGAGGTAACGTCATTTTGGATAGCTCCTACGATTGGCTCCTATGAATGCTGTTTACGAACTAAAGTGATGACACTCGGGGAGCTCATAGCCTCCTAGCGTACAATTACTTAGAATATAGCCTGCTCACTCTTCTCTTCAAATTAGCAAGAGGAGAAGATTTTGAAAAAACATGAGTGATCCGACGTTACCTCGTACGGGTTAAATTGTGTTTGGTGTGCTCATCTCCTTTACTTCGCGAAATATTTTTCTCTCACGTATTGAACCTCATTTTTTGCCAAGACCGGGACTTTTTCCAAATTTCTAATCAATTTATCAAGAAAATTTGGGAATTAGGTCAGGAGAAATCGGGGAAACTCGTATAAACATTCTTGTGAACACTCTGATATTCATAATTCATGAGTCAAGGGTAGGGCGATAGGATGAGTATAATCAATGAATGCCAATTGGATTGGAATTCAAATTCTTTTTTATTTCCAAACAAATCACATTGTTTCATCAACGACAAGAACACCAACAGAGGGAAGCGGGTTGGCACTGAAGTGTAACGTGGAAACGGATAATTCTTTCTCTTCACTATTCATTTTAATCCTCAAATCTTCGAACTTGAGACCCTGTACATAACCAGCTTAAGGGACTTGGATCTTCCATTATATAAAAGGGGTAAAAGAGATTTTCCAAAATCGAACTGAGAGGATCTCGTAGCCCGCTATTGAGATCTCTCTCGTAAACGGTCTTCAAACTTGCGATGAAAACGTATAAAAATTTTCTAATTCCAACAAAAGTCTACGTCGCTTGTGTTTGTAGAAAGAACCCGACAACAGACCACCTCCGTGGCATTCATCCACTTTCTTTCCTTTTACTCCTAACCCCTATTTTCTTTTCTCACTTTTCAATAACCACTATTTACATATTTCATTGAGTTCAATATAGCTGTCTTAGAGACCAAGAGAGTAATCCAGATTAGAGAGAAGAGTGGAGAGGGTGAGGCAGGACAGAAATAAACCCAAGGTGAAAATTGATTACAAAACTGCGGTGGTTTCGGTTGGCAGGAGAATTCTTATGCCTCATGGAGAGGAATTTCAAATACAACGGGTTTGATTTTTGCTTTTTTTTCAATATGAATTCATGGCTAACGAAGTAAGAGTTGATATAGCGAGGAAGTGTTTTAAATTTAGAAGAACAATATAATATAATTGTTTATAATTTTGAAGCGTTTTAATACCAGAAAATCAACCCGATTGGCACAATTTTCAAACTTGAACATAATCTATATATAACTCAATATATTTTATACATAAGTTATATATAATCTTTACACTGTCAACAGATGATGTGAAAGCTGCCTGGATTGCCTTACTAAATAATCCCGATAAATGGAAAACTATTCAATTATTCAATGACCTGAAACAGGTTACGTCTACCCCTTAGTCTATACACGGAGAGAAATTTGTAGTTAAATTTACTATGTTATTATTGTTCCCGAGGAACAGACTGAACTATGACGGGTTCCCCCATAAAACATAGTAAATATGATCAGCATTCTATTGTTTTACCATAGTAAAAATATGCCCTTCATCGTAAAATCCGACAGAATTCAGCCTGTTCCTCGGGAACAATAATATCATAGTAAATTTAACTACAAATTTCTCTCCGTGTACGATTACTTTTAGAATTGAGCCTATGATACTATCACCTACTACGTTGATGCCGCTGAAGTTCGAATCGTTCTTCCAATAAAATTAACAACTGAATAACACAATATTCAATTGTTACGGATAAAAATCTTGAAATCCATTCTTCAAATGCTCTACCCAGTCACAAGAAGTTGTTTCGAAAAGACAAACAACGATGTTTCTTCAAATTTCATGAGTTTGAATTTTTAATCTTGTTTCTATCAACGATTCGAACTCCAGGAACGTTTCCGATATTGTATCATAATTCAATCATATCTCTGAATCACAGTTCTGGAGCAAGATAATCATAAAAATGTATTTTGTATTGGTCAGGCCTACTTGTTGTTCTTTCCTTTATCTTGTGAATAATTCTCACCGACCTTTTGTATACATAGATGTATTTTTTAACTTAATATAAACGCATATTCATTTTGTATTGAATTATAAACTTAGTATAATAATCTCAACATTACAATAGTTACGTGCTTTAGCGCAGTGCCTTATGTAGAGCCCTATTGTATAGATCTTTTGATCTTGAACAATGAATTTATTATATATAATTTTTACACTGGGGAATGTAGTCTCTGTTGGAGTTTTTTCAATAAAAAAGAAAAATATGTAAAAATGTCACACAAGATTTTCATTGAATGTCTTTGACACATTGTGTAAGAAAAATGATAAATTATCTTGAAATCTCGAACCGCATTTTTGTTTCCCATATTTCAAAGTTTTGGATGAAACTGCCAAACACTCTACGCTTTCATTCAAACGATTATGAAATATGGAGTGAGCTTCTCTGGTAAAAAAACCTATTAACACTCAGCAATTAACAACATTTAATACAAACTGTGCGAAGTGAATGGCCATTCAACCCTATTGAATTCCCATTGAGTATGAATAATGCAACCAGTTCCGATGATTTTAAACGGCTTTGAATGAGTATGAATGGTTATTTGCTGTTGCAATCTTTATATTGAATCTCATTCACCAATGGGTTTGATTAGACATCACAGTATTTTAAGGGATCATTCTGGGTTGAAATTTTCAAAAAATCGATTGACCCTTTTTAAAAATTTTCCAACAGTATACTTATTTAAAAATATTGTATTTTCATGGCGCAGACATCCCTGATTGACTGTGAGTAAGACTTTTTCCTTCACAAAAAACTTTAAATGTATTTTTTCAAAACAACGTCTTTTCGGTCGGCGACGTTGATGTCTCCGAAACCACTGGACCACCGATCTTCATTAAACTTTAACCATATATCGTACACATGGACAGCTCTAGCCTGAACTACGATCAAATGTAAATTTTGATTCTTACTATTATTTATTGTTTGAGCCGAAAACTGTGGAAAAAACCACATTTTTTGAAATTTTTTCATTTATTGGTAAAAATTTATATCCCTCATTCGGGCTAAAGTGACGCGCATACTGAATGTAAACAATTTTTATTTTTTTATTTTAGATGAGCCATTATCAACATATCACCTCCGCTAGCGAACTAACCCTTGTTGAAAATTCCCATTCAGACCCATTGAAAAAATCCAATGGTAATGAATCGGGTTTCTGTATCGGAAATTTCTTATCGAATGAGTTGATTTCTCACTATAATTTTCCTTGGGAATCAACCAGCATTGTCCAATATAGTTTGGAAAATAAATTTTCAAAAAAGCGGGTCAAATTAATCGGTTTTTATTACAGTTTTATAGAAAAAAGTATTAAGAATGAGATGAAATAATCACGCTTTCCTATGGGAATGTATGGGTTTTGTAAGATGAGAATGTTGAATGGGAATATATTAAATCAAATTGAATTAATGGGTTCGTGTTGGATTTTTCTTACATTGGCGTGATGGATTTGTAGTGGATATTTCTTATGTTCGGGCGATGAGTTTGTTCTGGCTCTTCTTTGCCATAGAGCAACAGATTTGCATTGGATTCTTCTTCGAATCAATGGATGTTTATTCGATTTTTTCACCGAAAGAGTTGTGATTTTTCTCACAGTTGTTTTTTCCCCATTCATTCTCATTCATTTTGAATCGAAACTTGATGTTGTCCCATCCATTCCATTAAAACCCATTAAATTTGAATCGGAAATCTATCAGTTTCTATAGGATTCAATGGGGTTTTTTTAACCAGGGTACCTTTCTTTCCACGGAGTTACCTTCACCCGCCATTTTGAAGTATTGGAAGGGTGGAACAAATTTTTTTATATGTACTTTGAGAGTGTATTGGTTCATTTCAATAAACTTTTTATAAATATTCATAACAATGATTCCCTAAAAAAAATGGAAATAGCCCTTTTTTTCGAACACCTAAACCAGAACGATCCCTTAATTGATTCTTAACACCATTTTTGTTCTCGCAATTCTAGATTCTCAAACACCGATGCAGTTCCAAAAAATCTGGGCTTTAAGAAAATGAAAAGAATGCTATCCACTGAGAAAAAGACACTTACTAAAATTTAGTTGCCCCAGCAGTAAATAAAAGTCCAGTTGTCTGAAATATGCATAAAACACATCAATCAAGGGAGATAAAAGATTTAGATATGACAAATGAAATTTATTAGATTCAAGTGATTCTTATCTAGAGTAGCTAAATTTCTTAGCTTTTTAATATTCAACCACACGAAAAAAGTCCCATGTAAATTCTACATTTTTAGTTGTTAATTGAACATAACTGCTTACATAAGTGCAAATGAAGTAAAATTTACATTAGAAACAATGTTATATTTACATTGTTACCGAAGTAAATGGAAGTAGTGTTGCTGTGGAGTAACTATGATAAGAATGTAAATTCAACAAGACTGTGTAGTAAATTATCCATAAAATCCACACTGTAATTGTTACCTCCCTTTTCATGTAACTTTGATATGAGCATTTTTTTCCGTGCAAATCCTTGTTCTGAGTGTATAATAAAGATTTTCTTGATTTTTAATACAAGAAACTCCTAAATTTTACATGAATTTTATATTTGTCTTCGTATCTTTTTGAGTAGGATCCGAATAATTTCGTCACGATAATTATAAAACCGAGAGCTTTGGCCGAATCACGCTGGGCCACCGTGTGAAACTTGACAAGATCAGCGAGTAAAGAAGATCTCGACAGATTAGTCGGTCAGCGTCGACAGGTCAACCGCGCTTAACTTTTTAAGTTCGACAAATCGCATTAAGGGCCCCTGTCCACACTTATAGGACGAGACACGTCCGTTTTTAAAAGAAAACGTACGAAACCCGCTTGACTTTCTCACCGCTCTTTTCTCCTTTCCGATCTTTATACGCTCTTCTTTTTTTTGCTCCTTTTTTCCTTTTTACTACAAGAGATTTTAACCCGTTCACCACGGGGATGATCTCCGTGTAACTTTGTCGTCTAAAACGGGAAAGATTAGCGATTGATCGTGTTATATATAAAAAAAAAAAGAGGAAAAAAGACCAAACGAGTCCTGGAAGATATTTTCGCGAATTCTAGCCACTCAAACCCATTCACCGTGGTCAAATCAGGACTTTTGTTAGCGTTGACTTCTCACTACGTTTTTTTTTGAATTACTGTTCGAAGTTACCGGGATCATCTTGGTTCAACTTTTTGTAGTTTCAAGTTTTCTTTTGCTTGATTTCAGGTCCCTGTGTATTATTTCACTGAAAATTCAAAATATTAATTGGAAATATTCCATATCCGCGAGTGAATTGACTTCGTGAGATTATCATTTCAAATAACATTTAATTTTGTTATAGAACAACGTCAAGTACGAGAAAATAATTTAAATAATAATGATAATAATAATAAGTTGGCGAAGAGGAAAGAATAATAAGAAAAAAAAGAAAAGAACGTAATCATTCTCATCTCATCCATCTTTTCTCCCACGTATCTGTAATATTCCATAGAAAAGCACCGTTTCGTTCCATGCAACAAGTACGGAGAACGGTTTTGTTGAGCAAATAAGGCTCGTTTGTTGGTCCAATTCAAAAAATCCTACGATACCTGCGAGGCTGATTCTCGCAAACAAATCTCTTTGCTACCCATAATACTTTCAATGGTTGTGAAAACGGGTGTGCAGCGCGTGACAAGGGCTACACGAGAAGATGATAATTGTGAATGCGGTCCAGAAAACGCCGACAAGCTCTGGGTTGCTCTTGAAAATTGACTTCCTACGCATAGGGAGGGAGGCGTGTCGATTGAAAAGGGAAAGATGCCGGGTGAAAGGATCGTTTAGAAGGCCAAACGAGAAGTCATGCAGGGCACTCTTTACAGAGACTTTTCCGAATAAAGAAAAAGAACTGTATCGAATGAGCGGTGCTCTCTTGCAATAATGATGTAATAAGTGTTTCGGAAGTTTCAAATTCGATGCGGTACCAAAAATACGGTAAGAATTTTTCAAAAAAGACTCTGTGCGATCTTTCTTTCTTTCTTTCTTCCTTTCTTATGGTATGCGTTGTGAGACGTTTTGAGAAACATTCCAATGAATGAAATGAAGTACAGACGTAAAGAATGTTACGTGTTGAAACTTTGATTCCAAAAACGTTTCGGAGATGCTTCTTTCTGAAGTTGAGTTCCTCAAATTTCATTTTCTTCAATTTATGAACATGAGTTTCTCCTAGGCTTGCGTGCAATTGGCGTGCAACAGTTTGTTCGTTCCTGGCATAAATATTCAACAGAATTCTATCAAAAGTGTTCAAAGGTCTCATCGAATTTCATTGAATGTACATTGAATTCCATTGAGAGCGGTTTGATTTTCCGTTCATCAATAGGATTCTATGGAATATTTTCAACAGTGGTGTCACATCTATATGGCAAATAACAGATAACAGATAAACAGATTTGAAGGCTGGGAAAAATCTTCGTTTTAGTTATTGTTTGAAATACAAAGAAATAATAATTAAAAAGATCCAACAGACAGACCTGTTAACTCTACCGTGAAATTAGTCGGTCAAAAGCATTCAAGCATCAATTCCCGCTCTTCCGCAAGGGTCCTGCAAGCCAAGCAGTCAATTATATCCAAGATTCAATGAGAGGTTACCAATCAACGTCGTGTGCGATCTTAGAAGTTGCCAACGCTGCTGCAAGCTCATGCGTTTTGGAAAATTCACTATGGCAGCGGAATTCTTTTCGCTCTGTACTATTTACTGAGATAAAGAATTTTTTATTTCAATAGCAATGTGTTTGTTGTGACAGCAATTTGCTTAGCCGTGCCAGGGAATCGCAACTAAAGTGCAAAAATTTAACTTCTGTAACTGAATTTTTCAATTATTCTATATGCACTAAATTTAGCTGCATTTGCAAATAATTCGCTATTATAGTTAACTCGATCTCTGAGGTGGCAAAATAATTGGCTACGATTGGTAATGATTAGCCAAGCTATCATACGGCACAATCAGATTTCTAGCGCATTCGCTAAATGGGGTACACCCATTTTACACCAAAATCTTATCGTTGAAAATATCAAGATCCCATTTGCATCACATTTATAAGAGAATTACAAACAGCATACCAAGGGAAATGGTACACCCCAACTACGCCGCAACTGCACCAACTTCACCCAGATAAAATAATAATCATTATACACACCCGCAGAAATCAAATTACAAAATCAAATTTGTAAATCCGATTCCAAAAATTTCGTGTATCCTATTTTGGAAAGTAAATATTTTCCCAATTTTTGGCAGGGAATTTGATGTGGGTTCAGGATAAATTCGATGTTTTTTTCACGCTCCTTTGATGTGATCGTTACGTGGACACTTTGTTGGAAATTGCTTTTGGGGACAGCTGAAATTTTCGAAGCCCGCTCTGGAACGAATAAAAATTCAATTTCCTTTTATTCGGTTTTCGAACAATTTCAACTGTTCTTAACTTTAATTTTTAAGAGGGTGTAAAGTGTATTTCTGTGTTAAGTGTGTAAATTGAGTGTGATTTTGGTATATTTCCTGGAGGGGTAATCCAGTTTTATCATGGTTTCAAAAGAGTGTACACGGAGAGAAATTTATTTGGAAAGATTACCATTTTATTCTAAAGCTGTTCGGAAAAATCAGACAATAACTTACAACGTAACTTCTAATCATTGTCAGCTGCGATGGTAAAAATCTAAATTAATCTCGGTTTTTTCCTCACATTGACGAGTAAAATGGCAATATTTCCAAATAAATTTCTCTCCGTGTACGTTTGGTGTGAATTAAGGGTTGAACATTAAGTTTGCCATAAAATTTTGCTGCCCGAGAGCACTTCTTTTCTGTTTATCTCCTCATGTCTTGAGTATTTATTTGTAATTCTTTGGGGCCTATGTGGAATATATTCCGCAAAATTATATATATAATATATATAATTCAGTTCTTTTTATGCATAATTTTCATATAATTGTATATTTCCCTGAGCTTTTTAATTGTTTTAACTATTCATATTGTTATTATGACTCATTGATTACTTGAAACAACTCAGTAATTAGTTGAAATAATGATTTTTTCCGAGCGCATGGATCCATCTTGTTTAGTTGTTTGAACTACTCATTATTCCGGGTGTGCTTTACAAACAATTGATTGAATTGCATGAAAACAAACTCTCAGCTACATCAGTTGAATCCTATCTGTTGCAATCAAACATCCAAAAATCCCAAACCAGCAATTTTTAGCGATACGAGCTGAACTTTCGCTGTTGGAGCTGAAAATTTGGCAGTTGATATAGAACGTTTACTGCAGCAGCTAAATAATGATTACACTCGGAGAGAAAAAATAGTCGGGATTGCCATTTAAAACCGTTAGAAAAGGACTCAACTCTGATTGATAAGTTTTACTACTCTGTAGTCTAAATAACAATATTGCTTGTGGAGATTACTGTTTGGATTAGTGAAGTTTACAATGAAATAGTTAGTTTAACCTATAATCAGCCAAATACACGGAGAAAAATGAAGGTCGAAAATATAGTAATCTTTAATAAAAATTTGAGAATATTTCTTGAAATCTGAGAGTTTCCTTAAATGCATAATGAAGACAAAACGGTCCACATTTTTGTTGAATTTTATTCGAAAGACAATGGAAAATTATTAATACTTAATAAAGAATAGAGAAACATATGAATTTTCCCAAAGTTGCGCGTGAAATTTTACAAAAATAGTAACAAAATTTCAATATCCTACTATTCACTTTGTGAAATTTCGTATTTTCGAGCTGCATTTTTCTTCGTGTATTCATAGCTGAGTCGTTTCCCAACTACTACTATTAATTTACTATTTTTCTTGTTTGTGTGCTCGTCTGATAATTAATACATGTCTTTCCGTGCGATCGTTTCAATTCCGATTGATACAATTTTTTATGTACAAGGCCCCAACGTATGACCAGCCCGAGTCCAACAATTCATACACAGGAATCCAACGAAATAAGCACGGTACACGGAGGAAAAGATCCGCTGACGCGGCAAATCGAATGAAATTGCTCTTCCAATAACCCAGTTGGTTGTGGCAGTGGATTTTTTGCTGAACCAGCAAAGATATTTGCTATTCGTGTATATGATGTTCTTGCAGAAAAAGATGACTTTTATAGCTTTTTAATCAAAATCTTCTGTCATGTAGCTGGGAATTAGCTGTGGTAGCTACATTGCGGGTTTCATATTTGAAAAGCCAAAAATATTGCTGCAACAGCTGAATGTTAGGTTTTATAACAACAACTTTTGTTGCTAACGCTTGAAAAATATCTATCATAGCTAATTTTGAGTTACTCAAACATCAACATCATTTCTTCCGTGTTTTGTGAAACGTGCTTTGGTTGTCTCATTTTTTTTCTACAACAGCGAATTTTGTGCCGATATAGCAAATTTTTGACAACCTCAGCTAATTATCTTGCCGCAGCTGCGGATTATTTGCTAAGGTAACAAAGTTTTTAATATTATATATATAGGATGTTGAACAAATGTAACTGGAGGTTTATATTGAATTTTATCAATTATCAATCGGAACTTTATACAAATTTTGATTGTGTTGCACGAGACATTTTCAAATGGGAATTCGAAGAAAATTAGAGTTGCGAAGAATTTTAATTTTTCCAGTCCAAATTTTCAAAAAGAATACAAAAATGAATGAAAATTGGTGGGAACTTTGTATTTAAACCCTCAAATTTATAGGAATCGGATTCGGAAATTCTGTTTTCAATTCCTCTTGTATAGAATATTTCTCGACAATTTATCTCTTCGGGTGTTTTTCGTTTCCCACGCAATCTCTCGCAATTCAACTCCTCTAATTTCTGCATCAACACTTTTTCAGGTTCACAAATTTGAAAAAAAATCGTTGTATGTGAGTCTAAGTACGGAAGACCACCCTTTTGTTTTAACTTTTTTGATTCAATATCGAAATATCAGAACACTCTCTTCACTTGGCGTTGCAATTGTTGAATTGTTGCGGAAGACTTGAATTATCTCAAGACGCTGGAGTACAAGGAAAAAAATGTTTCGCTGTATCAGCTAGATTTTGGCTATCATAGCTAGATATTTCGCTACAGCAGCTAAAATTTAGTTGGCACAGCTAAACATTTTTTTCCGTGTACATGTGGAAATACTAGTTGTTTAGATATTTTTCATGAATAAAACATGTTTTTAATCCTAAACCGACTTGGAAAGATTTGAAAAAAAAAACAAACACACACACACACACAGATCATATCTATGTGCAGTCATGGTGCACAGAAAAACATCTCATGTGAATTTTGCATTGTTTGTTGTTAATTCAACATAACCGCTCACTTAAATGCAATTGGGATGAAATTTAGATTGATACCGATGTTCCATGTACATCGCTATTGAAGTGAATTGTAGTACTGTCGCTGTAGTAACTATGATAACAATGTGAATCCAACATGATTCCGTAGCAGATTTGAAATGGAATTCACCCTGCAATCGTAACCTCATTTTTCATGTCAGTTTCGAATGATCATTTTTTCACTTCTTGAAGAGAACCTTCACTTTTTCAGATCTAGAGATCGCGATGGGATGAAAATTTTGATTATCTTTTGAATGAACTCACGTAGCGATCGACAAAACAAGTAATAATAAACCACTAAAGGCTTTTCGAGGTAACATGAAACTTTGGTTTTTAAATTTCTTCCTCATGTTCTTTCTTTCATTTGTTATTTTGAGAAGAGTATCGGCAACTTGTGACTGCAGAATAAGGCAAAGAGGCACGAGACAAATGTGAAAAGAAATAGACCCCAAGGGCTATAGATTTTCTGCTCTTCAGTGGAAAAGGCAAGAACGATCGACTTTTGAATATATATGTATGTATAAAGATGAAAGAGAAAGAAAGGGAAAAAGAGAATATGTACCTTCGCTCGGCGGAAAGACATCTTTATACGCGGTTCCAGGCCCCCCATCGTGTAAACGTCGTCACCCCGTGGCGACCGGTAGATTTAGTTGCATCCCTTCTTCATCTTCTCTTCTTTCGTCTTTTTTCTGATCCAAACGTGCCGCGTTGATCAAACTAATAGAATTGATTCCAATTTTCAGATTAGAAACACTTGTTTGCGTGGATACATCATCGCCATTTCATTCTTGTATTTTGATTTATTTCATCCCAATGGTTGCTCTTTTATAATTTCGTGAGAAAAATTGAGCTTTCAGGGAACAAGAAAAACAGAAAAACATTAACAACGTTCTTGAAAAATTTCTTTTCGTGTTAAAATTACTGATGGATTTGAAATAATCGGTACAGGTCAAATTTATCCACCCCAAACGTCTTTGCATCGGCTCTTGCTAATTCTCTTCTATATCTTGCATTACCTACTCAGTTCTTTTGTCCATTTTGATTTTGAAAGTATTAGAAAATGATACAGGGATTCTTAATGACTACTTCAAACGAATGGTAAATACACGTGAGGATGATATATAAGTAAAGTCAAGAATAACTGGGGTGTTAAGGTGTGTTTATCTGATCATTGTGATCCTTAATCGGTTTATTTCCAGTTTACAGTTCCAAATCAGGTTGCTGTCATACAATTATGAAGAGGAATTAATATTTACAATGTGGTTAGAGGAATGCAAGACAAGTGTACGAATTTTAAGGATATATCGTTGCATTGTTCATTTTCGTGGAAAATTTCAAAGTCGAAGATGGATTATATACAACATCAAAAATCGAATTAAAATTACATTGATTCTTTCCTCTAAATGACTGAGATTAAATACTCTTTTTGCTGAATTATTTAAATAATATAATATTTCCAAATTCCACAGAATGTCACGGGTTATGGATGAAAAATGATTTTTCAACGCCAAGGCTGTTTTTTCACTATCCTTTGCAAGCAACCCACGAACTGAATTTTTCAAACTTTTTCTCGAATGTTTCTGAAAAATATCTGATTGTACAGTGCAAACATTTTTTTTTATAACGTGAGTCCTTATTAATAAAACTTGTGGATTGTTCTCAACAGTAATTTCATCAACAGATGCGAAGACATTTTTCAAAAACAATTCGTAAATTAGTGCAAAAAATGTTATTAATCAAGAGGATTTGATTAAAAAAAACTTGTTATTCAATTTGATAATTCCTCCCTATCGATCATATAATGACGAAATATGCTTCATAATTTCACCAAATGCAAATAACATCATTGCGTATTATAAAGGACGAATGTTAAAATTGATGGAATACAATTTTTATAGAACTTCCATCATTTTTATATATAAATTATATATATTTTACTCAAGATCCGTTCATTTCTCAGCTCTCGTTTATTTTCTTTGTCTGAACGAAGTGGAGAGTAAAAGAAACTTCAAAGAAGAAATATTTATGCATTGACACAATGCAGTTGGAGGTTGTAGGTTGAAAGTTGTGCCGTCATTGCCGAATCTGTTGGTAACACAACAATATATAACAAGGATTTGGCAAACAAACGAATAGGCGGAGGTGGATCCAACATAATCTCGAGTCATCAATTCTTTATGGCTGAAATGTGCATCGGCAGCGAAGCAGCAGCAGCAGCAGCACAAGCAGCGTCGGCGGTGACATTTTTCATGGAACGTGCCACCACCCCAAGGAGGACGTAAAAGTGCATTGGGTGCGCGGATTTGTTTTGTACATACAACGGAGCTATCTCAATGTTGTGTTGCGGCTGCGCTGTCGCCCCACCATCACAAGAACTCTACTACCATTACTACCGCAAACTCAGGTTTTTACTTGGTTTTACCACACTACCACGTTGATACGCATGCGGCTTTCACCTTCAAACCAGCCCTTCTTGGACTGTTTGCATTGTTTGCTGTCAAACATTGGGTACAAAACATGAGGTGGGGAAATGGAGCTTGCTGGTGCAACTTTGAACACCTTTGAGTTCCTATTGGTCGATCCTTGGTGCACAGGGCGATGACTGAGAGTGGATGGGCGGCTCTTAGTAGACGGTATAAGAGAGTTTCGGTGGCGGGGATACGGACAGATACGTGTTCATGCTCCATGGGAGCACATCGGTACCTTCCTTTCGTAGACTTCTGACATAGTTGGTCAATGTCTTCTGAATGAGAAAGATATATTCAACCGAACTACTGGACACAGAGAGACTATTATAAAATTATCATAAGTGCAATTCAGTGAACGGAATAGAAATAACCATTGTGTTGTTGTGATTGTTAGTTGATTCATGGAGTCAAAGACTAAAGCAATTTTATTGTGTTAAAATTAAGTGACTTTTCTCGCTTTGAGTAGTTATCGAAGACAATATTCAAAAAGTGAACTTGGTATTTGGGACTAGTGATTGAAAAATATTGAATACATGGTGGTAAAGATGGTGAACATGGAAGGATCAAACGAGCAACATACAGTGACTGCTTCTCCACCGCCTCGTGCTCCGTTGAAAAGTTGTTTCACCATACGGAACATTGTTCCAGATTGTGCGGGAACGCCAGCTCCGCCGTCTATCAATCAATCTATGTCTCCTGAACTACATCACGAAGACAGCGACGATTCAAGCGATTTGGATGTAACCGGCGACGGTGATGGCGGTGCCGATACGCCACCTTTGGATTGTTCCAGAAATGGATCTTCGAGTTCACCCACTAACCAAAGCGATAGTGGATCAACGAAAGATCAACAACAACAATCCCAACAAAGCGAGGATAAGAAGAAATCGGAAAAACCACCGTATAGTTACAACGCTCTCATCATGATGGCTATACGTCAAAGTCCGGAGAAGAGATTGACTTTGAATGGTATTTACGAATATATAATGAGACATTTTCCTTATTACGAGAACAACAAACAAGGTTGGCAAAATTCTATCAGGCACAATCTCTCGTTGAATAAATGTTTCGTTAAAGTACCACGTCAGTACGACGATCCAGGCAAAGGAAATTATTGGATGTTGGATCCCAGTTCCGAGGATGTTTTTATCGGTGGTACCACGGGTAAATTGAGACGTAGAACGACCGCGGCTTCGAGATCGAGATTGGCGGCGTTTAAAAGAAGCGTTGTATTGGGTGGTTTGTATCCAACTCCGTATCCACCACCGGGTTGGCCTGCGGCCTCGTTGTACAGTTTACCGTATCTTCATCGTGCCGCAGGATATCCCCCGGTAACGGGAGCTTACACCACAACTCCAGCTGGATATCCAGCGTCTTTGTTACCCGGTGCAGCGACGTCAACCTCGGTAGCCGCTGCTGCCGCGGCAGCAGCCGCCGCCGCTGCGGCCGCTAGTTTACCTTGCAAACCACAACCGATTCAAGCGACGGCCGCACCACCCGCTCACGGAGGATTCTCCGTCGAGAGGTTACTTCAAACGCCAACGGGTTATCCTTCCGGCATTGGACCTACTACCCCTGGAATTCCACCCCCAGGAAATCCTTACGATTTCTACACAACATTGAGATCGTTGGCTGCGCATCAACATCAACAAGCTGCCGCTGTTTTTAATGGCCAACAACCGAGGTATCATTTGAGTCAACCGATTCTAAATCAATCAACTTCGACGACCGCTTCTCCCGGAAGCAGCCCGGAACCGATGTCTCCGCACTCACCACCGGTAACAATTTGCAATTCATCTGTGATGCAACAAACAAGACCCCTCCCTCATAGCCCACAACTTTTACTAAAACCTATAACCGTTCTAACCGGTAGACAAAGTTGAATAAATTACTGAATTCATTGCGAGATTCGTTTACATAGTCACACAGGGCATATCAAATTCATAACTTCAATTCGCGATGAATAATTCTTATTTCAATCTTCAATATCGATTCTAAGATCAATAATAAATTCATCAGTGTCTCCATATTGGGTTGTAATCCCAGTTTTTGTGTAATTAGGTGTATGTACATAGATATATATATATATATATATAAACATATATGTAGAAATATTTATATAAAAGTATATATACTTCGAGTCGAGATGTTTTAAACGTCCGACGGAATCTACCAAATTCACGATGAAGGATGAAATGAAATTCTTGTTTTATTTCTTTGAAAAGAGAAGTCATAGGACAAGTTCTTTCGATCACAGTGATCTTTAAAATTCTAGGAGAATTAATAATATAAATTTTGTGAATAGAGAATTTAGGTTAAGAATGTGAGTGATACTTGGTTGTTTGTAAAAAAAAAAAAAACAGAAAAAGATCATACGTTATAGCAATATAACGGAGAGAATCAAATTTTTCTTGTTTGAATTCAAACCGTGTTGTAATATTATGTACATAACGAAACGACTGTTGTTATTATCATCAAAACAAAATATTATAAAATAATATTGTAAATACAAATTTGTCGTGGACAAAAGAAGTCAGAGATACGTCTGAAATAGGAACGTGTGTACGATAATCGAAATAAATGTTCGAAAAAAAGTTTTTCTAAAAAAAAATATCATGTTTGGTCATTTGAAATACCGATCCTAATCCATTGTTCATCCTGTTGTTGTATGATTCTTTGATGACATATCTGATATCTTTCGAGAATTCGAAAAAAATGAATTTTCATTCATTGTCTAGTTCGACGAAATTCCATTGTTGTTGGGTTTGGATGGAAATGATTGTGTCATACCTTTCGAAAGTTGTTCAAATCACAAGCAGAACCCGCTAAATGTCAAAACACTGGGAATAATAAAAGTTTCTCGACTTTGAAATCGTTGAACAATGATTTGGTTTGAGGAGAGAGGAAGAGAGAAAAAGGGAGGACAAGACAGTCCGACACAAAGTTTGAAAATAAAGAGCAAGTTTATTACTTCAATATAACCATAAACCATATTTCGGTTGTACGCCGAGGTCCTTTCGTTTCACTTTGGATTAGTGGGATATGCTCATCTCTCGTCGAAATCACGTCCAACGACTCGATCTTTGGCTCAATGGTTGTCGAATTTCAAGGTTTTTAAGTAACGTTTGAGAAGGTTTTTGTTGACGATATGGATGGGAAGCAGAGGTTGAGGTGGAAGATAATTGGGAAGTCAAGATTATTGTAATCGAGTGAACGCTTTTGATGAAAATGAAGTTTCAAGTGATCGATCTAAATATGAATTCGTACGAAGCGATTAATATATGAATTTTGTATTAATCTTCAAAGTTTTCGGATAGAGGAGAAAGCGAGGTAATTGTAAGCATCTGAGATAGGTTACCAACAAAACGAAGGAATTACTTCGATGTGAAATATCTTGAGCATTGCAAATTAAAGTTTGATTCATCAGTTTCAAATTCAATTGAAATTCAGAGGGAATCTAAAGTTTTTAATGTTCGGAATGGTCCGAATACCGGTTGTAACCTATCATTACTGATTATTGCATAGCAGTTTCAAAAAGTCTATTTCTTCGTTCATCAGAATATTTTAGCAGTTTTCAACTCGAAAGTCAGACCCGTTTTTCCTTCTCTTGAATCAGGTGATAATCTGTTGCATAAACTCAGCAGTTTTAGGTGCAAAAGTGCATAATTAGAAGAATTTTATCCCACATTCATAAGTACCCAACTATCTCCTGAATAGAATCATGATTCTCCAAACGCCCTTTCATGGACCTCATTACATTTTGCAGTATATGATTGAACTAGATTTTCCATCACAAATTTCAGAATTTTCACATTCATACGATAAAACAAATATGAGACCAAAATCGTTAGTTGAAATGCGTTACAAATCTCAACACAATTCACAAGGATTAGCAAAAGAAATGAGAAATATGACAAATTTTTCTAGAATTTGAGAGCATGTTTTAAGATGATCTTGCAAATCTTTCAATGAGGTTATTTTGAATGGTTACATTTTGATTCTTTTAAAGGCTTGCTAATTCCATGAAAACTTATAATCAAAACAAAATTTGTATAACACTAAATTCGATGTCTTCTACATCATCCTTTGTCGCGCATATTCGTAGAATGTCTTTCGAATTTTTTTGAAATAATTCTGTGTAAATAATGAAATAAAAAGTACTCTCTAAATTCAAATCAGTGAAATTTCAGTATTTCTGCAGTTAGAAGTCCATCAATGAATAGAATCAGTGAGTAGTCACTGTTATGCAGTTGGAAGTGTTTCTGACTGATCGAATCTGTGAGATTTCACTGCAAAAATCAGTTAATATCCACTGATTGTGCAGTGTATATGCATTGATTGGCAATGATCGACTTTTCACTACAATTAGTGAGATTTCACTGTTTCAAATTTAGAGAGCATCTTCTTACATGAGATTCAGTTTGGAAAATTGTCATAAGAGGCTTTCGAAGTAGCTGATCTAGGTGATTTTATGGAAATTATACAAACTTTTGACTTCAAAAACAATGTTACAGAGTTTTATATCAAATTTTCAACACAAAAATATGTGAAATTAATGAAAATTGTATACAAATTCAATATAAATTCGATAAAATAATTTTCACCTGTCGCACGGTTTAGAATTTTGATGCATTCATGGACAAAAATCAGCTCGCGGCTCAATTCTTATTCAAACCTAATGGATTTTTCTTAATTACTCAAGAAGAGTTCAATTTCAATGTATCACTGCAGTAGGGATAGGCGATATTTTGACAGTGTCGATATTTTTATAGAATTTGTATACAATTTGGATCTATTTTTTATAGAATTCAATATAAACTCGCGAAATTTTCTATAAAAATATCGATACTGTCCAAATATCGCCTATCCCTACACTGCAGCATCTTTTTAATACTCAAGTCGACCTGTAAGCATGTCAATCGAAATTGAAAAAAAGCACTTGGTGGATCAGTGAATCACTATTTTCCAAGAAGAATGTTTTTCTTTTGTTTCACGTCATGAAATATTTTTTTTCACATAATAATACTGTACTTGTGATGGAAAAGTACAAAAATACTATAGAAATTTGATTAGGATTTCACAATTCAATCCAAGATTAGGAATTTCTGTGTATAAAAGTTAATTCCTTGGAAATCCCGGGTGGAACAAATCAATTGTATACAAACTTAAGATATTCAGAAGATTCGTCTGCAACTTGAAATCAATGAGATAGATTTATATCAAACATTTCAGGATATATTCTTGCATGTTTGTGAGATAAATGGAAAATTCCATGTCATAAAACAAGAATATATCAAGTTTTGTGTTGACTTCATTCAGATTTGTACTATATTTTGGAAATTGAAACTGATTGGAGTAGATCAGATTATAGCCCCAACCCTAGTGCGAATGGAAGAATTTTCAAAATTATATACAGTTTATACATAATTTGATACAGTTTATGAATAAGGTAAATTAAATTTCATATCAATTATATATAATTTTGAAAAGAAGCGTTGTTCCTAGGGATGAGCGATGTTTACATTTTATAAAACATTGATGAAGATCAGATGTTTTCTGTAATGCAAAACATCGATGTTTTCAAACATGATCCATCCCTAATCGTCATCGATATATGAAAAACCTTCAGTAATCCATGAAAGATATATTTCATGCCTCACGCGTTTATTCGATTCAATATTTGAGAAATCACAAGCTGTTGAAAGTTTTCAAAAATATCAATTGGAATGAACGAAGATTCTAAATGAGTTAAGACTCAGTCGAATGATTCATATTTCGATTGAAATGATGTAATAATTGTACTCTGCTGCCACATCGACATGTTATTCATTTTAGGCCTAATTCAAATTTTATGTCTATTCACCGAAGTCTATTTACTTGAATTCGGATACTTGCATCTGTTAAAATATTCTGATAACATACCTGTTTTATTGGAAATTCAAGTTTCGAAAAACACTGCTCATAAGATTTCAGGAATAAAAACTTTCAACTAAACAAGAAACATTTGATTTTGGGTAGTAGAGGAATTGTTCTTCCACCAACAATACGGGATTTTACCTTACTTTGCAAAATGATTCTCTCTTTTTGGTGTTCATTGCTCTGAGAATTCTGAAAAAAGTTCATAGTGATCATAGTGAACTGTTGTTCAAAATGTATAAACATGTGGGATTCCTGCGTTGTTCAGTGCAAATTCAAGTATTTTATTTTAATACACTTGGAATTCTGAAATCGTATAGTTATTTTTTGAACACTCAAAAGTGTCTTAATGTATCGAAAACTCAGCTCAAGTGTTTTAGAATAAAACATTCCGTTCATTTCTTGGATATATACACGCTTCTAAGCGTTCAAAAGTCGCTGCAAGATTTGATACTCTGAGTATATCAAATTAAAACGAATTCGCAGTGCAGAGTGACTCTGAAACGCATCATTTTGAAACTGAATACTAAAAAGAGATACATCATAAGATTGTACATCATAAGATGGCTTCCTCGTGAATGAAGGAATTCTTATTTGGACAAAACTTTCTACTCTCTCGAGGCAAAAGTTCGAATATTCGCTATCTTACAACAGGAAATTTTCAGAAAAATTGAAATTTTATCAAGCTCTTCATTCAGAAGGAAGCCATACTGTTGTACTATAATAAAATCTTTTGGGATTTTGCTTTTCAGTTGATCTGTTGTGGATTTATCATGCTCGTCGTAATTTGTGATGGAATAAAGATGTTTCGAAGTAATACGTGAGATTTTTACTATCAAAAAGTTCATTCAAGTACCTCAAAATACGTATTGATGGACACTACTATTCAGTATATTTCGATACAACTTTGTTAACCTGTTCAAAAAATCATGGAAATCTTTCAATTTTTTACTGAACGGGTAGATATGAACCCTCAATTTCTGCAACACCTTATATCAAATTTTGTCTACAAGGTGTACGATCTTGATTCAAAATTCTTCACTGAGTTCTGATTCAGACAAGGTTTCCCCTGACGAAGTTTTGATAGTTACAATCTTTCATTCTACGCAATAATTGTGAAATTTCTCCTCAAAAAATAATGAGAGCGTAGTTCTTCCTGGGGTAAGAAATATTCTACCGTGATTCGATAGACTCTCTTCTCACCTTTTTGGAGGATTTGACACCTGAAAGGTAGAATAATTCTCCGAATTGGGGGGAAAATATCTCACTTCTAATGACAAATAATTCCCTCACGATTGGAAACAAAATCCATCATTGGATCCATCATCCACATAAAAAAGTGGCAGCAAGATTCCTTCATGGTTGAGCACTCTTTGCCCTGGGTTGGTGGATTTTTCTTCACTTTTCAAGGAATTCAACACCTAAAAGACAAAGTACTCCATCCAATTGCAGAAAAGTCCCCTATTTCTGATGCAAAAACAATTCCCCCGCCATCCCATACAGCACAAAAGTCCCCGCAAACAGCTCCCGTTATGACAGTAAACATGAATTCATTATGAATAGTTTGAATTCAAAATGAATTCTTGATGGATAACCTAATCTTCAGAAAGAATTCATATCACGAATTCATAAAGAACTATTCAGGCATTCAACGTGCATTTGAAATCATTGCATTTTGAATTCTTCGAGTTCATATTGAATTCATTTTTACTGTCATAACGGGGACTGTTCAAGAAGTTTTTTCAGAAGTTTTTGTGAATTCAAAATGATCATTTATGCTGTCTGAGATTGTAATTTATCATAATTCTAGCATTCACTGAAAAAAACATTTCTCACAACCAAATAAATAGTTTATTTGTCCTCTCTCCATAAAATATTTTTTAGGATTAATGAAATATTTAATCGAATCGAATAATGGAATGTTTGCGCCGAATAAATTGGTCTTCTGAATAAATAATTCATTCGCCACAAGTAATCAGTTTTTGTATCTAATTGAATATTTAATTTTTACAAATAAATATTTTTTCCAGTATTGTAAGGCTAGAGTAGAGAAAAAAATGAGTATCCCTGTTAAGAATGTCAGACAGAACCGGACAGAAAATTGTTGTCAGGCTTTGAACGTTTTCTTTCTCAGGTAATCCAGGCGAAAACTGACAAACTTTCTACACACATGAAAGTCTTTCTTTGAATCCAACAAATTGTTATTTCCATAAGTCGGAATAAATATTTTCTTCATGTAAAAAATGTATGCTTTGGAACAAGGAGCGAATAATAAGTTTGTTCAAACTAACAAAATATTGATTCCAGCCAAAGAAATATTTATTTCAACCTATTCAAATAACAATTTCTTAGATTCTAAGAATTTACCAACTCGAAATATCCTGTCAAAAACTGACAGAAATTTATTGGGACGAGTCTGTTTGGTATGCACAGACTGTGATATTCAGTCGAAAACTGAAAATTTTCCTGCCAGATTTTGACAGAATGTTACAATTCTAGTGAATCCGGACCAAATCGGGTAGAAAATTCGTCGGTTTCTGTCTGAATTACCTGGGAAAGAACCCGTTCAAAGCTTGACAACAATTTTCTGTCTAGTGCTGTCTGGCATTTTTAGCAGGGATAACCATGTAAGATTTGACTCTTTACTCAGCCAAAAGTGAGCTTGTCGACATTTCGAGCGAAATTCCCAATCTTTGAGAGTGATAGTCTAAGGTTTAAGGTTAGAAACTCAGTCTAAAAGAGTGAGAGTTCACTTGAAACGAACTGGCTCACTTCAAAATATTCAAAATATGTCAAAATTCTCTAGAATTTCAGTCATTCATGAATTTTGAATCATAAAGTACGATGTGAAAAATAATTTTCGAAGTTTTCCCCAAAAAATGGTGGCAGCAGAGCTCCTCCATGGATGGATGATTTCCCACCATGGTTTAGCGAACTTTTCTTTCATTTTTAGAGACCTCAACTTCTTGAAAACGAAATCAAAATGGTGAAAAATCCCTCATTTTTGACGAAGAAACAATTCCTCCACGATGAGGGGACGAAAATCACCCCTGTATTGGAAATTCATGTGTTTCATTTGCATATACATTCAGAGTGTTTGAATCATGCAGTCACTATTTCAACTTTTGAAAGTGTTATGATTTAAATTTTCACGTTCAATGATTTGAATACACAGAAAAAAGTTTTTTCATTCGAATCTAAGAAATTATTATATCATTAGTGCCAAATAAATATTTCGTCCATTCTGAAAATTCATTATTTGCTTCTTCTTTCAAATAATACATCAATTTGTAACAGAAGAACATTTATTTCCGTTGAAGGAGTATTTATTTGAGCTTATTCAGAAGACAATTTCTCTGATTCAAACAAAAATTTTTTTTTTGTGCATTCTAAGTTTATTGAAAAAAAAACATTCGGATTCAAGGTGTGGTGTGATAACAGACATCCCATATTTTTTATAGTGTACACGAAGCAGAATGCAGATCGAAAATACAGTAATCTTGGATAAAAAATTTGAGAATATTTCTTAAATTTGTAAAAACGATCTGTTGAATTTTACTTGAAAAATGAATGAAAAATTATCAATACTCAACTAACAATAGAAAACAATATGCATTTTTCAAGAGTCGCGCATGAGATTCTATAAAGTTAATTATTTAAATTTCGGAATTTTGTGAAAAATGTGAACCTTCTTCTCCTCATTACAAATTCAAGAAATATTTTCAAATTTTTATTAAGGGGTTGTATACAGTCAAGAGGCGCAAAAAAAGCCGATTTTTCAAGAATTTTTCCTGAAAAGACAGTTAAATTGATTAACGTCAAAATTTGTACATATATTGAGATAACTTTCAACAGTATTTTAACATTTTTTATTTGTAATATTAATAATTTTGAGAGTTGTTATGGCAGATCTCCAGGAGCTCCTCTAGAAAAAAGCGCTTCGCGGTGACCACGATATCTCGGGACTGAATCTTTTAAAATGAACAAACCAAACGGATTCCGTTAAAGTAATGTATAATGTAGTAGTTAATCGAAGGAATAAGCAACATAACATTTTTTGACAAAATGGCGGCTTCTGAAAAGAAAAAATCGATTTTCCACAAAAATTTTGGCTTTAAATTGTTCATAAAAAGAACAAAATTCATAAATTCATCGGTGAGAAGAAACCTTCGATTAATTACTAAACAATATAGCCAACAAGCTTGTGTTCAAATCTGAGACTGATCGGTCCAGCTGTTTTCGAGAAATCTTGGTCACCGACTTTGAAAACACAGTTTGGAGAAAAACGGATTCAAAGTTTCAAAAGCACTTGACATATAGTAAAAAAATTTTACAAATATGCGTGTAACTTGGACAATAATCGCCAAATTGACTTGAAATTTTCTGTGCGTGTACTTAAATGTATGTAAATTACAAAAATGAAATAAAAAAAGAATGGACTCTTTGAAAATTTTAACTGTATATAACCCCTTAAAGATTACTATATTCCTGAACTGCATTTTTTTCTTTGTATCGAAAGCTTTTGAAGAGATTGTGAATAGAATTTTGAAAGGATAAATTTTTATGTTCTCAAAGCACTTATTCCAAGTTTCTTAAATTTCTCAGGAGATTTTTCGCGTCTTTATTATGTTATGAAGAACATTCTATGAATTTTTGTAATCCTTCTCACTCGTGTGCATACAGTTAATTGCCTTTTCATCTCTCCTTTGTTTGAGAACACTATTTTCTATTTACATACGAATTTCAATACAATACTTTATCATATATGAAAGACAGGGGTTTCATCGGTCCAATACTAAGCAGAAATAAGGCTAATAACCATGAATCTTGGAGAGTCTTAAAGTTTCTTATGAACTCCATAACCACCCCAAAAAATCACAACCCATGCCTTGGAAATTTTGTTCCTGGCTTTTTTATTTTAATTTGTGAAAATTGTCACTTGTCTTTTGGCAGACTTATGAAAAAACGAATGAGAATTGTATCGCTATAAGATAAAATATTATATCAAATAATATGCGAGGAATAACATTACCTGAATATGTATTTTTCATTGGAAAAGACGTTCAAAGACATTCGTCAACATGTTATAGTCGGATAAAGGTGTGTTGAAACTCTCCGTGATGATTGATTCAACTTCCGATACAAACCATCCGAGTTCGGGCTGGGACTATAATCTGATTCAATGTGATTTTATATAAAGTTTGTATGAAGTTTCTATAAATTTGTAAAAAACGTAATACAAATTTCATATAAAATCGCATTGAAGCAGATTATGGCCTCAGCCCTAATCCGAGTGAGAAAAAAATCTGCAAAATTTATATATAATTTCTATACAAACTATACAGAAGTTTCTAGGTTGTGGAAGTTTCCTTGCACGTCGGAAAATATTCAAATTTACACAAAATATCTCGCTGAAATCAACTACATAGTCTTTGATTCACGCGTGGGATATAAAATGAAGATTTTCAAACGTTGCTCAATTCTAAATTCCGTTGATAGAAACTTGGCAGAGATGCGTATTAGCGATTAGAGGGGTACACAGAAAAAAAACTATCTTGTATCAAGACAATATTGTTTTCGTTATATATGAAACACGGATTGTCTCAGTTCAATGCAATTTGCTTTGAATCAAAAACAGGAAAAAACAAAATTCTTGATTCAAAGCAAATTGCATTGAACTGAGACAATCCGTGTTTCATATATAACGAAAACAATATTTTCTTGATACAAGATAGTTTTTTTTTCTGTGTACGATATTCCACGGTATCGAGATTATACATAATTCAATATAAACTCGACAAAGTTCCTATCCGACATAGCGATACCGTGAAATATCGTACATTTCTATCAACGATATGCGATATTCGACAAAATTGATATTTTTCTACTAAAAATTTGTCGGGTTTATATTGAAATTTTATCAAATATGAATCGAAACTTTACACAGAGTCTGCGAAAATATCGATCCTTTCAAATACCGTATACAAATATGACAATTCTCTATAAAAGTCTATCTATTTTCAGTATCCACTCACATAAGTTTCGATCACTCGAATCCACAATGCTCAAATATTTTGTTTTAAAATGTTATGTTCTAATGTAATCTTCTTAAACCCTCGGTCGCAAAATTGTGCACTCGAAGTCTCGTTTGAACGGTTGCGAATGTCATACTTCAATCTCCACCCTACCGTTGCGAGATAACATTTTTTTCGATACATTTGAATAGCATTCCTAATTAAATGTTGCAGAAATAAGAAGGGAGTAACGTCACGATAACAAGTGTTAACTCTAACCGTGATCCACAAGCGTGTTGTTACGAACGAGCCCGATATTGGTATGATACATTGAGACAATGAGGCGTAAATAAGATAATGGGATACGCTCGCGTATAGGTTCAACAGGAGAGTTGATATAAGCATTTGAAGGGCCAAGAGAGACGGGGAAACGCGAGTCGGTTCGAAAAGACAGAGAAAGAGATGAACGAGAGAAAATGAAATAGTAAAAGAGAGAATTAAAGAGCCGACCGGTTCGGATCGGCAGATGGGATTGTGACCCGCGCAGCCTGCCCACCAACAGACGTGCTCGGCATCTTTATACCTTTAGTACCTAACACTCTATCAGACGAACATCATAATCGTTCTGCGTCTGTACAGTGTTTCGTACAACGTTTTATACAGTTTTTCCAACGTTCTTTCCTTGCGTTATCTTCATGCGATGGAATAATTCCATGATTCTTCAGAATCGTTCTCTTAGAAAAACATATTTAGCAGTGATGTTGGATTATTGGCATGATTGGATGTTAGTTGGCGGCTGCGGCATCCAACGGCAAAGCGAAACAAATGTTACACGGCATAGCATCACGTACCGCATAGGGGGACAGTAAACACTTGCCTGGCCAATTGCTACAAGTGACAAGTGGTCTACGGTTTATACGTGCATACATGCTTGTGTCTCTAACAATATTCATATGTGTGTACACATGTGAATTGCGTTAACTACTCCTCCCTGCTTGGCGTAGATATTACTGTATCAGTGCGGAGTTTGTTCGTATTAGCACGTGCGTGTATGTGTAAGTGGTATTAATACAAATCGTTAATGCGCTTGAATCACGTTGGAAACAAAAACCGACTCACTCTGTCTATCCCTCTTTTCCTCTCGACACGAGGATAAACGATTCTTTTTTATTACATTAATGATGAAAATTGAATTGGTTCGTTCGAAATCTCTTTAAAAGCCGAAGAAACTGTTCTTTATACAAACATCCTTTTCGGGATATACGCTCAAAATTCAATATTGTTGCCGTTGAAGGAGAGGACAGATACAAAAATAGATAGTTGATACATTTCATTAATAAGATATAATTCAAAATAATCAATATATAATAAATGAGCGATGCGGATGATTGGTATGAAAAGAAAATCAACATCGTCTGGTTCGGTTAAACACCGACATCAGACAATCAGCATAATTTTACTCTAGGCTTGTCATCTCTCACCCTTATATTCTCATCGCTGCATCACAACGAACGAAAATTACTTACGCGCATTGCACAAGGTACGTAAGTGTTCCTGGTATTCTAGTAAGTAGTCGTTGGTAACTCGCTGAATTACTTTGCGCTATTACATTATTGTCGATGTCGTCAGTATTATTTGCAGAATAAATCGCTCTGTATGATAACGACAAATGTGATACAAGGGCTCTTCGAGACCGACGAGTTCTGTTTTTCTAAGAATCAGTTCATGTGGAAGAAGGAAGAGTATGAAATTGTATTTATTCATTTTTATGTGTCCAATCAATTTAGTCTGAGGTATATTACTTGAATAATAATGTATAAAAATGTTAATTGTTGTTCGATCGCAGGATGGTCAACGATCAACGAAGGACCTTGTATTGATATTCCATCAACTGAGTCGCTTGTATCGCTACTCTCTGATGTTTTTGGTATTGCGAAAAATTGACTCGTAGGATTCCTAAGGAAAGTTTCTCTCGTTCTTGTTCTTTCCCTCTATTCTTTCCACGAAACATGGAAAAGAAGATGGACATGGACAAGGAAAACTTTCCTCTGGGATCAAGTGAAACTATTTGGAAATTCATTTTCTCTCATAAAAATTAAATTTGCTGTATTGTGAGAATTGATACAAAAGACGAATCTATAAATTCAATTTGTACACGGAAAAAAATGGTATAGTTAGGATAACTAAAAACAATTGGCTATTGACGCGTTGGTTGTGAGAACTATTCGTTTAGGCGAGACAACTTTTATATGGTCACTACATCTCGATAGATTCGGTTCTGATGTTGATATAATATGGTAAGACTTGTGCGGTTATAGTAACCAAATTAATTTCGTCATCTCAATGTGGATTCATTTATGAGACTTCCAGCTGTTTTTATAAATTTGATTAGAAATAAAGAAGACATCCCGTAGGAGAAATTTCCTAGACGTTTTCTTAGACTTTTTCCGGGATAAAATCTACACGGAGAAAAATGCAGTTCGAGAATACAGTAATCTTTAATAGAAAATTGCAGAATATTTCTTAAAATCTGAGAGTATTCCTTGAGTTCGTGTGTGAGTTACATACCTAATTAAATTATAGTGTAGTTCTGATTGCAATCATTGGAATATTCTAATTTGATTTTGAATATTTCTAAACCAACATTATCACCTTACATGAGTAAAGTAAAGCTGGAATATACTTCTTTGTGAATTGAAAATTTGTATTCATGAATATAATTTATGGAAAATGTGAAAGAAAACCTGTCTTTGTAATTTTATACCCTGAGTTCTTTTAAGGAACCTGAATGAATTTGATTTGTAATTGCATATAGAAAATCAACGTGTTCATGATTATTCCAAAGCAATATTCCTCGAAACAAATGTTTCGTTGGCTCAACTGTTTGTGCCGTTTTGTGGTTTCGGTTTCAACCTAATTTCAACTTCATTTGACACATTTTGTTGAACGTAATAATTATACAAAAACGATCCAAGTCTCAATGTTGGAGTTTAAAGAATTATTTTTCACCAGAAATTATGCATCACGAAGTTTAATATTCAATGAAACGAAATCATCACTTGAGATTCTGATTTTTTTGCGCAACATATATTATATTATGCACAGCAATCATATACGGTAGTATAGGCGGGTGATTAGGGTGTTAGGCTCTAGATAGGTAGAATTAGGTAGGTGTAGGCAGGTTCGAATCTCGGTTCCGACACGATCAATTTGATCAACATTCCACGATTGTGTCTTCGATCACTGTGAAGTTTCTATCATCAGCCGAAATCACGTTGAAAAATTTCTTTCATTTCAACGTGAAAAAATACTTCCACTTCATTTTTTTTTCTGATTCATTATTTACCAACATTTATATATGAAAAAAAGCGAAACATTGAGGTTTTGCTGCGGAATCTCATCACCAATCGTTTAGTCGCCACAACCAAATGCTCGAGGGTGAATGAATGCCTCTAAAAGCGTTTGGTTTCCATAACCAACTGGAAGTTGTATCTTGAACCAAGTGAGCGTATACTATTTTATGTGGTTCTCATAACCAAGCATTTAGTTGAGCTAAATGTAGCCCAACGTATTTGGTTGTAGAAACCAAATTCCAGTGTACCATAACCATACATTTTTTTCCGTGTAAGAATTATGGTGGATTCAGGGTGTCCACAGAATTCTTAATAAGAATTTCCCTGACATTTCAATCCGGTATTATGCCAAGTTGTTAAATGAATAAAAGTGAGTGGATTTAATTTTAATGTTTCATGGGATCGAATGAACATAAATACATCTTTAAGAAATAATTGTATAATGTACACGGAGAAAAGTATACGGTAACGGTTACTATGAGAAATAGTGATTTGGGGACAGATATTTCAAAATTGTAATGAGTACAGAGGTGTGAAAATTATTGGAATAATCGTGATTTCCAAAATTGTTCCAACTTTCCTCTATGGGAATGCAATAATTTATGGAGTATTGGTTTTATTTCTTGATACAAATAGTTCTTGAGCCCTTCATTTTTGAACGAAGGAATATTCCATGATTACTATATAACAATCTCATTTGTACAAAGTTCTTTTTCATTATGAGCATCTTCATATGTCTTTAAATAACCAACAATGTGCAATATTTTGATATTAAGAACTGGTGTTTCATTGTATAAAATTTATATACACGACAAGGAATAATAGTTGAGTTACGATGAAACCAATGAAAATCCCGGTCGGAATTTGTTGTTAACTATTCTAAATTCCCAGCGGGTATTTATCGTCACATACTGTTTAGTTTGAGATCGAGGTGTTGAGATCATTGGAGTGAAGAAAAGATTGGAAAGAAAAATTGTTATAATAATTACCTCAGGAATGGAAGGATGAAAAACTATTATATCAACAAGACGAAATAGTACCCCACGGATAAATGTATAATCTGAGGCAAAAGTTGGAGTTATTTTGGAAATAACAATTATTCTAATCATTTTCACACCTCTGTATCATTCGGAATCGGAGGGAGTGCGATAAACTGTTTACGTTACCATGGAAACGATAGGTTAACACTCACTCAATTTCTATTCTAAAGTCGTTACAAGAACTAGAGAGAATGATAATCAATCAAATATACTTTTCTTCATGTAGAATTACAAAAATATCTTAGAATTTGAATACAAAAAAATTTCTTCAACTCTGAAATTCATATAATATTTCTGAAATATTTCAACAGATGCTACACTGAGAGAAAAGGTCTATTCAAATATTCGACAGCTGGGAAATTTAGTAACTGGGAATAAAAATTCAGCTGTGTTAGCTAAATTTTATTTGTCATAATTATATTTTTTATTCCCATTGAATAAACCATTTTATTCATATTTCAGACAGTTAGCCTTTTATTCACTCCAACTAGAGTCTAGCTAGCGTAAATAAAAATCTAGCTGCGGCAACTAACATTTGGTTGTCCCAATTAGGTACCTTTCTCTCAGTGTACTTGAATGAATACATCTAGTTTCACTAATTCCAAATGAATTTCAGTTTATCGTCTTTGAATTAAATTTAATTAAAACTTGAAAGAAACATAATTTCTGACAGATAATGGAGGTCCCCTGTGGTTCAACCGAATTTTTAATCATGAACGAATTTAACGAAAATAAAACCATCACTGAAACTTCGGTGATTTCCTCCTCATTTGTTCAAATTCATTGAACCTAAGTTGACTCTACAGACTGTCTGATCAACATCAGATATTTTTGATAAATATGCAGATAGATATATGAGATATGTCATGTGTTGAACTTCACGTTATTGTCTCGAACTTTATTAATTAGAATCTTTATACTGGATGATTCAAAATTGCCGTACACTTTTCTGAGAGCAGATTCTTGATGAAATTCTTAAGAGATTTTGGTCCGGAATATTCAGATCTGATCCTTAGATCCGGAGATATGAACATTTTTTAATTTTTTGAAGAATCCAAATATCTCGGAAGTACCATATTTCTGACTTTTGAATCCAACCTGATTCTCTAAGTCAGATCACGGGGTATCCCCGGAAGAAAATAAATGCAATTTAGCTTCCTTCGTTGTGGAGTTATAGCGATTTAAAGTTGTTGAATTCTGGTTGGCTGGAATGTAAAAAATTTCAAACCACCATAACTCCACAACGAAGGAAGCTGAATGAGATTTATTTCTTTTCAGAGATACCCTGTGATCTGACTTAGAGAATGATGTTGGTTTCAAAAGTCAGAAATATGGTACTTCCGAGGTATTTGGATTTTTCGAAAAATTAAAAAAATGCTCATATCTCCGGATCTAAGGATCAGATCTGAATATTCCGGACCAAAATCTTTTCAGAATTTCATCAAGAATCTGCTCTCAGAAAAGTGTATGGCAATTTTGAATCACCCAGTATATTATTCCGTACTGAAATGCTCATTACTTCTTATTCTATACTTATTTATATACATATTCTAACAGCAGTAATGTCTTCAGAAGCACTCAGGAATATTTTGGAATCTTCCCAAGACGTTGTGTTATCTCCACAATATTTTTGAAATATTACCAAAACATTTGTGCTGCATTGAATGAAATTAGCAATGAAAAAATACAGGATATTCCATGGAATATATTAAAACTTTATAAACTCATGAATGATACAGAAAACGATTAAAAAGTTTTTAATTTTTTGTAATTTGTTTTTGAGACTTTTTGCCCCCCCCCCCTTTGCCTCGTGTAGCTCCACAATGGCTTTTTTCTGAACCCTTCCCCCGCCCCCCACCCTCATGCGAGAACATAGTTTTTGACGTTCAATCAAATTCATTCCAATCAAATTAATTTTTATTCAAAATATGACCCTAATAAAATTTCAATCAGCCGAAATGAAAGATTTATTCCGTTCAAATAAAATTTCTCTCTTTCCAAATGAAATTCACTTGAACCAA
Source organism: Gonatopus flavifemur (assembly GCA_018340375.1). Lineage (NCBI taxonomy): Eukaryota > Metazoa > Arthropoda > Insecta > Hymenoptera > Dryinidae > Gonatopus > Gonatopus flavifemur. Next base: position 63,035,727 of record JAFFJZ010000002.1, read on the forward strand.
GTGGAATCTTATTTGATCTAATTGAATATCTATTCGGTTTATATTAAAGTAGATAATTTTTCTGCGCTGACAGAAAAACCACCTAGTTGAAACATTCGTGGCCGCAATAACTTGAAATCTGGTTCGATTCACCAGGAAATGTGATTTCGATGTCCAGAAAAAGTGTTTGAAGCAAAAATTAACTACATTTTTCAGCCCATACAGGAAACCCCGATAATGTCAACACAGCCCATGTATGGCTACCATTAAATGCCCATGCCAATTACCATGCCCACCACTGGCTGATAAGAAAGGCCAGCAATGAAAACAGCTGATAATCAGCCGATGTACGGCTATGGTAAACGGCCAACAATTGATTCCCCGTTACCGGCTGAAATATGGTCTGTTACTGAGTGGAATGGATTTCAAAGTTGAATGTATTGTATTCGTAATCACCCGTGAAAAAGGTTTGTTTTGGCCTTATTCCTATTACGCTGCGTAAATAATTCACATCCATCAGATACGTTTTACTTGATTCAAATGAATTCTTATTTATATAGATAATCAATTACTATCTCATGTGAATAACGAAGAATTGGAAGGAATAAGCAACTGAATTCAACTGATTTATCGAGAATGCTTTTGACTCGTGTAATTTTACATTTGAGATTGTGGAAATATCGGGCATGCAAATCTATGGAGGAAAAAAACATCCATTTCTGATCTTGTGGGAACTGGAATGACGAAATTCCCTGAAACAAAAACAAAAAAGTGTTTTGGGTCACACTTAACCACTCATTTGAACTAATACTGAACCGATTATTCTGGAACGGAGTCATATCACCATTGGATATCATTATTATCATGCCCCAGTAATCTGCCATTGATGGCTGACATTCGAATATTATCCCGAAATTTCTGGCCATAAATCGGGATCATTTAGCCCCATTACTGGGCCAATCAATAATTTCATAAATGGCCCATTATTTATTGCCATTACTGGACCCACGTTATCATCCAGCAATTAACCATTGATGAGCCATTAATGGGCGCCATTAACGGGCGAAGAACGCCGTTTGTGGTCCAGTAACGTGCCATTATTGGAGGTTAGAAAAACTAGATTCTTTCCTTGGTGTAATACCCAGAATATGTAGGTAATTTTGGCTTCAACCACTTTTTCTGAACATCGAAATTACATTTTCTGATGAATCGAACCAGATTTCAAGTCATTGCGGCCACGAATGTTTCAACCAGGTCGTTTTTCTGTCAGTGTGGATGTTTATATAGATTTTTCTTCCAAGTACAAGATAAATGAAAAATCACGTAGCTTGGAACCAAACCCCCCCCCCCTCCCCCATGCAGCTCAGCGTCACATTTCATCTTCCCCTCCCCTCCTTCTTTATGGGCCACGCAGTTTATGGACAACCCCTAAGATGAAGTAAATGTTTCATGCGGCGGAAATTTAGTATCCTGACAAGGACTCATTAATCATAAAATTGAAATCAATCATTCAATTGGAGCAGTCCATGTATTATAGGATTTAATCGATTGATTATGGAGAACAAAAATTATCATCCAATCATAAATTAGTTTAAAAAAACAGGTGGTTTTTTGAATTTACAGTGATGGTTTTTGATTAGAATTATGAGGGAAAATTTGTTTCGTACTTCGCGAAAGTTTCCATGACATTCCCTGACTTATTTTTGTTCCGACATTATTCCCTGACTTTCCAGAATGTGGGCACCCTGTGAATTCCATCTCTCGATCGTGGGGTACTTTTGATTTATCGTTGAATCTTTCAAAAACTGAAACAAGGGAAAAACCAGAGTTTCCAAAGAAACTCGCTGAAGTCTCTGAAATTTCCGGTGATGTATTGAATGAAATTTTTCACCGAGTATTCTTGTTGAGGAAGAAAGAAAGAAAGAAAAAGTAGAGACGGACCACCTTTCGAGCAACCTACGGTATTATTTTGACATCGCCATCTTGAGTATTGCCCATATTTACCGAGGGGTTCGAATCACAACCATCAGAGATACATAGAACATCGTATAATACAATACATGTATAACGTATGGGTACACCGAGTGCACGAACGATGACGTACGAGGGGTGAAACAGTAAATGTTACCCTTAGATGAACAAAGATAACATTATTTTCTCGTACATATATACAGCGTGTTCCTATAAATCGTGGTATAGTTCGTATTTTCTTCTCGTTCTATTCATATAAAATGAAGTGAGTCGACTCATATCACGCGTGGTAGTTTCGATACTTCACACAGTATATATATATATATATAATATATCTAAGCATAGAGGGAGAAGAAAGTTGTCGGAACAGGAGGGGAGATATGGGTTGGTACAAACGTCTGTTTCCATCCCCATGATGGCACGCACCATCATCAGCGACAACAGCATCATAGTAAAAGCTGCAGTGGCAGGAGCAGTAACAGCAGCACTACCACTGTATCTCAACAAAGTAAAGGGAAAAGGTCGGACTGGTTTCGTCTCAATACAAATCGAGGGTTTCTCCCTACCGGGTGCTGCAATTTTTTGGCCTATAGGGATGCTTCTCTTCCTGTAATGGTGGTCGATCTGTGGTTAATATCAGACACGTATCTACCTCCCAAGCATCGAATCCTATCACTCGGATCGAACATCTAAGCACTCAGGTATAGATATATAGGTATTTCAAGTTTCAATGTCGCTCGTTATAGTTGCCATGTAAAGTTTGAGAAGTTTCCAATTGATTCTACGAGGGATTGGTTTTGGTCGCGCATATGAGACGTGTTTCTAATAGACATGAAGAACATTTTTTCGGTGTTTTATCACAATATACAATTAAAAAGTAACCAAAAGAAACGTCGAAACGTCCTTACCGCGTTGATCGACCGATACGCTCTAGCAAGGGATTTTACAATAATACGTTGTCAATCAGATCATATCTCTACGTGCCGCTGTCAGAGAATCCAACGTCTCTCAGGAATATTACCATCTAGATTTTATAGATTTTTATTTCAAGACGATGAACTCGATATCTCTTCACAAAGCAATGCTGATCTCAAAAGAATGAGAAATACCATCACGAAAGAAGGATTTCTAGGGAAAAGAGAATTAGGTGAAACGCGATGTTTGATTTTCTCTTTTGAATTTACATTAAAACGATTTTCTTAATTTTCTCATATACCTATAGTTTTATGTTCATTCGAATGCAATTACATCTGATTCAATCATCATCGTTGTCGAGAATACGTCATACGAGCACAGTCTCGTCACGATATTTCTTAATTGATGAGTATATTCAGACGTTTCAATGAATATTTGTCGTTTGAACTTCGCTGATTCAACTTCCGTATGATTCGTCATTTGATTCGCGATAACGCATCGTATACCGCTGACAATTAAAATCTTAGATGTCTTCCGACAGATGGAAAATGAAAAGTAATTCAAGATAGATATTGATGTAGCAATACAATTGCGGTGGATCTCGATCGAGATTCAAGGATAAAGTCGGGGTAAATTCCTCATGATTTGCGTTGTGCATGCGAATGATGATGTAAGGCCACCGACCGCTGCTTTTGCATTGTAAAGTAAGCACGTTGTCCCTAATCTTCCTAATCTCGAGTAAGAGTAACATATACGTTTAATATATGTTCCTCGATTCAACTTCTCCTTCGTACTCTATGAGGACGCAAAGAGAGAGGGTGACCATTCTACAATTCCCATTCAACGAGATACTCAGAGTTCTCTAGATTCTAGATTCCCTGATTTTCTTCATGAAATTTTTTTCCCAGAATACACGTTCCATAGGTTCTAAAAAAGAATTGCCGTTAGGTGAATTTCTTGCAGCGAAGGAGTCGAGTTTCGCTGAGACAGCCAAGTTCTCCAACACCTTTTTCTCGCTGTCCACGTAATAACAAACCCATTAATCTCATCATTATCCTACGAGCATTTCGAAATTTATAATAAAGACACTTGACTCGCATTAAGATATGCATGGATAAATTTATTCATTTTCCTTTTCCCTCCGCAATGATGAATTATACACCACCGTGAATTAATCATTCGACCATCTTACCGTATCTATAAGAAAGTGAGTATATTATATAAAATCATTCAAGTTAATTCAACTTTTGTTTTGGAAGATCCAAGAATTTGAACCGTATCACGTGAGTCTGTAAAATGACGTAAGTCCACCAAGCGGTACCAACTAAAATATATAAGTAGTCTTATTCGTTGTCGTTGTCATCATTGTCATGACTATTTGCTGCTGCCAAGCAGCATATCATGCATACATACATACGCACGTACGAAACAATACACTCTTCTATACACGCAACGATGACTGGCCAATTTATCTCAACGTGGAAGAAGAACCGGAGATAATGACTTTTGCCGACCGCCCCCGTATCTTTCTTCTTCTTCCACGAGGCAACAGAAACATCACGAACTCTTCATCATTGGCCGAGCTCTCGCCGTGCAAAGAAGAACTACTTTGCGCACTTTCGGCCACGATCGAGCTGCTTTGCAGCCAGCCTTTTACTCGCTTCATATATTGTGTACGAAGCGTTTATATTGTAATACCTACGCGCATTACGCTACACGAACAGTTGTTCACTTCCTCGCAAGACTAAAGAGTGCAACTACACGCGATTCATTGTTAACCGTCGACTCGTGAAAGTCGACTTTTTTATCTTCATAAAAGAGAGAAATTAATTTTCGTTGAATTCATTATCAGAAGTAATTATTCAAGGATACGTTATAATGTATGTCTCTCAACGTATACCATGCTCCAAGTAAATATTGTGTACCGTCATTTTTCAACGATCTCTTATTTGGAATTGGATGTATTATTCTTGATGTATTCTTTTATGAAGATTGATTACGATAACGTTGAAGAGGAGGAGGTTCAGCAGTTTGATTTTGCAATCATCTTTGTTCTAACAACACGAGAGTTGAAAATATTATCCAAGTTTGAGTTTAGGTAGTCGTTGATAGAATCGTATTGAAAGTTTTACCGCTATCCCCGTGGAAGTATAGAGAGAATGATTGTTCGTAGAGAAAAATGAGGAAGTCCCGAAGCTTTTGTTGCGCGAGTACATTGCTCTTCTCTTAAATAGTCTTTTCGGGGAGGGAGAGAGAGAGAGAGAGAGAGAGGTCCCTTTGCGGATGTCGATCAAAGGAAGTCATCGTGGCAATATCTTTTTAGAGAGACACATTTTTTTTTTATAGTATTCATAATAAGGGGGTGTCGGCGGTGATCGTGTTGCAATGAGAATCAGTCTAATCATGTTATACAAAATAGTTAAGAGGTTCCCATGGCACGTAAGCGCCGCAACGACAACATGTATAAAAACATACACACAAGACCCGTATGTCTTTACGTCGTAGAGTGCGGCAAGCTGTACAAAAGTGTTAAACGGATGAATGAACGTTCACGAAAGAACGGATGAATGAGCTCTCCGTTGCTCTCGGGTGTCTAAACTCTCTCTCTTTCTCTTTCATCCACTTCTCACAGATTGAGAGGAAGAAATGAAGAATGCGAGAAAAATGAAATGAAGAAGAGGAAGACTCCGTGGATGGAGTATGGAGAGGGTGAATGAAAGCGAAAGTAGAGGTGGTGGTGGTGGTCATGTGGTAAGAAGTTAAATGCTGGCGACCGGAAATGTATCTTACCGTAAGGAACAATACAACAGCGAAGAAGATGTAATGAATGAGAAACTGCGTGTATGTGCTTCATTTGACTTTATTAGACTCTGTCGGAGGAGATGAACAAGAAGAAGAAGAAGAAGTAGAAAAGACTCTTTCACGAACTGTGCAAACAACGATAACAACTCCGTTTTTGTTGTCCAACGCTTTTTTCCAACACCAACCGACTCGTTGATGTTTCGAGACTACGCCTTGCCATGATCTTCAATGACATCAATTAGCCTCGCTTTTACGTGTAATTGTCGTTTATTCTTCTCACATGTGTTTGAAACGACACTAAGAAAAATTTTCTTTTTGATATCAGTTACAAAACTCATGTTCAATTGCACAATTCAATCTATGAAAAACCTCTGAAAAATGAAATTCTTCGTGTGCAATTGGGATACCAAAACTCTTTTTCTCCAGAACATATGAATACAACGATACATGAATTTTACATCAATTTCCATTCGAATCTCCCATTACAAATGAAACTACACGAACCCTCGAATGTAGTTCGACAATTGGAAGAGGACGAATGAATAAATATGAATGAAATTCAAGAACATCAAAGAAGTTTCTTCTTTCTATCCGCCTTTGCTCTGATATCCAGAGCGGAATTCCTAGTTATTTCGTGATGGTAAGAAACCTTAGAAAACATACCGACAAACGACGAAGGTTAATTGGTTAGCGCAATAGGGTCAGTACAGCAGTGTTTACTCAACGAAGGGTTTCCGTTAGCCCTCTTCGTAATTTCAAACGGTACTGCTGATGTCCAAGTACCTAGCTCATGAACAATTCTCATATATAAAAACGAGTTTACTTCAATAGGAAACCATCTTGCGTCGATGCAGATAGAATCGTGACTGATTCATCGAGCAAATTGACACAATTTTACTTTAGAAATGTCTTGAAAACCCATGATTACCGTTTTCGACATGTTGGTAAGATATCTCACGGTTATAAAATAGATATAATATATTCATATCACATTGTTTTCCCTCCCATCGTGTCTCTTTAATTTAATCGCTTTTTTTCATCCATCACACGCACCGCGTACATCCATAAACATAATAATAATGTAACCAACGACTCGATCAAAAAATTTTCTCGCCAATGAGACTCGCAGGTTCCCCTAGGGTGTATTTCCTGCTTGAAACAACGACTCGTTTTGTGAACAAGGCTGGAAGAAAGAGACGTTTCTAGAGAAGGAATGAGAGCAAGATAAAATGATGTAAAGTACAATCAAGGCTCGTGTCTTTGTTCTCCCCTGTCACAAACTCCTGGACAAATGACCATTTAAACCAGTGGACCAACTACTTAAATCTCATGCCACTTAAATACTCAACGACTTACCGATCAAGAGATTTTGCGCTTCTTACTCATCAAATCTACGATTCAAAAAACACCACAGCGTGAATTCTTTCACTCTTTTCACGATCAAATCGGTGTTTATTATCGTGTATTACAAAATTTCTATTGTCTCTTTCCTCGCGCGTGTACAAGTACCGATATCTCTCGCCTATTACGATCGATTAAAGGATGTAAAAGCCGCGAAGAAGAGGTTGGATGAGCTGTTAAACAAGCGAAAGCAAAATCTAAAAAATCTCGATGAGGAGTCGATTTAAGGATGAATCAAGGGGATTTTCAATTGAAGTTGAGATAAGACTCGTGCTCGGGTGTCCTGTTTTTTTTTTCTTCACGTCTTATCCCATTATTCTTATCAGCCCTTCGTTTCCTTGGATGGCTATGTGCGATCGTGTTGTATTATATTAGTGAGAGACAGTGGTGACTACAACAGCAGAAACGGTACTAACAACGCAAAAAGAGCGAAGAGGAAAGAAGAGGGAGAGTTGACTGAATGACTGACTGAGTGACACTCGGCTGACGTCCCTTCCGGTGTGTCTCGTGTTACACCAAGCCCGTTAAACCGTTTATATTAAAGTTACAGCATCATCGGGCGCGTGCCACCCACCGTAATATCCAAGCCACCCAAATTGAACCTCTTTAAATTGAAAATTACCATTTTTATCAAATATACGTACTTTTCGTACCATATGAAAATAACTTCACAAATGTTTAACATGAAGATTAATGATTATTGTTTTGAAATCTTGTACAAGAGGTCCCCATTTTCGCGTGTAGGTAATGTACAAACAAGAGAAGCGAATTTACATTTCGATTACATGTAAAACAACGATCCGTTCTTCGTTGTTCTCTTTTCATTCTTTGCGATCAAGAATCCACAATCACGATGAGTATTTTGTGGCACAGATGTGCCACTTTCGGTCGTTGCCACTTGTGAAATAGAGAGGATTGAGGGTTGAAACCTCGATAAGACTCTTTTCCATTTTCTAATTCCTTCCTTTTCTCTCATTCATCATCAACCCATTGTGTTGAATCTTTGTTCACGGCGCGACGTGGTGTTTGTTTTAAAGGGTTACGAGAACTGCTGAAATGGGCAGCGGATTTACACGTTGGGCACGCAAGCACGTTCTTCACATCGAGGAGAAAGAGAAAAGGGGAAAGCAAAAGGAGTCCTCACAGCATTCGAGGATTTGGGGTTCTAAATCGTTCACTAATATTAAGTGTAATGAACTTTTTGTATGAATTACGATTGATGCTTATTTGATTCTTTTTTTATGTATGCGTTCTTCGATTGTTTCGCAGGATGAAAGAGTATTAATAGCTCGTTGGGCTTGTTTTGCAACTTGTTCAGGGTTTTGATCAGGAGGGGTTGGTTCGTACTGTTTCTATTTTAAACTGAGTCGCTAAAAACACCTTGAAAACATCCATGATTTTTTCTTCAAGTATCGAAAAGGAGGAGTTTCAGATGAAAGATAATTTCCACTACAAGATCTGATTAGAGTCTTTCATTCGACGATAACCAGTAGAATAAGTCTTTGTTTCAAAACCCTAGTAGAAATTATGATTGGACATTAGATGGGCCCCAGCTAGTTTTTCCAGATGTTAGGTTGGGTTCTAGCTAGTTTTGTAACGCACTTACTAGGCTGTGCCCATCCAGATGTCCCGGGGAATTGAAATGGTAACAATGTATTATGACATGTAATATCCAGTCAAGAACGTTGCTTTCGAATTTATCTCCATAAAATAATCCCGAGTGACAAATTGAAACGTTGGGACTTCCTTTTATTCCTCTGACCGTGTTGATGGACTATCAATGTTAGTGTACGATCAGTTGACGCATGAAAAATCTACATGAATCAACTAAATGTTTGGCACTAGAGTCGAATTAGCTGAAATGTGTTATCCAGATGCCCCCACGTGGGTCCCATCTAGTACGTGGATGGTAAATAGGATACCCAGACAAATTTCTACTAGGGAATCATTGATATGCATATCCTGGAAGTTTGATTAATCATTTTGATTAATATAATCAAATAGCTGAAAGTTTCTCATCAAAATATCTCAATAAAAAATATATTTATGCATTGATTCTACGTTCCACAGATACAGTACGAACTACAAATATTTCAATATTCTTAAACGCTTCGAATTCTTTTGTTCAAGACTGACGAAATCTACGAGGAAGTAAAATATTTATTGTCAACCGTTGAAAGATTTCATTAAAATCATCGCAATTAAATGTATAGATAGGATCCGTATCCTTGGCACGATTGAGTAATATCTTGCATCATCGACTGGTAGACGTTCATGAATGGATCGTATAATGGTACACACGCAATACGCACACGCTCAATGCATGTCATCGGGTGAATAAATAGACGAATAATGGTTGAGTGAAGTGTGAAATAGATGGATTAATGTCCCACTGTTACTCCATTCTGTGTCACAGTTCTGAAACAATGTCATATATTGGAATTCATATTTCATCTTCATTATTCGAAGATTTATGAATAGATCGTATTCACAACGTATGCAAAACTCGAGAAGAAGATTTGTACATCAAAAATGATGACGATGAATCTTATCGTTGGAAAAATCCTTATCCGAAACATTTGCTTTGGATTTGACTCATCCATTCACGCCACGTAATAACGAGTATGTCAGACAGATGTTAATTCCACGAATTGCAATTTATTCCGATGAATGAAGAAACTGATGAATGAAATCGGTTAACTTACTACGAGTCGCATAAGTGTACAGATACATCCACGTAATAAATAAAAGCGTATGAGGAGATCGTAGAGTAGCGAGTGACGTTGACTCCCCCCTTGACGAGTCTAGGGGGCAGCTGGTCGCTGTTCGCGAGTCAAGAAGTTTGACCCGCGATTGGCCTTAGCCGCCGCCAATAAAGTCAGGGTCCAGAGCTAAGAAAGACCCAGGATACGAGGTCGTCTACTTGACCTCTTGGCGCGCGCCGGATGTCACTGTTTCTCCATCTTTTTTCATTTCATTCCTCGAATTGACCGATTCAATTGGACTTCTCTATGAATCGTGCAAAAAATTCCAGGCATTCGTCTGCGAGGAATGTCCCTCGTTTCGTCTCGAAGCGCTACGATGAACGTGCCACACGGTTCATCGATTGCTGAAATATTTCGTTCACATGGAATGTTTTCCAAGGAAACGGATCATCGATTCAAAATAATGCCCGGATTACAAGTGAAGTGGTCAACACTGCGGGTGAACAATCGGTGAAATTAAAGTCGTCATGGGAAACCCTAACCTCTTACGGTCCACCGCATTTCCAGCTATTATCCCTAGCTTTGAGTTCTGTATTACTATTCTCGAACACTCGATGCGTGTATGCACACGCACCCCAACCCCTCACACGACCCGTAAACAGTATATACAGCTTGTACCACCGAACGTATCAACCGTCACGCAAAAATTCATTATTCAACTTTTTATGATCGATTCCATTTTATGTATGTAAATCTGAATGCGACGGAGTATTGCGAAGGGACAAAACGTTTGATCTATATCTATTTTTACTTCCTTTAGAGATGTCAATATTCAAATTAATACTGCATCGAAACGGTTTTCAGTTATCAAAATAATATATCATTTTATGTATATTATTGAAACGATTGTTCCAATGATTAGAATTAATTAAGAATTCTTAAGAATATTATTATGCATGGAAGAGAAATGAATCAAACGAATGTGGGATCTTTCTCTTTTCGAAGTTCGATCAAATTTATAGATTAAAATACAGAATCACCGTTGAAGAAAGTATTTATTCCACGGTGTGGAGTATAAAGACAACTACAGATGTCATAATTGTAGGTTGGATAATAGATGGAGAATTTATGAATAAGTTTCAAAGCGTAAGACTCAGTTGAGTCCATTCGGCTGGTATGGTGATTCCATCCAACTCGATCAGCTGCGTACTCATCGATTAGTCACGGTACAGACTTCTTAGTCGAAGGGTGACTACAAATACGAGTGTGTTTCTACACTTATACACGTCCACTGAACGCGGAATGAAATCATCGTTCTATCACTCCACGTGTGCCGTCGAGTAATGTCTTTTGCGGCTGTACATGGTTTGAAATTTATGTTTTATAATGATCATTTTGTTAGAAAAATCTCAAGTCTTTATAAACAGAAGTTTTGAGAAAGTTATTGAGATCGAAACAGAAATTATTTGTCCCAAGGTGACACTCTAGCATCAGAATTATAAACGTGATACTGTTTGCACTTGAGAAATCATGGATTCATGAATTTATATCTTTCTGCTTCTCTGGTCTTTGTTTGTACGCAGAAACGAGTTAAGGGGCGCCCACTCGTAAGACGCAGGAAACGCATACATGAAAATGGCACACGCGACGTAGCTGGTAGCAATAACGTGGTATCTCGGATAGCGTATACATACTTTATGCATTTACGTGTATTAACGTACACGTATATGTTTTGTAACAAATACCCACGTGCAAATACATGTATATGAGTGTATCAGCGATGAACGAACGAGGCGAACAAGTGGCTCGTTTAATTTATTAAAATACAGACGCGGCAAAGACGTTAAGAACATCACGCATGACCCGTAGCTTGAGGTTTAGGTCCTTTCGGTGGTCCGAAACTGCTAAAATCGGACATTACCGCACACGAACTATGGTTCACTTCACCATCCATTCTCTTATCGACATCACTTCATTTCAGAAACATTTATATTCTCGAAAATCCATTGGATTAGGGGAAGGTCGGATAAAACCGGGTACCGTCACTTCAATCGGTCATAGAGAAGTTCTTATTAGCAATAAATTAATCAACCAAAGATTTTCAGTTTCCTGATTCATTCGTTAATAACATACTATTCGTATATTGTTCTAAAGTTAATCCAATTTTTTGTAATATTCGTTTTAGTCGAAATGTACAAAAACCTGGTTTTACCCCATGGGTAAGGTAAAACCGGGTACTCGATTCAAATCAATGCAAAACACTTCAGAATTGTGCAATTTTTATTTTCAACTGTTGAATTCGATAAAAATTTCGAAAACAGACATATCCCAGGTAGGAAATGCCAATATTGACAACTGGCCCATGCTTGGCAAAATACTGGGTTGCCAAGCATCGCGAACCAATATTGGTCCAATATACAACCGTTGTTCATTCTAGAAACCACAACGGGTTTCATAGGAAATGCCAATATGACAACTGATGCAAGCTTGGCAAAATATTGGGCTGCCAAACATGGCAAACCAATATCAACCCAATATAAAACCGTTTGTTATTTGAGAACCCACACCATGTTTCATAAGGAATGCCTATGCAACAAGTGGTTCAACATTGGCAAAACATGAGGCTGCCAAGCATGGCGAACCAATATCGGCCCAATATTAAACCATTTGTTATTTGAGAATCTATACCACGTTTCGTAGGGAATGTCATTACAACAAGTGGTTGGAGCTTGACAAAACATTAAACTGTCAAGCATGGTGAACCAATATTGGGCCAATGTACAACCAATGTTTATTTAAGAATCTATGCCACATCTCCATGTTTGTGATTTTTACAGAGTTGTACCGATATCCCTGCTAAAAATCTTATCATTTTCTATGGGAAATTTTTAGCAGGGATAGTATGGAAAATGAAGTCATTTTTTTCTCCAAGAAGTATGTTTGGAGAATCGGGTTGAAGCATGGCAAAAGTTAATATACACAACTTGGGCCAGGTCCGGTTTAATCGTATGAGCCAATCTCCAAAATACTCATAATGCATATATCATGAGACACTGGGCCATGCTTGGGATTACGTTCTGGCCCAATATTCAGTACCAAGCCTGGCACGAGGTTATCATCCCAAGCTTTCACCAAGCTTGGGCCATTTTTTCTCATGGATTCTGGCCCAATATAAGTCATAAGTGGGCCAAGATCGGGCCAAACTTGGGCCATTTGTTAATTCCTACCTGGGTAAGTCATGTTTGAAAATTGATATATTTCGACAAACTAAAAAAAATTGTTGAGAGAAAGAATTATTTTCAGGCCAACTCAGTTAAAAACAAAAGTCGCAAGCCCACACAAAGGGATCTTCAAGAATAAACATGTTTTGATGACTATGTTAGAATCAAAACACAAATTTTGTTAAGGAGATTCGCCGCTGAAAATAGTGAAAAATCATGAAATTTTCAACAAAAAATTTGTTGTCTTATTTTGTCATTTGGAACCTACTGAACATGAATACTATAGTACCCTCAGACCTATATCTCAACCCTAAGTATGAAAAAAACATATGTTTATACCCTAACAGAAATTATTCTAGGCATTCTCGAGTTGTCTCGAGGCCCTCGCAAGTTTTTCTTAAGGCGAAACTAGTCTAGTTGAACTTGCAAGTTAACAGTGAGTTCCTCACAAGTTTGACTGGTAGATACTTCAGCAAAAATCACTTTGGTCATTTCCTAGGCCTTACTAGTCCCTTGCGAGGGACTTGCAAGGCTTTGTAACAATCTAGAGAATAACTAGATCCAGTTAACCCAATCCAGTGGATGGATTGAGGGTATGTTTACCGCAAAATGAAAAAATCTCTCACATGTTCATTGAATCTTTGTAATGCTTCTGAATATAACAATCATGTTTTGAATTGTTCACAATAATGCAAGGTAAAGGTGCAGACGAGGTTGGTCACCCCCGAATTCTCTGAAACTCATGTTTTTTATATATTTTCGAGCGCCGATTATGTTGCTGAAGTTTGAATCGTTTATTGAAACGAATTAGTACTCGAATAACACAATATTCAGATATTAAAGACCAAAGAATCTTGCAGTGCAACTTTAAACTATGTTTGCAATTTCAAGAAGTTGAAATCTGGGGATAAATACCGATAATTTGTCAGGTTTTGTGAGTTTGAGTTTTCGTTTCGTTTCTATAAACGATTCAAATTTCCACAACATCGCCGATTGCGAATTTGCAAACCAAAATCGTCGCTCACCCCTCCTTCTTCAAATAAAGTTACTTTTATGCACTTTGTTCGTGTTTTGTTGACACACAAGCTATTAATCTCCCCCGTTGTTTGTGAAACCTACGTTTTTAATGTATTTTCGGGCGCAAAAAAACACATCACCCACACAGCAAAGACACTTCCAAAAAAAAATGTTTGAGAATCCCACACAAATTCTTAAAGAACTCCATAACTTGTCCAAAAGATTTCAAAAACAATTCTCCAAGAATCCCCAGAATGTCAGTTCCGAATGAAACGCTGGGGGACTTCTGTTTCTTGTCCAAAGGAACCCTTAAAGAATCCCAAAACAATTTGCAAGGAGGCCCTGAACAGTTCATTAAGAATTTGACAAGAATCCATTCATAATTCTACAAGAGCTCATTAGGAATTCTACAAGAGTTCACTAACGTTTGTACAAGAATTCATCACGGATTCCACAACAGTTCATTAAGGATTATGGGAAAAGTCGCAAGGAATTCTGTATGTGCTTTTCAAGAAACTTGAATAATTTATTGAGACACTCCGGTTGAAAATAACACAATGCTTACGTCGATTCATACAGAATCACCGAATTGAAACATCCTGTCCAGTAAACATGCAACGAAATTCTTCCAGCTCATCTTCAAATCAGAAATCTGTTTGTGATTGTTTTAGAAGATTTTGAACATCATTGCAGCTTTGATGGCACTTCAACAATGCGTGGAGACTTTTCATCAAACTTGCAGATAACTTCGCTGAAACGTAAAAAAAAGTTGCATATCTCTAATTTTAGTCGATTTTTCATCATAGGATGGGGGCGACACGAACTGTTTATCACATTTAGAATTCTTGAAGAGCTCTTTTAGACTTCTGTGAGATCTGTTTTAGAATTCTCCACAGCACTTTCTTGATTTCTTGACCGAGGGCCTCAACAGCTCCTTACGATGAGAAAAAGTACTCCCCCAGCGATTCATTCTGAACTGGTATTCCGGAGATTCTTTAAAAACACCTTGCAAATCATTAGGAATACTTTATGAACTGTTTTCTGTGCTGTTTAGGAACCCGTTAAGAATTCCTTACGACCTCATTGGATTCTTTATGAATTGTTTAAGAACTGTCATAAAAGAATTCATTATGAATTCTTTGGATGGAGTTCTTTGAGAATTCCTATGGAACTGAGGTGCTGTGTGGTTGAAAACATCAGCTCCAAACCGAGCAGATGTATGGAACTTTCTTTGCACCTCAGCAGGACGAAAAAAGTGCGTAGAAGGACCTGGAAATAAAAAGCATAGCGCGAGCGACACTCTGCACATACACATTCGTAATCAACGCCCGGAAACACGTTTAACACATCAGTTCCAAAGCGAACAGATGTATGGAACTTTTTTTGCACCCAAAAAGCTCAAAAAAGTGCATAAAAGTACCTGTAAATTAGAAGCAGAGCGTAACTGACAGTTTTCGTGTACATCCGTGTGGAAATCTTTCGCTGAAAAATGTCTGCAAAACTATGAAAAATCTCTGAAAGAAAATGAAAAAACTCTGAGAAACTCTGACAAACTCTGAGAATCTCTGAAATTTTGATGAGAAATCTAATATTTTTGGGACATTCTTTACAGACTTTTTTCAGACTTTTTTCAGAGTTTCTCAGAGTTTTTTCATACTTTTTCAGAGAAATAGTAACGAAATTGCACTCTGAAAAAACTCTGACAAAACTCTGATGGATTGCTAACATTTTCCTGACTTTCAGAAAAAAATAAAAAATTTTCAAACACTTTTTCACACATGATATTTGAATACGGCATATGAATGTATTTATTGAATTTCAGGATTTTTCAATAATCAGAAAAATATCAACAATTTATTAGAGTTTTGTCAGAATTTTTTCAGAGTGCAATTTCGTTACTATTTCTCTGAAAAAGTATGAAAAAACTCTGAGAAACTCTGAAAAAAGTCTGAAAAAAGTCTGTAAAGAATGTCCCAAAAATATTAGATTTCTCGTCAAAATTTCAGAGTTTCTCAGAGTTTTTTCATTTTTTTTCAGAGATTTTTCATAGTTTTGCAGACATTTTTCAGCGAAATATTTCCACACGGGCAGATTCGTAATTTGCGCTCCAAAACACATTAGAAACATCATTTCCAAACCGAACGCGTCTATCGAATTTTGTTTGTCCCTGAAAAGGACGAAAAAAGAGCATAAAAGTAACTGTATCTGAAGAACGAAGGGTGAGTGACAATTTTGGTTTGCAGATTTGCAATCCGCGCTCGAAAATACATGAAAAACATGAGTTTTAATAAATTCGGGGGTGACCAACCTCGTCTGCACCTTTACCACGTTTTGACTAATATAGTTGGCGCAAGTATAATTTTTTATTGCACCTGTTAAAAGGAAAGCTAAATTGTCGCCAGATCTTGCGTAGAATTTTCGAGGTTAGAAAGATTTCAGAGGTTCACGTGATTCAGTGATAAACATGTATAGAAACCGACTGGCTCGGAGGAGAGTGAGAAAGTACCGAAGAAAACGTAAACTTCATGGTAAGTGTTATGATTTGTTTGTTATTTGAACAGTCAATAAAATATGAACTGGATTATTCAATGATAACCTAAGAATTGCATACGATTTTTTCCAATACGGGTATTGTATGTAACATACATCTAATAACCCAGATTAGACACAAGAATCACTTATGAATTCTGAGAAAAAAGCTTTTCCTAAACTCCTTTGGCATTCAAAGAACTCTTTTGAAAACTCTGTAAAATTTTTCTGAATTGTAAAAGAGTTCAGGAGAAGTTCTTTTTCTCCAAAATTCATCAGTAATTCTTGTATGTTATCTAAACAGTAATTTCTTTCTGAAAAATGCAAAAAAAAATAAAACTATTTGAAAAATTTGTGATATAAAATGCTGTGAGCAGGGAATTCTTCTCTAGTGGAAATGAATCATATATGAACCGTATGTAAACCACATATAAATTTTGTGAAAATCGTATATGAGCCATATAACATGCACATATTGTAACGAGGCGATATATGGATGATGGAGAGAGGGATGAGTAAGGAATGAGGAGCGGGAAAAGTAACCAAAACCAGGAAGTAGGGAAGCTAAGAGGAGAAGACGTCGATCGATCGTTATACAGAACAAACGTCTTAATTGAAAGCTCTGTACTGAAAATATATTCCTGAATGTAATATGTACATATAATAATAATATTAGAAATAGAGCGAATAATTATACAATCAGAGCTCTACAAAATAACAAAGCTTCCTGATAAAGGAAAAGAGAAAATCGAATTTCCTTCTCTCCTCAACGGAAATTTATTGAACATTTCTGAAAATCATCCACGATTGAGAAATCGAGTTAAATCACTATCGTCAAATAAGGTAACCATAATTTCATTTTGAATATAAAAAGTTGATAGCTAACAGAGTCCGGCTTGTGGACTAAACATCATTTCATAACTTGTTGTATCGCCACATAATCATATTCATCTTATTAAATCCGTTCTACATATTCAAATTAACAGTTGATTTCATTACAAATCTTTTATAACAAATAATATTCGTCTAAATATAATGATTCCTTAATAACGAAATATTAAGAAATCATTATAATATGACCCATACATGCCCCATATATGAGCCGTATGTGAACCACACTGAGAAAAAGGTTTATTTATAATGCAATATCCATATTCAATAATTTGAAAACATTCTGTAAACCCTAGGGTTACTAGTTATCCCTCCGACATTTCGATACCCTGATAACACACAAAGAATTCTTCTTCAAAAACAAGAATAGAATTCTTCAAGAACTCTTTTCGAACTGATGAAATCATAAAGAGCTCTGGAGAAGTTCATTGTTTGAGACATTAACGAGTCCTTTGAGAATGCTGAAAGTGTTGTTTCAGTATTCTCAAAGGACTCGTTAATGTCTCAAACAATGAACTTCTCCAGAGCTGCTTATGATTTCATCAGTTCGAAAAGAGTTCTTGAAGAATTCTATTCTTGTTTGTGAAGAAGAATTCTTTGTGTGTTATCAGGGTATTCCCTTGTTCAAGTGTAGAATTATAAGATCCTTCCTTCAATGTACACGGAGAAGAATGCCATTCAAAAATTTATTAATTTTCATATGAATCTAAAACCTTTTCTTAGGTTTCTATGCAAACTTGGAGCGATGAAAATTCAGAAATGGATTTTCACTTAAGAATATGAAATGCTATGAATGCAAAGCAAAACGTAACAAATCTGATTGAAACCCAAGTCACTCAACAGTCAAATTTTGTTTTGTAATTTCTTCAGCATCCTCAATGTTAGTCCACTGTAAAAAGAAAGTCTTAAATTCAGCTCATTTCATTGCTGAATCTATGATGCAAACAAATTAAGCGGAAAAAACAATCGCCGACACAATGGAAAAAGCATCGTCTGAAATTAAGATGCAAACAGATGAAGACTTTCTTTTTACAGTGTCAGATTTGTTACTTTTTGATTCGTATTTGAGGTCTTTCGTACTTTCAAGTCAGCATTCATTTTCTGAACCTTACTGTTTCAGATTTATCCAGATTCATCAAGGAAATTAAAAAAAAGTTACAAAACAAAAAGTTCAAGTTGAAGTTAGTATTTATGTAAAATTCCCAGATAGCACAAGAGTTTCAAAAGAGGTCTATATGAATACATTGTATTCATTATGAACTCTTTTAGAACTCTTGTGCAAACTGGAATTACACTGTAAAAAAATTTCACCGGAAAATTCCAGTACATGTACTGGAAGTCATTAACCTGTACATGTACCGGAAAATTTCAGCACATTTGTACTGCAAAAATTCAGTGCAAACGTTATGGAATTCCCGCATCAAAACTGGAAATTTTCTGAGCCTCGGTACTGGAATTTTTCAGTACACGAGCTGGACTTTTCCAGGACATGTACTGGAAAATTAATGCTGAAAATATCCATGAAAATTGAAAAAAAATTGCTCACGCAAAGTGATTTTGCAGGGTCCTTGTGTTCCAAGATGATTGAGAAACTTTTGATCGTTCATTTGGATGGACAGAAACTCATGTCTACCTAACAGGATTTGAACCCACACTTTTCTACCTGCCTACCAACTGAAACCTAAGACCTAACCGATGAGCTATAGCGCGACATGTTGGAAGGCCAGCTTGGGTTACTACATATGCTTCATATCTAGAACACAAGAGGATAAGTCTTGGAAAAACCTCATATATCAATTTCATTGGCTACAATTACAATTATTATTCAAAATCTCAATCAGGAAATTTTTAATATAAAGACTTGAAATTTTTCCTGCCAGAAATGACGAAGTCCAATAGAAGTGGAAAATTTCAGTGCAACAGTGATTAAATTCCGTTGCATAGCAACTGGAAAATTCCATCACACGACCTGAAAATTGCAGTTCAAAACCTGTATAATTCAATTGCATAGTAACTGGAAAATTCCATCACAAAACCTGAGAATTGCAGTTAAAAACCTGTATAATTCCAGTATACCAACAATTAGGTTTTTTTTTCTAAATTCCAAATTTTTTCTCAAGTCCTTTTTGAGGGAATATTTTTTTTTGGTGCACAAGATCTATAAAATTGTAGTACGAGCCGGTAAAATTTTCGCGAAATCATGGCAAAATTTCAGTACATCATCTCAAACTTGAAAATTCCAGTACAATGACTGAATTTTCAGTTATGCTTGGTAAATTTTCAGTAACGTAACAACAAAATCTCTGTACATGTACTGGAATATCCATATTCCAGTACCAGCACTGGAAATTTCCAGTCCAGTTGCACAGTAAATTTCCAGTTTTTTTTTACAGTGATACTACATCTTTGACTGGCATTTTTTCCCGTGTCACTTTTTCATGTATAGTTTTTCTCAAGTTTTTCACTATTTTTTTATGAGTAACTAGTGAGTAGAACTAACGAGTGTCTCATCATTTCAATCGTTACATGCCTCCCAAGGTACTTGTAAGTTTCACTTACAAGGCCCTTACCGTGAAAAAAGTTGGACTTGCTATTGCCTCGAATTTTACTTGAGAAAATTCCTACCAGGGTATATTTACTTTCAAACGCAGTTTTTCGAAAGTTTGGATTTCGACAAATTTTCAGACAAAAATCGATATATCTTGAGAACCAATTGAAATAGAGAGTTCATATTTTCACCACGTATTCAGTAGATCTCTTACTGAATATTCAAATAGAACTCGATTCTTAGGTGAATGTGTTGCTTAGAAAGATAATTCTATTTTTATATGCATGTTTTTTTGAAAAAAAAGTGTGAAGTTTACTTTATGATTTTCTAAAAACCACTAATGCTACCATGATAAATCTACCTAAATACCTAGATTAGATCATTATCTTCAAAATGAGACCATGAGCAGTGCAATATCTTGGATAGTTTGTTGGATATATCACTTTGAAATATGGTCTGAAAAACGTAAAAAAGGACAGGTTTTATTTGCTGTAGCCTGTATGTTACAATTTTTTGGTCATTCCATATTTTTGTATTTTTTGTTAGCATATTACACACTAAGAGAAAAATAGTTAAGCCATTTTTATTGTGTATTTCAAAAAAAGTATGTTTTCAGTGGTGAATCCCCTTAAATTTCATAAATTGGAAGGCAAAATCTCAAGTACCCAGTTTGACCAGTGTTGCCAGAAGGTTGCGTTTGTTACATTTTACCCAACTTTCGACCCTCTCATGTCACATGGATGCACGGTGACCAATTCTCAAATTTCTCAACTTTTCTCATTGGTTATTCTTTTTAATAAAACACTGTGATCGGTTGATCTAACGGAAAAAGTGTATAAATTATGCATAGTTGGTCACTCTGCATGGATGTAACATTTTTTTGAACGTTAACGTTTAAAACGTCAAACTTTAACGCAAGGATGCAAGGCTGAATATTGCCGCAAAATATCATGTAACTTTTGACCTGGAAATGTAACTTTTTTCTAATCTACATGTAATATTCGACCAAGGTGCTCTGACAACACTGAGTTTGACCCCACAGTAACTTGTTGGGTTCAGTATGGCTTAGATGGATTATGCGTGGCTCTAAGCGAATTAATGAAAAATGAAAATACGCAAGAAAACATGTCCAATTAAAGTATGTACGTACCTGTTTCTTGAGAGACTGGTAAAGCACTTGAAACTCACCACACAAATGCAACAACGTTGACAATTTTTTCGCAGAAAACTTCAAATATAACGTTTCAAGTGAGAAACCACGTTGCATCAAGGTTGTTGTTGTCTCCAACTGCTCAAAATGTCTCCTGCTACTAGTTCAAGCGTTTGCTGTTAAAAAGAAGCGCTAATCAAGAAGATATCCGATTTGATCTTCAAAACTCCTTCCAACTCACTTCCTGAATTTTCCCACACTGAGAACAGAAAACAGTAATGATTAAGTACTGTGAATCGCACGAATCTATCACAAATTCAGACAAAAATCAAACGGATAGCAGAGGTGACTGTAATAAAAATGAAGATTATGGAACTTAGAATACTGATGCATGTGATGGACAGTGATGATTAGTGTGACGCACCTTGGATGAAGTGCAGTAATAATGAATGTATCGACAGTCACTGGTGACTTCCAAAACAGTAATCATTATCCAATTCACTCGATTCATTGGTGGCACGTCTTATTCGTAAGAGATGTTACGTGTCACCAGAATCATCATTAGCTGGAACAGTAGCCAGTGCTGCGCTATGATAAAATCGCAACTGTGATTTATGTGGTAAATCGAACAGCGGTTAAGCATTAAGCGAAATACCTTTGTTGGTGCGGATTTTGATAAGGCTGAAATGAAACGAATTTGAATATTAAAATCATGAATGGTTGAGCATTCAACAATAATCTAAATAATTCAAAACACCAAAGTTATTGGACTTTTCACTGAAAATACATATACGTGCATGTCAGTACCCAGGTGAAAATTGACGATTGGCACTAGGATAGCGCAACACTGACAAAGATTGGCCGAGCCTTGGCGGTTAGCAAGGTGCAAGCTTGAAATAATAACATCGTTACAGGCTCCATTGATGTATTCTGCCAATCACGGACCAACATTGGTACGATTATGGCAGTCAAATCAGACATCATTGACAACCCTTGAAAAAATTTGTCGCTCGATTTGAATCCAAGATTGGATGATGCTTGTACTCATTACGAACCAAGACTGATAGACGAATTTTTTCATGGTCTGCCAATGGTCAGATGTTTTATGCATTTAAAGGAGGTACCATCATTTATTACACATAAATGATGTTGACTGCTAGATTTGAGTCAATACTATAATAGTACTGAGTCAATATTCGGCCAAAATTAATTCAACGTTGCGACAATCCCGCGCCAACGTTGAGCCAATGTTGTGCCGATGTTCAACTCTATGTTGAACGATTGCAAAAATATAATAAAAATTCAGAGTCATATATTCCCGACATCGATTGCCTCCCCTCCACACATGTTAAGAATTACAGCCCGAACCTGAGATATTTTATACAACCAGGGCCAGAGAATCTCTGTATACATTGAAACGAAGAAACTTATTTGATTAATCCAATATAAGATGTGTTTATAAGTTTAATATAACTCAATGATTACTGGTTGCCTTACAAATCAATTACATCAAGTATAATTAAAATTCTGATGTCCACGAGTCCATGGGTCTGCACAGCTAGAATCTCTTCTTCGATGAAGGACCTATGATGAAGACAACAATTTTCAAATCAGAAGGTTATATGATGCTTATATATCAACCGCATAGTTCGTCGAGCGCTTGCAAGAAACGAACCGAGCGTTGGAAACAATACCGAAGGGTGGCGCTTTGACATTGGACGCGGGAATTTTTGTATGGAGACGTATAATTGAGGATCGTGGCTAGCCTGAGCCAAGCTTTGACCAGGCTTGGCACTGCATTGGGTACTCATTCCTTCTAAACGTTGTCAACGTTTGGATTAATATTCAGCCGTGCTATGAAATTGTTCGTATGAAGTTAATTTCTTTTGTCCAAACGATATTGGGACAACGATGAACCATGATTGGCACAATCTTGAGCCAATGATGGATTGATCATTGGAAATTATGATTCCCAACATTGGTGCAAGATTGTGCCACTTGTCAGTCAACGTTGGCTCGATATAGATTTCCAAGTCTTGGATGTCAGCATTGCGCCTATCTATTTTCCATCGTCAGTATTGTCGCAAGCAAGAAATTTTCATATTCATAACCTTTTCGATTGCTAATGTTTTTCCATACAACATGACAACGATCGAGTTCGTCACCTTCACGTGAATTCGGATGGAAAAACAGTGAAAAAATAGCCAATTCATATAGTTAGAAATATGTTTAACATATAAAGTTCATTCGAATTGCACGTTCAGTAAGTTAAAAAAGTCCATGTCAGTTCCAAAAGAAAGCTTTCGGCATTTTGTTGTAGTTTGTAATATTGTGACCCTCCCCATGCATAACCGAAGCATTAAGACTCCTTGTATACTCAATTAAGGAAAGCCTGATCTCGGAATTTCATAAATAATGACAGAATATGAAAAATCTTTCCGTTGGAACTGACATGGCCTTGTTTACCCACCGTTCATATAATATCAAATCCTTATTACATTAACATCGTGTAAGAATTTACATATTTTGAACGTGAACTCGGTGGATAAACAAGTCCGTGTCAGCTCCAACGGAAAGATTCTTCATATTCTGTTTCTGCTTTTCAATTTTCGCTTTTTTTTGTTTTTCGATTCACGTGAATCACAGTCGCGATTTTATCCTAGCGCAGTGCTGGTTACTGTTCCAGCCAATGATGATTCTGGTGACACACAACATCTGTTACAAATGTACCGCACCACCAATATGAATCGGGTGCATTGAGTAACGATTACTCTTTTGGAAGTCTCTAGTAACTTTTGATACATTAATTACCCAGATAGAAAAGCATGCTCTGAATGTTTTGTAACATAACGTGCCGTAAACTTACTATCATGAACTCCGCTCAGCTTGCAATGATGCATAGAATGTAAACATTATGTTTCAATTATGGTGCCATCACCTCGTTTTGCTACCAATAACAATGCTTTATGCGGAAACACCTTGGCGCCATGATGCGAACATTTCGTGGCGTGCATGTCACCATTATGATGGCATTATGGAGACATTTTTCTATCTGGGTATTGCTGCATTTCATGTAACGCGCGTCACATTGATTATTATGAATTCAATAATCATTACTTTTATTACAGTCACCTCTGCTATCCGTTCGACTTTTGTCAGAATTTTTGATTGATTCGTGCGATTCACAGTAATCATCACTGTTTTCTTTTCTCAGTGCATGATTTCCCGGAATTCTTACGAATGCGTACGTTTCTCAAATTCTAGTTGGTTCAATTAGCTCCGCCGAAGGAATCCTAGTTAAATCCCTCAAGAGAGCAGGAATAATTCTTGAACCCAAAACAAAGTTGAGTGAACATGAAACGTTTGTTGGAGCTTCGTTAATCCCCAAAATCTATCATGCCACGTCGTAGTTTACGATATTGTAGTCATACCGTACGTTTGAGACGAATTTGAGTATCCGCATGCATATTACTGCACATGCATTATCATCTGTGACAAAGTTCCGTGAACCGTGAACTCGGAATGAAGGAAAGATTTAAATATCGTTGGTATACGTATATACGTAGCAGAAGAGAGAAGAAGCATTCACAGGAGGAATTAGTTAGCGGTTGCTTTGGAAGCGTAGACACCCCGTGGTGCCAACAAAAGAGTTACAGGCCTTTCGCACCTCGACACGGGAGATTACACGCTATAAAATAAATCCCCTCATTCCTCCTCTTTTTTTCTCTTCATATTCTCTTGCCTTTTCTCATATTCTTTGCAACCCGGGCCCCGTCTCTTATATGCTTTTAGATTATAATGTTTTGGTCGGGCCAGAGCGCGTGCTCTGTGACCACGATAGCGGAGACAGTCTCTCTCTCTTTTTTTTTTTTTAAATTCTACAATGATTCGGACTCCCCGAACAATCAGAGAGCATGATTCTTTGTCCGTCACGGTAAACCAAGAATAGACCTTTGGGGATTCAGAGAATGCCAAGACAGATCAAAGTGTCACTAATCATGGTTCATCGCGTATAAAAGAATGGAAAACAGAGAATGTGAAAAAATGTTTTCTTGTATGCTCGAAGGACAGTTTCGGTTGGTTTATTTTTTTTTCTTATGAATGCAAGACGAATCTTAAAGGCGAGGTTGATGTATTATTCTGATACGACGATGTTGTCGTAATGGATATAATGTTCTGTTACTCGAAGATTCATCACAACTAAAAAGGGGATAAAAATTGTATGTTCGTTCAATTCAATTAGAAACAAGAAACATAGAAAAAGTAATTCGAATTGCAATTGAATTCGTTACTTCAATTGCTGCTTAAATAGTTCAATGAAAGAGGAGAGTAAAAAAAAAAGAATAACGAGCGGAACATTGTCAATGATCGTCATCTCACTGGAGGATGAAAAAAGAAAAATGATAAAACAATGAGTAGTAGTTTTGAGGAATGAGATACAGTCTTGGCTCTTCTCTTTCGACGCGGCAATAATACGTATGGAATTTAGGAGAGGGGTCGCGACTTTTCATCGTTTTTAATTGGCTAATCGCTCGCGTTATTACGTGATTATCGTGGCTTGTACTCGAGACTGTGGGGAGAAAGAATGAGGATACCGAGCGAGAGATAGAAAGAGAGGAAAGGGTGTGGAAGGGTAGAGAGGGAAGCGAAGAATTACGAAGAAGAGATGGCAAAGAAGCAGAGACGAGAGAAACTGCTGGACATACGTACATTACATTTTGGGATCCAAGAGCAAGGGTGAAAGGGACAGCCAGTTGAAGACAGCCAGTGTCTCTTCCTGTCGCGTGGCCGCAAACGTTATCTCGTTTTCTCGTCTCCCTTGTTTTGAATTAACCTCTACATTGGGATTAAAAAGCGGATATATTAATTTGCTGTTCTCCGTCTCATTCAGCCACTTTTCGTCTCTTCATCTTGGTGGCGTACGCGCTCCTTATCCCTGTTTTACGACTTGCAACGTGTTTTTGAAATTTATCGCTCCCAGCAATTATATCTACCGAGCTACGCTTCGGGGTTTTAAATTAACAGATTTCCAGGTCTTCAATGAAACGCAATTGGAATAAATGTTCCATGAGTTTGGAGTTTGTGAACTTGGAAAGAATACCAATTTGATGCTATGGCATGGTTAAAGTCCTTCCTGATTGATTCCTGAGGAATATTGGAACGATTAATGCTATCATTGAAATCCTGTTGGCAAGATCTATCTTCAATCAGACCTCGATGAAAGATTTCAAATGAATATCTGTTGACAAAACACTGACTAACCGTTCAGGCAATATCGAGAGCATCCAAAATTGTAGTACATTCTGAAAAATGTGCGGAGTTTTCCTTCACACTGTTTTTAGATTTCATCACCCCATCGTGGATGAATTATTTTGTTTTTTGGGTGTTGAATCCTGTACAAATGGAGGGAAAGTTCACAAAATTATGATGAAAAATTCCCCATCTGTGGAGGAACTTTGCTGCCACCATTTTTTCTTTTCAAACTCCTATCACTGATGTTCCCATGATAGTTCATCAAATCATGAAGAATCGAATCAAATATAAATTTGTGTAAGAACGAGGGTTATATGCACATAGTGGGAAGGGGATACAGACAAAAATAAGTAGAAGTAAGGAAAAACTACGGGTAGCTACACTGCAAAAAATGTGGGGGAGCTTTCCTTCACACTCCCCTCATTGTGGGGGAATTGTTTTTCCATCAAAAATGAGGGATTTTTCCACCACTTTGAGGAATTATTTTGTTTTTTGGGTGTTGAATTCTCCACAAATGAAGGAAAAATTCCCCATCTATGGATAAAATTTGCTGCCAATATTTTTTGGTGGAAAATTGTACACTGTAAAAAGATGGTGGTGTTAAAGAGATCTCAGAATCAACACTATGCGGATTTCATAGGAGTCTACCTCAAACTTGGTGTCAGAGTAACCGGTGTTAGAATGACACTATGCGTTGTTAAAAGAACACGATTTGCTCTGAACTTTATTTAACACCGCTAATTTTTCACAGTGTATGACGAAAATAGAATACAAGAGTTTCAATCACATGTGACGGAAGCAATTTCCACTCACGCAATTGAGAAAGATTTTGAAATTTTAATTACATACCAATGAACATTCAGCTACTAAACTATACTATTATGGGTAATATAATATAGCAAGAATTTGGAATTCAATCACATGTAACTGAAATCTCAATTCAGTCGCGAAAGATTTGAAATTCCATTTGACAGTGTAGTTGAAAACTGAATGAAATTCCAAGAAATTTTCAACAGAGCTCGTGGAAACTACGTGGAAAGGTGCGGCAAGGATGAGAAAAATTAGCTAAAATTTATCAATTATTGTTCTTGTAAGATAAAAACAAAAAGAGAACTCTTCTGAGAATGTTGGGTGAAACCTCACAAAAACTTCCAAACCCAACTTATCTGTTTTCTTTTCCACAAAATCTAAACACTTTTTCAAATTGTATACCATTTTTATGATGTGAAACCATGCGGGCATTGACGAGGCCGAATGAAAGCCAAAAGTGTTCAAGGATTCACACATGTACCATGACCAGACTTTGGCTAGGATCAATTGGGCCAATCTCGTTCCATAATTGTTCCATCGGCTCTGATGAGCAGTTGAACATGGTGAAATGATTATTGACATTCTCGAAATTTTTTCAGGATCTGACTAGGAGCTATACCAGTATTGCGCAAATTAGTGGCTCAATGTTTATTATTAGGAACTGGAATTCAAATTCGTAATGGTCAGAAACTTGTGCATTTCGATTGGACGAGGATAGGCTCGAGCTCGCTGCAAACTCACTACAATTAGTCCCCATTTGGCCCAACCTTGGACCGGTCGTTTTATGTAGATGGTTCGAATGGGAATGGGATTTGATTCAATTGTGATATTGTACTCATTTTTGAAATTATTGTTTCAAATATTTCGGGTGAGATAATATATTTTCAGTACCTATTCATCGTTTATGAAACATTATTTCAAATATTGGTTGTGAAAATTTATGCCAGATATTTGAAGGGATTGTACTACTTGCCAAAGGAATATAATGGTCTGAAATAATATTTCTGATGGTCTTATTGATTTTATCATTTGAAAATCTCGAACAAGCAATATTTCAAGATATGCACGTAAAGAAAGCACGGGGTGCCATCAATTGGAACAATTTTATTTTACACCCAGAAAAATGATTTACTTCGATATGAATCTACTAGACCTTTCATCGCATCTGGTAAACTTTAACTTAATTCAAGTAAATTTCATTTGAAATGACTAAAAATTTACCCATGTGTGGATGAACCAATGGCCTAATGATGAACCAAGCCTGGCACAAGACCTGTCGAGACTTGTCTTGAACAATTCATCAAACTTGGCCCAGGCTTGGGGATGATAAGATCAGCACAAGCTTGGGCCAGTGGTTTCGCCAGGCCCGGTCCAATTCATTTCCCGAGCATCAACCAATGCTTCTTTGATCGCAGATATGGATGAAGGAAGTAATTGATTCATATTTCAGTTCATGACTTTGAAAAAAAAAGTTCATGAAAAATATTGATTAGGAAAAAAAAAACAACGTCATCATGAAAAACAAATCATGGTCCCCGGGACGTGAACCCGAGCCCACATCGTCGCGGTCACTCTCCTTGACCGCTCAGCTAGCGGACCTTGCTTACGCAAGGGGGTAACTATCGTCGCACTGAAAGAACGTCAGATGTTTGAAATGCTTATATCTGAAAAATGGCTGTTCATCTGGACGAATGGAAACTGCAAAGTTTCATAAAAATCAATGGTCTTCAAAATCAGCCGGACATCCTAAAATTCTGTGAAGAGTTCTTCAAAATCAGTTGAAATCCGTTCATCTGGACGAATGGAAACTGCAAAGTTTCATAAAAATCAATGGTCTTCAAAATCAGCCGGACATCCTAAAATTCTGTGAAGAGTTCTTCAAAATCAGTTGAAATCCGTGTATGATTACATTAAAAACTATCCTATTGCCATTCAGTGAAGTTATATGCTTACTTAGATCGATAAAATCTAGCTTGGCGTGTGAAACTAGTGTGTAGGATTAATTATGGGAGGAAGATCGGGCCAGCCCTGGCCCGATGGTTATCCCCAAGTCTTCGGCCATTGTAAATTCAAAATTCAGTCAATACTTATAAACATTGTGCCACTCATGTGGGCAATATTGACACAATTGTTTTCAACGAATGCTCGATTTTTACACTTGTGCCAAGCTTGTACCAGATGTAGTGACCAATCCAAAAATATTAAGAAATGTACCATGACTATCCATTGGGAACAACGGGACAATCATGGAACAATATTGGGCCCATTGTTCTTCACGGAGGTTTGTTTCTGACACATGTGTCAACCTTGGGACAAGCTTGGGTTTTTCTCAGTCTTGGCAATACCTGTATGGGTATTTGGATGAAATAAATTTTTCATTTGATCCGACTAAAACTCTAGGAGTTTCATATCTAAATAGAAATTTAGTTGATTTGAACAAAATTTAGTCAATCCAAATAAATCCAAGTATACAATTTTCTCGGTGTAGACTTAGTTTTTGAGGCTTAAGCATGTTTAGACTTTTTTTCAAAGCATTGTGTGCTACGTATTTGAACTCGGAAGCATTCGCTAAGTTTAAAAACGGCTGCAGCTCAATTATTTTTTTTATGAATGATATGTATGTATGTGGGACACAATGATTTTTGATGATTTGGATTTTAAGAAAGAATCTGAAAATTCTCATTTCTTGAAAAATGAGGCCCCAAAAATTATTCCAAATAGGAAATTATTGCATTTTGGCCGAGACTTGTCTCGAACGATTCATTAACCTAGGCTCAGGCTTCGGAATGATAAGATCAGGACAAGCTTGGGACCGTGGTGTTGGCAAGCCTGGTCCAATTGATTCGACAAGCACCAACCAAGGCTTCTTTCATCACAAATACCGATGAAAAAAGTAATTGATACATATTTCCATTGGACTTTCCCCCTCAGAATACTGTACATGAATCTAGGGTTGCCAACTCGATTCCCGTAAAAGTAGCTATGATACGGTGGTGAAAAGTTGCCAAAAATCGCTAACTTCGATCAGTTGATCATTTTCAATCCAAAGGTTAAGGATAGATTTCAACCCGAAGGTTTTTCGGAGTATAAAGTATTCGATATTGAGGGGCAGGCCCCTCTGACTCGAGCTTTTACGTGTTCACATAATTTCAAAAAAGTTGTAGATGGCTCCAAACGACTGTTGGCCGACACTTCGATTCAATTCAAGTTATCGTAATCTAATAATTCGCGGAATGAAAGAGAATAAGTTTATTGGATCATAAATACACAAATTTACAAAAATCACAACACCAGTTCGTCTTGAAAAAGTGCAAAATTAAACTTTTTGGTTATATTTATCAATTGCTTCCGACCACTAGATCGCTCGCCACCTGGATTTTGATGGACATTATGTGAAAACAAGGAGTATTGAAAAATGTGTCAGTCGGAGGGGCCTGTTGAGGGGCCACCGTTTATGAATGCAAAAGTAAATTCTTATTTTCGGGTTTTTAGGTCAAATATCTGGACTTTAGAGGTTTACTGGTGTCTACTTAAACGATTTGAACCAGGGGTACCAGAACACATCACCAAGTTATGATTCATTGATCATGTCTTTCAAAATCAAGAATACAATTGCTTGAAGAATCAACCAATCAACAAACAGATTATTTGTTTGGAGAATTTTATAAGCACTCATCATTTCAATTCAAAATCCACTGGGTTTTTCAAGGTGCAAAATTGTTTTTGTTTAGAGAAAAACCAAAAATCGTTAAACAGAGGAGTAAAAATCAGTAAAACAGTGACATGTCGCAAAATGCTGAAAAAAATCGCTAAATTGGCAACCCTGCATGAACCATGTTAAACGATGGAACATATGTGCCATGACTGGGCCGAGCTTGAGTTTTCTCAGTTTTGTCGATACTTGCATGGGAAAGACATCTTAAAATCCTGTTAAGAGTTCTCCAAGATCAGTTGATGTGCGTGCATGATCACATTTAAAAGTATAGCCTTTGACCATTGGGTCAAGTTTTATTCTTATTTAGGTCAACCCCAGACAAAAATTCCCGGTTGGGTAGGATTCCCAAATTCGCATGTGAACTCAGGTTCCCGCCCGGGACCAGCCAGGTGGTGCCTCGAGCGGGAACCTGACCCGGCTGGCGGGTCCCGAATAGGAACCAGAGGATTTCCAGGCAGGACCTGGCTGATCTCGGGCAGGACCTGGCCAGGAAGTTGAGTCCACATGCGAATTTAGGAATCCCGCTCACCCAGGAATTTTTGTCTGGGGCAATACCTCTCTGTGTGACTAACTGTGCAAGACCAGGGTGTTATTTTTTAATGGTTTTGTCTGAATTTATCTGGTCTCTTAAACAGGGTACTTTCTAAAATTTTCAGGGTGAGTTTTCATCCTTTAGTCAGCCAGAAGTGAGCTTGTCGAAATCTCGAGTGACAATTCCACTCTTCCAGATTGATATTCTAAGGTTTAAGCATGGAAAAAAATTTGCGGTAAATTCTGGGACGGCTATAATTTCTATTACCATTTGAAACAAATTGTGGTCATTCTAACTAAATTGGAGTAGATTCAATGTCAGTTGCAGAGAATTATACTCCAAAATTGTGGTTGATGTGGTTAAAAACTCACAGCCACTCCAATTTTATAGTGAATTTTTCACCCTAAAATAGTGAGAGTTCACTCCAAATGAGTGAAAATCCCACTCGAAGCGGAATCGGTTCATAAATAAATACAATAAATAAATTTCAGCTGCTACAGCGATAACTTTTGTTACCATAGCTAAAAAATAGATACCACAATTTATTTTCAGCTATCCAAATATCAACAAGATCTTTTCTTTTTGCGAGGGTTGTCGAATGGGAAGGTTGAAAAAGA
Source organism: Gonatopus flavifemur (assembly GCA_018340375.1). Classification (NCBI taxonomy): domain Eukaryota; kingdom Metazoa; phylum Arthropoda; class Insecta; order Hymenoptera; family Dryinidae; genus Gonatopus; species Gonatopus flavifemur. Next base: position 63,067,783 of record JAFFJZ010000002.1, read on the forward strand.
AGGATCGCCTTTGGAAATCCAGGAGTGCGGTTTTCTCTTTCTTGAGCTATTTCATCACGCTATCGATAGAGTTTCATGCCTGATCGAATCGAATGTCTGTTAAGCTGTCTGAGCATTTTTATCTAACTGCGATTGGATCAATTGCATCTTTCATCGCTAATTTTGTACAATAATTTGCCGTTAGAATCGATTTTTTTCGAGTTAGATAGCTTGATTGGAATTAAATGAAAATGCTCAGACAACTCAACAGACCTCAAAAAAGATTCCATTGGGAACCACCTCGTAGTTCCCTCTATAATGTTGCGCACTTATCTTAGCAATCTTGTATGAAGATATAGAGCACAGGTTCCAAAGCTCTCATCTGCCCTAATCAACTTTTCATTTGAATTTCAGAATATTGGATTTTTTTGCTCAAAAGAACCTTTGGACTTCCGTGATTTTGGGTGGTTCGAACAGCCTCCAGCTGAGGGTCCTACTAAGAAGCTATTATTAGATCATAATTTCGAAGAGAACCACAAAAGAATAATTTTTTGACTGAAAAATAACGAATATGGAACCATAAACATCAGCTATAGTTCTCGATTTGGAATTCACCGAGCTTGAAACCACAAAAACATACCTCCTTTATTCCACCTTATTGAAAGCTAAAAGAAATAAATCAACAATTGAAGGCAATTTGAAATGCGTGTGAGGTACCAGTTATTCACTGTTTGCACTCATATACATTTACCGTAAAATAGAAACCTCGTTTCAGACAAGAATACTTTGTCGTATTCAACAGAAACGTTGTATGTTTTCCAATGATTCGACGTTGGGAATCAAAACAGGCATCTTATTGCTAGCAAACAGAAGACACGTTTTCAAGAGATTACTTCTCTACGTGTATTTGTTTGAGAGAAAAAGAAGAAGAAGAAAAAAGAAAAGAAAACAACGACAAGAAGAAAGGGGGGTTATTTCTTTAACGCACCGGTAAAGTCGTATGTATTTGTGCTCATACGCTTCAACACTGTGCATTTGCATACGAATATACGGCGACACATGAATATGGGTATAAAGACGACTGAGGATAGTCCAAGTAGGATGTTCGCGTGTAACTAATCACTTTGACCAAGCCTTTTGGCTTGCTTTGGTCTTTCTTCTCTCGCGCGTCGAAAGAAGGTGACGGCCAGAAGAGAGCCGACATAACACGAGATGCCTTTCAAACATACAGTTTAATATGTATATAAGACGTATACCTACACACTTGACTCGGGAATTTCAGACCTACCTTTTTCCTTCATGAAACACGTCGCGTGTTCGTAAATCATTTCCTCCAACCATGTCGCGCTACGGCACGCTCTGTGCGTATAGAAAACCAGAAAGAAACATATGACCTCTCTCTATATTTCGATATGGACCATTCGCGATCCCAGAGAAAAAGACACTTCACTCTCTTGATCTCTTTTCAAAAGTCCATGACTGCTCATCACCTACATAATAATGCAGCACTAATTTGTCGCAGGTGTTGTCAGAACTTCAAGCGTTCAAATTGGCCTTCGACTACTCTCATTATGTAGATTTATATACATATACGCTACACACAACATGAATGTAGATATACTGCAATAAATGTGACTTCGCAGTTTGCGACCGTGAAACGTTTATGGTTAAATGTTTGGAGTCCTGTTCCTTCCTTACCCAACTCGAGTATTATCTTTGCGGTATGAAAAATGATGAATGCTCGCATCAAATCATGACATCACTCGAATCATGCATACGCAATATAACATTCATCCGATAACCTCGTTCTTTATTTCTGTTTTATAGATGAGGTGTATACGAGGGTCTTCTTCGACCATGAATTCTTGAAGAAAAAAAATTCCAAAATAAAATGATGTGGACAAATCATCTCGGATGAAGTGAAGTTCATCGATACAGAGAGGTAGAGTATCGTCAATGATGAGATAATAGAAAAAGATATGAGGGTTACAACAAAGTGAATTAATCTCAGCCGGTTTGTCTCCGGGAAAATTAATGAACGTACAAAGGGAGAAAGGGAGAGGAGAAAGAGGAGGGTGATGTTTCAGTGTGGCTTGAGAAGCATCAATGGAACTCGGTTCCCATTACACGTATGGATCTATCAACGCAGTTTGTGTACACCACTCGGTTCCCTAATATCAAGTGCACGTATTAACACGATCAGGGTCGGATGGTGTCGTGCGCCACCGTGGTGGTCTATTGGTATTTTAATCCTGCAGTATCGTTATCACGCCCTAGAGTAATAAGTGGTTTCGTTGTGATCAATTATCGTATCCATCGCATCGTTAAACTCTATTTTAATACAATTTCATCGAATTTCCCATTCCTCATTCTAATGCTGTCCATCTTCTAGGACTTACCACAAACGATAGAAATATTTTTGAAATATGGGGTTTTGTGCATTCCAAAATAAGGATGTTAATTTACATCCCACATAGCATAGAATGTCTCAATGACATTGCCAGAATATTGTATTTGAAATATGCAATATTCTGACAATATCACTGAGATGATTATTTTAATATTCTGGAGACATTTTGAAATATTGCTGAGATCATGTTAGGGATACTTTATACAGGAAAACATCTCACTCTCTAAATTCTTTGGAGTGAATATTCACTCTTCAAAGGGTCAAAATACTGCAACTCTAGAACGGAGTGGGAGCTCAACTCTTGAAGAGTGAAATTTCACTCTTTAAGAGTCAATATTCACTCTTTTTCCTAAGAGTGAGTTTTTCACTCCAAACACCAGAGTTGATTTCCACTCTTATAGAGTGAAAATTAACTCTTCAAGGGTGAAATTTTTCACTCTTTCGGAGTTGCAGTATTTTCACTCCAAGGAATTTAGGGAGCAAAATTACGTGTATTAACAATGATACAAAATACTGCTTTTGGTAAAAAAAATATCTTCTTCAGAGTGAACCTTCTACAAATGTTGTATAAAATATGATTTGGATGGTTTTGTGAGAGAAATACACATTGAAAGTCGATATTAGGAAAGTTCCCTCAATGAGGATCGAAACCCAGTTCTCCGAGTCATAGACAAAGCTTCTATCACCTCAGCTAATCACTGAGATGACTTCAATGCCCACTGTTCGTCATCATAATAATGTGCTTCTGATGAATTCGTTTCCGTAGGATATAGACCAATTAATTCAGAATCCTTTGAAACTGAAATTAAAAAGGTCGCGAGGGAGAGGTTTCTTTCGCCCTCGACTTGTAAATTTTGCTAACAAGTGAGTACCGGGTCTGATGGATAAAAATTCTCACTGCCACATAAAATATTGTTACTGAAATAATTTGTGACAAACATGAAATATGCCTCATCACAGATTCCCAGAACATTGCAGAATATCATATGTGCAATACTCCAATTGCAAGATTCTCAGAATATTTGTAATGAAATCTTCTATACGCAATATTTATGGAATCTCGTAGAAATATTCAACATTGGATGTTTCGAGTGAGATATTTGTGATATTCTGAGAATATTACTGAGACATTGTGTGCTATGTGGGATGGGCGTGCCGCTACACGGAAAAAAAAGTATGGCTATTATAACGATCTGAAGTATGGTTAAGAAGAGATAGCTGTAGTGACAATACTGTATCGCTATAGTGACGATACAGATGGCTATGCTAACGATCTATATCGTTCCTCGGATGATTTGTATGCTCATAGCAACGATACTGATACCACCAAACTTTGGATAGTCATAACAACTATCCAGTATCGTTATGACAGCGATATTTTTCTCTCCGTGTAAAAGTCACAATTATGGATGTAGAACAAAAAAACAAAAAGTTTCTCAAAATAAGTTCAAAATCTAACAAACATCGTAGGATTTTTTCGATAAATTGAATACGAGATATTTTATGAGGGATTTTCGATCGGTTTAACAAAGAAAAAAGCGAAAAAAAATTCAAATCAATTAGTGTTGCCGCGAGCTTCGAGCCGAGCTGGAGATTTTTTTTTCGAGCTTCGAGCCATAACTCGAGCCGAGCCGAGCTGAGCTGAGATATCATAGCTCGTCGAGCTTTTGATTACCAATTGAAAAATTGTTATAGAGAACCATAAATCATTTTCATGTCTCGGATATATGCACTGTAAAAGATTTTGGTGGTAATATTACCAAATGTCAATGGCAACAGGATTCACCTATACAGTATTGGTAAAATTACATAATGTATCCCATACAGGAAACCCCGAGAATGTAAACACAGCCAATAATCGGCCCATGTATGGCTACCATTTAATGGCCAATAATGGATTCACATCATTGGCACAACTGTGGCCCACCACTGGCTGATAAGAAAGGCCAGCAATGAAAACAGCCGATAATCAGCCGATGTACGGCTACGGTAAACGACCAACAATTGATTCCCCGTTACTGGCTGGAATATGGCCTATTACTGAGTGAAATGGATTCCAAAGTTGAATGTATTGTATTCGTAATCACCCCTGAAAAAAGTTTGTTTTGGCCTTATTTCTATTACGTTGAATAAATAATTCATATCCATCAAATACGTTTTACATGATTCAAATGAATTCTTATTCATATAGATAATCAATTACTTTCTCATGTAAATAACAAAAAAATTTGAAGGAATAAGCAACTGAATTCAACTGATTTATCGAGAATACTTTTGACTCGTATAATTTTACATTTGAGATTGTCGAAATATCAGGCATGCAAATCTATTTGGAAAAAAACATCCATTTCTGATCTTGTGAAAACTGGAATGACAAATTTCCCTAAAACAAAAACAAAAAAGTGTTTTGGGTCACGCTTAACCACTCATTTGAACTAATACTGAACCGATTATTCTGGAACGCAGTCATATTACCATTGGATATCATTATTATTATGCCCTCGTAATCTGCCATTGATGGCTAACATTCGAACATTATCCCGAAATTTCTGGCCATAAATCGGGATCATTTAGCCCCATTACTGGGCCAATCAATAATTTTATACATGGCCCATTATTTGTTGCCATTACTGGACCCACGTTATCATCCAGCAATTAACCATTGATGAGCCATTAATGGGCGCCATTAACGGGCAAAGAACGCCGTTTGTGGTCCAGTAACGTGCCATTATTGGGCCAATTGTTGAACCCTGTATGTGATGTTAATGTAAAAATTACCAACTACACACACCAGTGAATTCACAAATCCACCCAGGGTAAATTTACACATACATGTTAACCCTGGTGAAAATAAAGTGTTACACTGTAGTTACAGTGCAATGCAAGGTTCATCCGAATGTACCCGGAGTGGTGTTTCGCGCCGTGGAATGCATTGCAAATGTATTTTGTTACACTTCGTTTTTACCAGGGAACTGTAATTTTACCAGAATGCAAGTAATTTTACATTGAAATGTACATGTAATTCGATTTTACCAGTCCTAAGTATTTGTAAAATTACCAATGAAGTAGGTAATTTTACATTGACATGTGGATATAATTTCATTTTACCAGCACTCAGTACTTGTAAAATTACCATCATTGTGTTCATGTTAGTTTACAGGTGACATGCTGAGTAAAAAGACTGCCAAATGTTTATGGAGAATGGATTTTACAGGAACAGTCTTGGTAAACTTGTTGCATGTAATTTTACATCTATTTCTCACAGTGTGTGTCCTTTCGTGTTGAGCAAAAAATTGGCTAAAATACATATTTTCAAAAAAATATATGTTGATTTCGACTACTTTGTGTTAACCGAAATGTGCTATTTTGGCATCCTTCATTTTAATTATCCTCAAATTATGAGAAGCTATACTATTGGCATCTTTGAGTTCATCTCAAACGAGCAAGAATCTATCGAAAATATGTTTCATCGTATTTGAAACATTGCATTCAATTGCTACACGCAAAGAAGCGTTATCTTAAAAATGACTACACTTTACAATGAAGTGGGGAAGAACTCACATTGTGAAGAAATGTATTATATTTTGTCATTGAAATTGCTATACTTTCTGCTAATTGATAACAGGATTCTCTCACTCTCCACTAGAAAATAAGGCGATTTTAATACAAATACTACATACCGTCACAATGTGATTTTGTCCCTACTTGACTGTATAGCGTAGTAATACTTTGATTAATTTTCTCTGCGTGTATGGTTTTGCTGGAAATATCATCCTGCACAAAACCTCATATCGCCTCAACGCAGAATTTGGGTGGAGAATCGGTGGATAAACGGTTCCTCGTCGGAAAAGTGACGTGGAGGTAACGAAGGAAAGTCCGCGTGAAGATCAAGGCCAGACTTTTCTTCGTTGCCTCCACGTCACATCTCCAACGAGCAACCGTTCATCCACCGATTCTGCACTCAAATTCTGCGTTGAGGCGATGTATCCCATCGGTGGGGGTTTTGTCCGAAATGTAGATCAGTACAATTTTACGCAACTTATTGTGAATTATACCAAAATAGTAAAATGTTGTAATGATTCTATTGTTCGCTTGTTTCATGAATACAAAATCCACCCTAAAAGGACACGAGCCGAATAGATCGATTTTAGATTGATTTTTCCCAAGAGAACACGAAGTTCCAAAGGAGGTTCATTGTACGTGAAGCCATTTGATGGTCCACTGGACGTCAAAGTCCACGCCTAAATTTCACCTAGAAGCTCTGTGTTCTCTTAGGATTTGATAAATTCATATTCAACGAACGTTCATTGAACCTTTAAATATCCATAGCTTCGTTGCACGTCTAATAAAGGTTTATCGAACGTTGGTGTTCTCTTGGGGTAAGAATGACTTTAATCACACATCATTTTGAACACAAATTTCCACAACATGTATAACATGGTGGAAAACAAGATGAAATAAACGTATAAAAATTAATGATTACGAATGGAATGTGATATTTGGATTCAAAACTAGATACACAAAATTTTATGAAATTTTCATGAGATCCAAGAAATTTGATGAATTTTGAAAGAAAGATTGTTTGCTCATAAAATTTCTTTTATTTTTCGTTGATGATATTTTTCCATTCTGTGTGCTCAAATTATTGAATAAATACATTAAAAAAATGTAGCGAAGCACAAGTGTTGTCATTCCTTTGAATTTCGTTTCCAGATCGATTCGGCTCGAGCCAGCTCGGAGCGAGCCGAGCTTCGAGCCAAGCTTTCACTCCATCGAGCCGAGCTTTGATTTTAGAATGACGAGCCGGGGTTGACCTAGTTTTAGCCACCCCCGGTTTGTAATAGGGTTTTAACCACTTTTAGCCGGCCTGGTTTCTTTTTCAAAATTTTGGTAAAAATGGTAAAAATGCTCAATATATACACATTGTTTTTTACTCTCCAATCAAAGTGATTTCCGCTTCAATTTCTTGTCAAATTTTTTATATGATTCAACTCTAAATCACTTGATGGTAATTCCCATGCAGGGTTTTACAAAAGCCCCAATCATGGCCCATCACTGGGCCATTGCCGTGCCTGAACGGCCGAAAATTGGCAGCCATTAATGGCCCATCAATGGTTGACTACTGGATGATAACTTGGGCCCAATAATGGCAATCGATATTGAGCCATTGAAGAATTAATGATTGGCCCGGTAATGGCACATCACCGAGTCATGAATATTATTAATCGCACGTTTTTAGCAGCCATTCCTGGCTGATTTAGACAATGGTCTGGGAAATATCTTATACATATCCAAAAGACGTCTTATGCAACAATTCCAGACAACTTTGAGAAGTTATATTTATTGTGTATCAGATTCATGCAGCCGAACGTAAGAATTGCTCTCTGAGAGTTTCAATGTGCTCTCAAATTAATCTAAGATAAATTTATCCTCGTTTGATTCAAGATCACAGTGTTGTATTTTCAGTGTTTTTTCTGCCTTGTCACCTAGTATTGGGCCATTCTTGGTCTATCAATGGGAATCAATTGCTGGCCATTCAATGTCAGTCGTATATCGGTTGATTATCGGCTGTGTTTCCATTAATGGGCTTCCTGCTAGGGTTGAACAATAATTTTGTACAATAACCGTTCAATATGTGTCAATCGCACTACATGGAGAGGTATTTGAAAAAACTTCAACTACGTTATAATAAAATGGGTAGAAGATTTATTTCAAGTTTCAGCGCTAAGCTGTTCTCAACCTCTGTTGAACAATCGCTGCTGTCGATTACATTCGCATACATCCGTAAAAACGTACAGCGACTAAATTTTTTTCATAAAACCATAAAAATTCCCATTCATGCTGAAAAAATTTAATGAATAATCATAACCTTTCAAACTAGTCTGAAATTGTTGCATACGACAGCTTTTGGATATCCAATAGATATCTTTCAGACCATAGTCTAGATCAACCATGAATGATAGTTACAAACTTGCGATTAATGATATTTATGCACCAGTGATGTTAGATGTGCCATTATTGAGCCGATCGTTAATTTTTAGAGGGCCTATCATTGGTTGCCATTTACTGGGCCCGAATTGTCATGTAGCGGTGAACCACTGATAGGCCATTAATGACCACCAATTACCGTTTGTTCAATTATAGCAATGGCTCAATAATGATTCATTATTGGGCAGTCTGTGAAACCCTGTACCAATATCACCCAATAGATAATGCAACGGCACCGGTCTCCGACAATTTTATATTTTGAGAAAACTTAATCACACTCATTTGCATTTTAATGAACAAGGGTGAGCAGATAAACATCTAGTTTGCACATTGCAAGGGAATTGTTCATGAACATGAGAACTTGAGATGTAGTCAGGAAACGGTGCTTTTGCATTATTTTCAGCATCTTCACCATTTTCGCCAATTTTGACCATTTTGACCGGTTTAAACCACTTTTATCCAATGGCTAGGACAAAAGTAATAAAGGCTGGCCTTTTTCCAACCCTGTGACGAGCCGAGCTGAGCCGATGTGCAAAGCTCGGCTTGGCTCGGCTTGGCTCGGCTCGCGGCAACACTAAAATCAATGCTATTTTTTTGAAAATCAGTTTTTCGGAAAAATCCTACGATGTTTACTAGATTTTGGACTATATTTTGAGAAACTTTTTGGTTTTTTGTTCTACATTCATAATTGTGACCTGTATAGCAGCCCATCCATGTAAATCAACAGAATCATTTTGAATGTGCTGATATGCCGCCATTTTGTATTGTAAAAATATGATGAAATGTGTTTCTGGTACCCCAAGACTAGGAATTTCATATACACAAAACCCTATATTTAAAAAATATTTCTATCGTTTGTGGTGAGTTTTAGAAAATGGCAAAAAATTTCGTGGACACAAGTGATATTACCCCTTAAGAGGACTGCACTCAATAAAATACTCGATATATTCTTAGATCTGTTATAGTAAATGATAAATTCCAACGATTAGCAGAGCAACGCAGATAGCATGAACTTGTACTGAAATAATAATCCAGAATTAACTTGAACCCGTTTTGAAATCTTGAAGAAGTAGAAACTGGATTCATTTGCTTCTGGTTCTTCATGTAAGGTAGTAATAAGTATTGATTTTGTATCGAAGTGTCGTACAGAATATTTCTATACTGGAGAAGATGGATACCAAAGACTGGTCTTAATTTAACACGATATTTTATGCCAAAACGAGGAATAGGGTATTCGCATTTGACACGATTGATAAATGAAACTTTGTTTCCATTTTGTATTTAATTTCGAATAATGTGTTTGGTTATGTTATTTTTGTTCTTTTCTCCATAGGTTACGTGCGAGAAATAACCTTCGAAAAACATATCTATACATATAGATATAGAGATTCTTGGGAGATGAAAAAGAAACGCAACCTTGGTCCGCACCGAGCACCACCACCACCACCACCACCACCACTTGTTGCACAGCCTCGGGACTTCCTGCTGGTCGTAACTCCGCAGGATCTACTTCGCACGAACGAATTCGAATACTTGGGCGAGCCGATTGCATTCTCATTCCGAAGAATGCTTAATCGTCCCTCAGCTTTTATTTTTTCTCCTTCAATCGATTTCTTTGCAGCAACAAATTCACATGGAAGATTTATGTGTATTTACAAATCGAGACGAAATTCATAGGGAATGTGATAGGGGGTCTGTTGTATAAATTTTAATCCTGTATAATCAACGATTAATCTCAGCATTCTATGATTTATTCTCAATCTTGAAGATTAAGAGGTATTTAATGTTTTCAGAATTGTGGATTTGAAATTCTTTTCATGGTTCTTTTTCTTATATCGTGGATTGAATTCCATATTTTTCACTCGAGAAAAACAGTCCGCGAAATTTGCCACGTTGTATTCACTTGAAAAAAAAATTTGTTCGCGTCAAATAAATATTTATTCGAATCGATAGATTCAAAACTTGTTTATCCATTTCAAATCAAGTAATTTGATTTCTATGAGATGACTAAATATTTATTGGATTTTTCCTTCAGATTTTGCTGGAAATCGCAAAATGTCGCGATTACGAAATCTTACTACGGTATTGATATTCATTCGAGTGAGAAAGATTACACGCAGGTTCCATTTTATGCGAGGAATCCATCGATCTAGAAGGGATTCAAAATATCTCATGAAAAATTCATAGAATGGAATCATTAAAGTTTTGCGATCGAATGAATTTTCAAGATTGCGGTAAAGAGTGTGAGAAAATGGGTGCTATTCTTTTCCAACGTGTTGTTCGTGAACGGATCATTGGATGTCGATGATTTCATAATATCATAAGAAGCCAAATCGTGAAGAGAAGCCAGTATCGATATCCCAACCTCATAGTCACCCCTCCCGTTTTTCGTTGAAATTCAAGTACACCCTCGATACCCAATGACTAGAAATAATATTTTCCACGATCGTTTCTGCGTTCCTCCACATGTGAGCGCGATACCTCGAGAGAATACACGAAACTGAACATTGAATCTCTCTCGATTACTGTATTATAAACTGTATAAAAGTATCGCGCAACTCCTGAAACTTTTGAAAATATGATGCATCGAAAGAAACACTCGGTTGAAAATTTTTGTGAGGATTAAAAATTTAGGGATCAACGATCGGTTGGCCTTGAAAGGAGAAATTTTATGAAATATTTAAACGAGTTGAGACAACTGTACCATAAAATCATGTGTCAAGAACGTTATGAAACAACAAAGACAAGGACGAGGGAAAAAAACAACAACGATCACTGACAAAACTACGTTCCATACAAATATATGTGTACACAGAGTTGATTTATCGTTTCGGGTCGAAATCGTTCGCGTTCCTTTTGGCTGCTGAGCGAAATCATCGCGATCGAGGAATGATCGAGGAGGACAGCTCTTCTTATTCTGCTTCTCCTAACGGACGGTGGGGCATCGTAGTCATCGGCTGCAATATCCCACGTTCATGGCAAGACGTCCAGACAAACGTCCAATGTGCCTTGGCAGTTAAGATGGATCACCGTGGTGAAGCTACGTTACTCTCCTCCCGTCGGCGTTGTCATCATCAAAGCACCACAATTCCCGTTACAAGCCGCGACAGATAACTTTATATACAAACTCCTTGTTGTGATTTTATTGTGTCCAAAACGTGCTCTCCGTCAAACTATTCCCATTCGCTTCGCTAGAGACGATAATATCCTCTTCCTACGTAATATTTCCTTTTGAGAATCTATATAGCTGGCGAAAGAAATTTTCCTCTGAATTTTTCCGAAAATTTCAAAATTCGGAGAGATTTGGAGATTGCCGGGTAGAATTCGGCTGATTTGAGTACGTTCGTGAAAATTCCGGGAGATTCGCAAGAGTCGAATCAAGGGTTGATCATTTCGGATGATACTTGAAATTAAAGGTTTTCGAGAAGTACAGGGAACATTTGACATTCAGGGGAGAATCTAAGAGGGTCAGAATGGAGTATTTTTAGTAAAATTGGGATGACGAACTTCAGAGAAATTCAAGAACTATCAAATAAACGCAAAGGAAAATTTTGGAGAGATTCGGGGACAATTGAGGAATTAAAAAATGTTTGGGGAAATTCAAAGGGATTCAGAAGAGTATCAGGAAAATCCAGAGAAAGTAAGAGGAGCTCAGAAAATTTCAAAGTCGAATATTCAAGATGAAATTGGGATGACGAATTCTAGGAAGCCTCAGAAAAATGTAGGAATTGGAGTTGAAATATTTATGTTGTGTGTGTGTTGGAGTGTGGTATTTTGGGTAAAAGAGGGATGATAAATCCTAGAGGTATTTAAGGAAAGTGAGCAGATTCAAAGACATCAAATGTCTGAGAGATACAGCTAAACTCAAGTGATTGAGGAAAATTTCGATCAGAAGAGATTTATAGGGGAATTAAAGATCGAGCAGTATTCTGAGTAGGGATTTTTTTGCAAAAAAAATGGAAGAATAATTTTGAATCAATCACGCTGTCATATGTTTGGAATTTGATTCCTAATTCTCAATTGATCTTGCGGTACACGAAGAAGAAAAATTTGCTGACGCAGCAAATTGGATTACCGAGAGAACAACATAGTTAACAAAAGTCCACGAATCTTCTCGCTGGAAACGGAAAATTATTAATATTATATACAGAATAGGACACAAATTTTGCTGGAGGAGCAAACATTTCTCATTGTCACAGCTAAAACATCGTTGTAGTAGCTAACAAGGTTGCTGTAATAGCAAATAGTTTGTCATCATTGGACAAAAATTCACTGCTCCAGCGAAAGAGATTCAGCGAAATTAGATTTCGCTGTCACAGCGGATTTCTTTTTCCTTCGTGCGCACGGAAACAAATAATAAGACTCACTTAGCAGTAACAGCAAGAAATGTAGCTACCGCAGCAAAAATTTCACAGCTCAATTAGTTGGCTATCCAAATATCAACCACAAAATCTATGCATTCACAGCTACGATTTTCTACTGTGTTAGGTAATGAATAGGTGTACTTTTTTCAGCTATAGTAGTGGAAAAAAGTGATTAGCTGTCACAGCTATTTCATTTTTTCGCGTCTAGGGTTGAAAAAAAAAACTGTACGTGGGTTTCTGGGGGTTTTCGATCACTATTTCGAGCGATGCAGAGATAATTTTTGAACCACTCAAAAAATTAAGCGAAGAAATTCAATTTTTACCACACATGAATCCTAATGGGCACATACACAAGGTGTCCCGGGATAAACTTCCCATCTTTCACCACCTTGTGGAAAATGCCAAGTGAATCCGGATGAAAATCCGCAAATTCTGTAAAACAAATCCGACAGGGCCGGACAAATACTAGGCCCAGATGATTCTCATTCGGATTTCTCAAGCGTGTTTCTGAGAGAAGACTGATAACTTTTTCACTTCACTACTTTCCAACAGCGTTTACACTTCCCCTTTTTCTCACGAAATCATCCAATCACGCCACCTTATTTGAAGTGACCAATGAAGAGAAGACGACAAAAAGGGGGAGTAACACACTACTTTTCGATCCAAAGCTCAATTTCAAAGCCAACTTGAACGAATCAAGTGGGAGCTACATGAATGCACTCCTCGATTATCATTGCAGTAGCCGGTGTAGCCTGGTGGAAACATTTTCAAAATTATATAAAGCTTGTACACAGATTTCATCGAATTATGTATAAATTACATGGATTTTTGAAAATTTTCCCACTCGGGTAGTCAAATACGGGGCCCGGTTTGGGGGAATCGATTCCATGGGCTGAAAACTGGCCCTGCTCCAAAGAAGTATAGAAGTATTCTTGTTCCTGTTGCAATAGGTCACATTGTGATGCACAGAACAAATTAAATAATTGTGAGAAGAATAGCGACTTTTTAGCAGTTAAATTTTGCGCCAAGTTTTGTCATAAATTACTCGATAAATTAAAATGTGAAATCGATGATAATTGAGTACACACACGGAGGAAATGTGTTGACGAAAGATTATCCAAAGTTGAGTAAAACGGGGACGTAGTGGCTTTCCCGCGGAATTTAAAATCCGGTCGATTTCATTTCAATCGACTACAGATGAAAATTCATTCAGATGGTTTTCAACAGTATTCAACTTGTGGAGATAATAAGAAAATTCGAATTTAGTCCTGTAGTCGAGTAAAATGAAGTCAACCGAGTTTCCAACTTCGTGGGAATGCCACTATATCCCCGTTTTACTCAATTTTGGGTAATTTTTCGCCAACACATTTTCTCCGTGCACCTGGGATTGGACTCCGAATACAAATTTGGGTTTCTTCATGGTTTGCAGATATTGGGAGATAAAGTGACCAGAAATTCTTGACAGTTGCAAGTCATTACTTTTGAAATTGTCTTTTCCTCGCCAGAAAATCAGTAAAGAACTGAAATTTATATTTAGAATCCAACCCTAGTCGTCGATTTTATTATTATTCACTCGAAATTTCCGTTGTACACATGATTTATGAAAAAAGTTGGTGCAAAATTTGACTTGCTGCTTTTGATGCACATCTTTGAGTACCCTACTGCGGCAAAATTTCCAATTCTTTTGGCGAAAATTTGGCTAATGTTGTCAAAAAATGAGCTTTCTTGTGAGTGTTGAGGGATGTAGCTGTAATAGCTAAAATTCAGCTGCGAAGAAAAATATATTGGTCCATGTTTCGCAAAATGATGGGAAAGTTGAAGTTTCCAAAATTTTTTCCAAGGGAAATACGCCGGAAAAAATTTCGAAAAAAATCTTTTTTTCAATTACCATGAACGTTAACTCTGCGCTGGGGTTGAGGACCGAAAATTCTGGAAGAAATTACACATATGAAGTGCACTGTCAAAAATTTCTATGGAAGACTTCACATAAATGTTCAGAAATAATTAACACATACGTGCGTTAGGAATTTTCCGTATTTTACCGGAAATTTACTGCAAAATGATAGTAAAAATCCCATAAACTTTCGAATTTTCACTTGAATTTATGGGAAATTTCATATACATGTATCGGAAATTGATTTTTCATCCCATGACCGGAATTTTCCGAGCGCTGCGTATAGGAAAATTCCAATTATTTTTCACAGTGTGCTCATTTTCAGGGAAAATTGTTTTCTAAATTTCATGCAGTGACAAATTCACTCTCAAAGAGTGAAAACACTGTAAGCCCAACAAGAGTGAATTTTACTCGCTTAGATAACTGAAATTCCATCCTTGTATGAGAGTGAAAACACACTTTTATCGAGTGAATATTCACTCTTATGGAGCGGATTCTCACTGTTTACGAACTTGCAGTATTTCCACTCTTTAAGAATGGATTTCCACTCCAAGAAATTGAAAGAGTGGGATGAGCTATCTTCGCATGATTCACAATTACACAGTGTTCACTCCTTTCAGAAAATTTACTTGAGTCTGACCAACACGTCTCATCTTTTCACTTTATTCGTCATTTCAATTTTGTTTCCATTGTTTGGAGAGAAAATGAGATGTTTCGGCTGAAATAGGGTGAATTTCCCCAAGAGTTTTAACTCACACTGTGAAAAGTTCGGCTCAACTTGACTGCGTCTTAATTTAAAAACTGACTGTAATCCAGCTTCTCCAATTGTGTTGGCGATTTTTTTATACTCACTTCACACTCAAAATAAGCTACTTTTGACTGCATCTCTGAGAACAATGTTCGTTTTGGTTGCATAATTTGTCATGCAAATAGGGCGTGTATTCTCCTCAGACTGAGAAAAAAGCGACTTGATCACAGAAACCATCCTTGCACGGTCTGATTCAGATCATTCCATGACTGAATCTATAATGCAAACAAATTAAGCCAAAAAAACAATCGCCGACACAATGGAAAAAGCGTCGCCTGAAATTAAGATGCAAACAGATTAAGACTTTCTCTTGATAGTGCAGTGGCTTGAAATCTGGTTACGATAAACAGATTTTTCTCTGAATGCACATTGAGATTTCACTCTTTGAATAGCCAGAAGTTTTCAAGTTGCAAAGTTTTCGGGTGAAATTTTCCTTCTTCCAGAGTGATATTTTAAGGTTTGAGGCTAGAAATTCACTACCACTCCAGTTCTAGAGTGAAGATTCCACTCACTTCTGCGACTTAATGGAGTGAAACGTGTGATTGCAACTTGAGTTTCTAGAATTTCTCACAATCTACTTTGAAAATTATCTAGAATTATGGAACCGAAAGATCCAAAAAGATTTTTCCCACCACGGATAAGCTCGTGTCCTGGTAAATTTGCACGCAACTGAATTGAATTGACGAAGCATCGGTCGAGAAAAAATGTATTATGAATTCAGTACGAAAATTCAAATTCCGATGGTGCAACTCCCCCACTATTCGAAGCGAATTCGTGTTCTAGATCGTATCTACCTGGTATTACGATGATTCAAAACGGCTGCCACACTTCGGACGATAATTTACATATTAGGGTGAAACAGTATCAATTAAACCAATCAAGGAGCATTACAAGGCGAGAACAGATGACGATCAAATTCACCTATCCGTCTATCTACCGATTTTCACGAAAAAACACATACACCTTTCGGAGGGTGAACGGAATAGGTAAAAGCGAACAAAAAAAACCAGAAGAGATTTTTATGTTGAGATAGAACTTGAGTAGTTCGAAAAGAAATACTGTGAAGGAAAATGTATACGTTTGACAAACGTTTATAAAATACGCCAAGTGGAAATGGGAAATGCCAATGTAAGGACAAAAAATTTATAAAATCTGTTTCCAGAAGAGCAAATCATCGAAGAACACTACTTTTTTCCCTCCTCTCAATCGTTATGCGGACGTGCGAAAATTATACGCGTGCGGAAATGCGTATTCGCCCGTACATATCCCCGTACTCGAACTCATGCCCGGAAGCATGTAATTAGCAAAGGGTTGGCGTTATAATCGACTTTGATATCTCGATCGTGAATGAAGGGTGAATGATGGCACGTATCGTGATGAACGTCTATTTCATCATGAATATCACCAGATGCGTTTATAAGTCGGATAATTGCACATCCGTTATTGTATTTAATTACATTCCATCATCATCATTTTTATGCGTTTCTTCATGTTCGAAAAGTATCTATTCATACAACAAATTTTTCAATCATCAGAATAAAAGAGAAAAAACCCCACAGATCGAATGAAAAAAGAAGAAATAAAAGATAAAATTAATGATTTTTGTGTGACCCGCTTATACAGATTACGTGCAATCTTAAAGATTTGTAATGTCATGTTTTGAGCACATAGATAAATATCGTGAAGTAATCATTCATCCGACAATGGCCACAATAAATTTGTTACTGTCAGATGTGTCGACCAATGTTCAGTTCTTGAAACGGGTACGTGTTGGCAGGTTAACATAGTCAATTCGTAAAGTATTTTTCTATAAGATTCGAGATGAAGAAAATACAATTTTCAAAATTCAATTCAATAGAGAATATTGTTGAGTAACTGATCACTCAAATATACATTATGCAGAAGCGGTATTGAAATAACTTCTGCGAACCATTTACGACTTATTCTGTTCATTTATCATCACGATGAACACAAATGTATAAAGAAAAGAGGAAAAAGAAACACAGCTTTGTTATTGATTATTTATATTCAAAAAAGGATATGAATATATATATATCTGTTCCTTGGTGTCCGAATTGTACCAGTCGTCAAATCTATTCCACGTGCCACCTGGAGACATAACGAAGAACTTAATAGTTTCTTCCAAAGGAACTTAGAGGTCTTAGAAGAAATTCGATCCCTCAAAGGAATCTCAGACAAGCGAATGGGTTCCTCTTGTCGAGAAAAAGGATTCGAAACATTATATATATGTATACACGGATAATGTAACCTTATTATTCCAAGTCGTCGAGTCCGAGTACTTCTGAAATCAGAAGAAGGGACGGTAACCAATAACGATGGTGGCAGAAGCGCATCGGCAAGCTGTTTCCGGTTTAGAAAGAAAAGGAGACTTATAATGCTAGTCTTTCGTGACCGAAAGACGTGAATCCGCTTGTCGCATATGTATATTTCAGCAAGGAATCGGTAAACGGCCAAGGACAACAAGGCACGAGTAAAGCCCTGTCTCTTCAAAGTAATTACAATAAATATTTGGCCAGCCGCTCGACAACCCTTCTTCCCTTGGTCAGCCACGCGAGCTAAGAGGGTAAGAGTTGAGGGAGGTAAAGGAACACGACTGTGTAGAAGAGATGGAAATGCGTAGAAGCGAGACCGCAAGCAGGCTCAGAAAATCGGATAATGGAAATATCCCTAAGGACAATATTCGCGTTTGCGTTCTAATCTGTCCTAATGGCTATAAGGGAGAAGGTCTCATTGTACCAGACCAAATCCCATAAATATTTTTCTCGATATTTTTGAAAACATCAGAGTTGTATAGTCGTGCTTTTCCGATTGACGTACAAACCGCTCGAAATAACGAGGTTCCTTCTGATCGAAGAGCAAAGAGATCGGTTTATAGCTTCGACCTGTCTATTATGAACAACCAGTTGAAGTTTTGCTATTCGGACTATGCTTTTAATCTCGAGATTATCCTTGTAAGCGAATTAAAGGCGTTCGAATGCCGCTGAAAGCAGATTTTCGAATAAGCTATTCAAATACATGCAGTTTTGATAAAATCTTTTGTTCTATGTTGAATAATCAAATTTTTATTCTTCGAAACAGATTCTTTATTTACCTTCTGATCAAAAAATACCCGGAATTTCTTAATGAAACGAAAACGGTTCAATTATTCATCGATATTCACTTTATTTCTTCCGAAGTAATCTCCATTGCAAGCGATACACATATTCCAACGCTTCTTCCAATCTTCAAAACATTTTGCATAGGCCGATTTCGGAATCGCCTTCAGTTCCTTCCGCGAATTGTACTCTATTGCCTCAATCGTCTCAAAACGCTTTCCGCGAAGTGGTAACTTGAGTCGTGGGATCAGGAAAAAATCACAAGGAGCCATATCAGGTGAATACGGAGCTTGAGGAACGGTATGAACATTGTTTTTAATCAAATAATCGCGTACAAGATGAGATGTGTGTGCCGGTGCGTTATCGTGATGAAGAAACCACGAGTCATCTCTCCACAATTTTGGTCTCTTGCGACGAATGTTTTCCCTCTAACGCTTCAATACGCTCACGTAATATTCCTTATTCACTGTCTGACCTGGTGGGAGAAATTCGGAGTGGACAAGACCACGGGAACCAAAGAAAACAGTCAACAAAACCTTGATTTTAGATCGACTCTGTCGCGATTTTTTAGGTTTTGACTCGTCTGCAAAGCGCCATTCCGATGATCGTTGGTTAGTTTCGATGTCATATTCATAGACCCATGTCTCCGGTAATGATGCCTTCGATAACATTTTGGCCCAAAGAAAGCATTTCTTTAGCAACATCAACGCGATGCTGTTTCTGCAACAAATTCAACACTCTCGGCACAAGCCGTGCTTCAACTCGTCTCATGGCCAAAATATTGTGCATAACGTTCTGCACCGATCCGAACGAGACGCCAAGATCGGATGCTATCTCCCTAATGCTCACACGACGATTCGCGAGGAAGATTTCTTTAATTTTATCAATATTTTCGTCAGTGATACTGGCGGATGGACGACCGGAACGAGGCAAATCATCAACCACGATACGCCCTGCTTTAAACTCTTTGTACCACTCGTACGCTTGTGTTTTCGACATCGTCGAGTCCCCGTAGGTTTCGGTTAACATCTTCAACGCTTCCGCACATGAAATTTTGTTAAAAACATATAATTTCAGACAAACTCTTTGCTCAACCAAATTCGACATTGCAAAATTCGCAGAACACAACAAACACTGACTCGTTTACAAGGCAACACGCACCAACTTCTGACGAATGAGGCGCAAACAGACATTTGAGCGCTAAACAACAGATGTAATAACATGGAAAACAAAAGATTCCGACAACATCTCAAGCGCGGTTTGTTTGAATAGAGAATTGCGGGTACTTTTTGATCAGAAGGTATCTCCTCTCATTCGAGGAAACTTTACGCCTTGTCCCAACAATGATGTTTCTCTAACTTTTCCTGCTTCCCTGTTGAATTTTGGTTACCAATGATAATTTTTACGGGATTTTGTAAAACACTGTCGAAGTGTTTCCAATAATTTGTTTATTTTTCCTGAAACTCTTCAGAGGAAAAATGTGTAGAATGATCCATATAAAACTCGATATAATTGTCTACAACTCCTTTAAACCTTCCGAAAACAATCAAAATTCAAATTTTTTACTCTAAAGTTTCATATATAAATTATATATAATTATTTTGAAGAAGAAATATTGTCAAACACGAACATTCCCAACCCCAATTCAACTAACGGCTCAACACTTTCATAGTTTTTTCGAGGTCTTCATAAAAGGAATTCAATCTAAAAAAAAAGTAATGCATGGAAATTCTGATTGAGATCGAATAAGTCTATTTCCATCAAGATCATCCTTGTTAATCTAATCCTAATCAGTTCCTCATAGGATATCAGGTCAACCCGATGATACTTCTAGTCGGGAATTTGTGGCTTTATAATTTCTGGCGCCAGATACAAACTTGGTGTCGAGATTCTGTCAAGGATGAGAATGTGTCGTGCGTGAGACCCTTCGAAAACTTCAGAAAGATCTTCTCGAAGGGACCGTTCGATGAAGAAAAAGATGAACGAACGTAGATAGGATCGCGCGGACTATGTAGCTTGGTAAAAACTCCTAATGGACGACAAGGTGACCAGGTAACTCTGAACGTTCCCCTGGTAATAGATATCCTCGCTGAGATTTCGAGTAAACAGTTCATTTGTCATTTTTTGAATCCCCTATGGACTCGATAATGTTTCTCTCTTTTGTCTTCTTTATCTTTCTCGCAGTAAGATATGAGAGAATCAGGGAAAATATTCACACCCATCTGTAGAATATTCGTTGTTACTCTCCACATCGCACCCTTCCGATGTTCACGGAATCAGTGTTCCTCCTATACAATCCAAGATTGACACATTCACTTTCATTGTTCATCAGAGTATTTCTCACCCCGTTCAACTGTTCTAGTCGGAGAAAAAGAAGAAAAGGCATAACACAGGCGTATGTCCTATACACCGAATAGGAGGGGAGTATCGCATACTGATGGTCTTTTGGTGCGGGAATGCGGGATCGGAAGAGAGAAAGAGATTAGATATATCGTCGCAATGCCGCCTCTCTGCTTCATGATGCGAGAAACGAAGAAGAGTAGCATCGGCGTCTCAAAGAAGCCGCTCTTTAGCAAAGGGGAGGGGAGGATGGACACCGCGTTGTATCATCATCGAATCAGACCGAAGGGAATCCGACGTTTGCGCTTGTCCGCTGCCTATTAGTAAGTCTCATCGAGACCCGTTAATGATCTTCTTCTCAACTTCGCTGTCTTCATTCTTTGCTTTTCACTTGCTTCAGATATCTTCGATTCAATAAGAACGAAGATCCTCTAGGGAAGATCGCGATCGAGACAACGTTTCTCAACATAGTTACACGAGGATGATTCATTAATCTCGGAAAAGACTTTGATTGATTGATTGATTAATTGATTTGTTTATTGTTTCATCAATATTTAGCATTGCTCTAATGCTGTTCTCGTGTGGAATGCGTGTACGAAAAGATGAAGACTTTTTCAAATTTCTCCCAAGAGGAGAGAGAAAGAGAGGAATATTTCAACCTTGTATAGAACATCCCAATGTAATGATTCATCCGAATATCGAATTTTGAACGATGCACATGATGTCAAAAATGATCTTCCACGTGGACGAGTTCCGAAAATAAAGAAGGAAAGAGAAGAATTAAGAAAACTATACGAAGTTGAGATAAACGTGTCACTAAAGTGATGGGCGTTTGTCTTTTTCTTTTATTTATTCACTTGTTCCTGTTTTCGATTCTCCTCCTCCTCTACTGGTTCCATTTTAATCCTTCGTGTGATTGCATACCCGATATCAGTTGGAATGCTCACGTGGAAGAAACGACGAACGGCGTATATTCCTGGTTGACGGTCCGTAAACCCTTTACCAACTGCGGGGGTTCTTTTCTTCTTCTTTCTCTCGATCTCTTTTCTTCATCTTTTCAACGTCGCTGCGGAGTAGATTCTTATACTTCGCTTCAAACTTCCTCGATCTCTTCTCTCGACGTTGATCAGTCATCGACATTGATACAAGGCCAATATCGAATATTTCAATTATTATATCAAAGAGTTCCAAAAATCTACGCAAAAGAATATCAATTCTCATTCCTCACTCCTCTCACGTCGACTCCTTTTTTTCGTTCATCTGAAATCACGTTTTCCTAGTACAACTTTCTAGCAGCTGTTCCAATATCTCACCATCTAAATCGAACGTGGTGAAATTGCACTTTTTAGACAATATAATATCAAATGAATGTATCTATTCTTCGAGTCGAAGATTCTGAATAGGAGGAAAATTCCCTTGAGAATCAAAAGCTGAAGTAACGATTTTGAAGATTTCACGTAGAAGAAAGTCAAGATCAAAGTCATGCGGAGTGGTCGGTTAATCAATTTTCATTCATATTACGATAGTACGTTCGCTTTTGAAGAAACGAATTGTTTATTAAATTCATCATACCTCATCAGTCCCTTGGGTCATTCAATTTCACATGGTTAATCGTATCGACTAATGGAATTATCACTCCACGCGGAATGATCTTTTATACACGTGAAAGGAGTCGAGACATTGTGACTCGGTTGTCGCAAGCATTAAATTTAAACGAAGTGAAACCAGACTAGAAGAGAGTGTGCTTACGTGGAGGAACGTTTTGAGATGCATATTATTCCACGCGGAGACCGCTACAATAGCTCCATTACACGCGTGACACTCGCGGCTCACCACTCCAATAAAACTTGTCCAAAACCTGTTTGGTGCGAACAATGCGCACAACTTAATGCACTGGCAATCATTCCTGGTATACGCCGGGACGTTATTCTACTTTTGAATACCGTCAAACGTTCTATATAGTGCCAGCCGTGCGAGATTTCGGGGAAGGTTTTTTAGCCGGGTTGCGAGAAAAGTTATTGCCAAAACTCACAATTCATCGCGAACTCGACCATGTTCGAGGAATGATCTGCAACTGTTGGACAATATTTCTCCTTCAAGAAGTATTTTTCAGCTTGGTCGCGAGGTCGAGTTATATTACTCCAACGAGAAGAGAAGAAGAGAAGAAAAGATTTCCTCGGGGAGTACAATACGGAATCAACCTCGATCGGATGATCGATCCGATGTTCCTCGATGTTCAACGTTCATGAAGGATCCTTGCTGATAACATCGATTCAATGAACATACCTTTGAATATGTGTATTATAAAAACGTGTGTGACGTGTATATAACAACCGTATAAAATTCTGGTATAATAGATATCAAACTGAAAGCCTCCGATGAACGTTTGGTATCCTAAGAAGCTGATATTACATCGAAAGAGCGAGAGAGTGCTCTGTATCGAATACTGTACTGATTTATCGGATAAGAATGATTCGAATTCCTTCACTTTTTTGCGAATCTGTGGGGATTATGCGCGTGATATTTTAATGAGATTTGATTGAAGGAATAATACCAAACCCCTACCGATTCCAAAGTAACCAATGTTTTTTTGTTGACTTTCGGTTATTTTTTGGTTTGATAAAAATTACCCAGATGTTTTGACCATTTAATGACCTATTTGTGATCGAAAATTAACGGTTGCTTAGAACAAATCTGCCACCAAAAAATGTGGTTCGTTTTTGGAATCTTTTTGGTATTTTTTAGGTAAAAACCCAGAAAATCACCACAAAATAACCGCCGAATCACCAAATTGGGATTGGTTGAATTTTTGTTGAAAAAAATGTCCTAAACGACCAACAAGTTACCAAAACCAAGATTTTTCATCTTCCTTGTCGGTTTACCCAGATCCACAAGGGATCCTGGAGAACAAGTTTTCCTGAGATTCAGTTTGAGAAATATTCGTCTGATAATTCAAAGAAATACAGAGAACAACGTGGAGAACGAGGAACTTAGTCACAAAAATAGTCCCATATTAGGAGCTGCCCAAGTAACACATTCAGCCATGCAAACACCTAACTTGATGTCATTTTTACATCTTATTATAGATGCGACCGTGGCTGAGCAGTGCTACCCGAAAAACCATAAAAAAGACTAAACAAAGGTGTAGCCAGAACTTGTCATTACAGTTGCTAATGATAATCTTATTAAACAAGTTGAACGGAGTTCATTGTAAATAAATTTAACAATTAAATACTGTGCAGTACATAGGCGAAAATCGGTTGTTACCTTTGATATTAGGAGCCCTGGATCTAGCATTCCTTCGAATAACCAATGTAATGTGCTGATCACTACTTCTCTTTTTATTTATATTGATTTTAAGAAGATTCATTTCATCTGGAGTTGGCATTGGGTGGACGGTTTATTCTCTTTTATCGAGCAATTGCTCTCATTCCTGGTAGAAATTCACCATCCACGTACTAGATGGGACCCACGTGGGGGCAACTGGATAACACATTTCAGCCAATTCGACTTTAGTGTCAAACATTTAGTTGGTTCATGTAGATTTTTCATGCGTCAACTGATCGTACAGTAACATTGCCCAATAAACACACACACACGTTATTTCAACGTTGAAAGAACGTTAGACTGTCAAACGGACGTCGATCGTTGATTTCATAACGTTGATTTTTAGTTGAAATTTGATAGGGACATAGATGACCAGGTATTACGTTTTGATGACGTATAATTTGAACTAATATTCAAAAATAACCATCAAACGACGTCCTCAAAAAACGTGTTTTGAACGATTCAAAAATGTGTGTTTATAACACCTTGTGTTTGAACTTCAATTGAAGATATTCTGCTAAAAATGTCGAACGAAACCGAACAATGGTTAAAATTTCAACAAAGAGCAAGATATTAAATAGTGTGGCATACTTTCAAAATTCTATCATACTCAGAAGTACTATTGTTCTTGATATTGAATAAAAAGTTTTCAAAATAATTTGTTGGATTCAATCTACGTTTTAGAACCATCATTAGGACATGTCAATATTTGACGTCTTTTAAACGATATTCAAACCGTTGATATGACGTTATTTTATGGTTGAAAAACACGTGATCTGCCGCGAGAGTTTTACGTTGAACCAACGCAAGAATATTACTAATTCACAACGTGTGGTTATTGAATGTTTTTGACGTTTTTAAAACGTGCGTGTGTTTACTGAGTGATAGTCCCTAAACACGGTCAGAGGAATAAAAGCAAGCCCCAACGTTCCAATTTGTCACTCGGAATTATTTTATGGAAATAAATTCAAAAGCAACGTTCTTGACTGGAGATTAAATGTCAAAATACATTGTTACCTTATTCATAGGTGTGATTTTACAGAAAACACATGATTTCACATTTCTAATTACCAATTTGAACAACATTCTAGTAATTCCCTGGGACGTCTAGATGGGCACAGGCTAGAAAGTGCGTTACAAAACTAGCTGGAAACCAACCTGACATCTGAGAAAACTAGCTGGGGCCCAACTAATTCCCAATCATAATTTCTACTAGGAATAGTACTCCCTGAATTTAGATCAGTGAAATCTCACGATTTTTGCAGTTGATCTCCTCCTCACTGATTTAATCAGTGACATTTCACTGCAAAGATCAGTTAACATGCACTGCCCTAGTAAAAATCACACTATATCACCCATATATAATACATACATAATACATATATGAGCATGTATGATTCCTGTATAATCCATATATGGAGAATATTTCATATGTGGCAGTTTTTCTTGACATGTGTGAAGGAATCTTGCATTCATGGCTCCTATATGGATTACATATGGTCATATATGAGCCATACATGGGTTCAATATGGATAATGTATGGATTATTTATGGATGAAATATGATTTTTGTATTTTCTATTATGATTCATTTTCACTAGGATCATTTTCAAAAGAGTTGAGAGTGATATTTTCCATAAGTTTTACAAAATGCGCAGTAAATATTTTGAAACTGAAATTTTTCGGTAATTTTTCAAATAAAATTCTTTCAAATCAAATTTTCTGATCAAATTAATTTATTCCTTTGGTCTATTCGTTTAACTGCATCTTATTAATAAGAAAATTACTATTAAAAAAAAAGAAAAACCATTTTAGGACAATTCAGTTGAGTTTTTGATCTTTGTGTTCCAGCCTAAAATATTTTTGTACCAGGACGTTTGAGCCTGAGAGATCAGCTGCCCTGGGCCCTTCCACGTATGTGTATTACGTAAATTATTCAAACAAACATTGATAATACAGATAAGGCGATCAACTCGATCATTGATCATTGAACGATCGTTACTCAGCGCGAAGCTTTTCAAGTCTGATACGTGAATCGGATTCGACACTTAGTAGAATTGACACGAAATCAGCAGTAGGCTGTTGAATGCGATGAGATGGTGTACACTTTATGGCTAGTCATTGTGGCTTTGTATGCTCACTCCTTTTGTTCTTCTCTTCTCTTTCTCCGTTGGTATACCGAGCTATAGATTCACAACTCCATAGTGGTTCCGCTGTTGATAAAACGGATAAGTGAATGCCTTCGATAATGTCAAACTCCACGCTATAGACTCTCTCACCTGTATATTCGATCCATTATTGATTAATGGTTCCTCAGAATATACACAATGCTTCTCCACCGCTCGATCTCGAACCAAATTATTTTGCATAAGTGGATTTATACCAACGCTCGACCTCCGTCATGAGAATAAAACTATTCTATGAAACTAAGTTTCTTTAGGACGATTCTCGTGGAATATAATAAGCCATCGAAGAATTCATCCTCTTTACGAAAACATCGCAAACAAATGGATAAACCACTCAAATCACAATCCATCTCTGGAAATGTCTCTGGGAAAATTGTTGGGGCATAAAACGTCAGTATACCTGAAAGAATCCAGTTTCCGTATTGTTCCGTTTCTTTCGAGATTTCGTCTCTCCGCGATTGTGGTTGAAAAACATTCAAATTCGTTCACTTCCGATTGTCGAATCGTTTGAAAATTTCCATTTTCATCTCTCCCCCTTGTACTCTTGCATTGTGCGCTTGAATTTATGACTCATATAAAATTATATCCTCATAAAACAAGAGTGATCCATAAAATTTAATTGAGTTAAAGCCGCAAACCTGACGTATGTTGTATACCTTGACACAGTATAAAAAAATATAATAAAAGAGCTATCGAATTAGACGGAAGAGTATTAGAACAGGTGCAGAAATTTGATATCCAAGGAAGAATAATTACACACCGCAGAAGTAGAAGAGATATAAAGAACAGAATAGCGGAAGAATAAAAGGGTCTTTGAATCGAAGGAACAAGAAAAAAAAAAGGAAGAATTTTTCATGGGGTTCGATGATAGTTGAAGATTTTGGAAGTATGAATTGTTGAAAAATATTCGAATTTGAATAACAAGGAGAGAGGGAGGAGATACGATGATTTGTTCCCTTGATCAGTTCCTTTGAACGAGGAGCGTGCAGGAAAGAGATAAATGCGATGGAGAACATTGGTGGGGTTGCGCCAAATGAAGTCACAACTTGGACAGCGGGTGGCCGACAGATTCCGGCGACGACTCGACTCGATTCAAACCAAGGAGCAAAGATCACGAGGAGCCATTGTGTCTTGCCTCGAGAAAGTGGCGTGGGATCTTGGAGTCGGCATCTTTCATCTCCTACAACCCCTCTCGTCTCCCAATTCACCCTCGGAACGTATACATGCGTGTACGGTATACGTTTACGCATACCACCCTTGTCACCAAACATCATCGTACGTGTGTACACACACAGGCGCGTGAGTAGAGAAAAAAATAGCACCGTGAGCAGCAACGATATCTTATATTTTCTCACCTGACGCTCTCTGTGAACATCAAAGCGAACGGGACACCGCTGCTGTGGTCTATGGCGAGTGGTTAGAAAAGCGCTCTCGTATGTGTTTGTGTGTATGTATATCAGGTACGTATCGACGCTACCGTATTCAAGTTCAGATTTTTCAATCATCTAAGCAACGAGAAAGGATGAAAGAGGGCGGAAAGGAAAGAGTGAAAGAGGATAGTCCGCTCGAACGACACTCCATGAAGGAAGGTGTCAAACGGCCCGACATCTGATCACTCATCATCTATCCATACATCTATTTATCCATCCATTTATGATGTTGCTTTCCACCCAGAAAAGGATAGGTTTTCTCCTCCGGTATAATCCGAAACGTAAAGAAGATTTGTCGTGGTAAAACACGACATAAAAAAAAAACCAGGAGTAACAGGAGTTTTTCATTTTCATTACCGATATGGAGGAAAATTTCTTCATCATTCTGGTTTAATAATATATGAACATCCTTCAATTGTACCTTTTCTCATATTATAATAATGATTTAAATTCGATATCTCCTCATCCAGTTTCTATTTAATCAACTACCACTAATTGATACATCCGAAAAAATGTTATCGCATAAAATCATCGCAATGGTCGATATTATCCCCTCGTAAAAAGGTAACGGTTCGATCTTATGAGGAAAAGAATGAGAAACCGAAATGACAAACAAGTGGCGCGTACCACGTACAACTGGTATAACGTATAGATCGAGATCGATCGATTGGTAATTGTCGGATATTACAGATTGTGGATCAGAGAATGGTCTTTAGTTTCGAACACTGGCCATCGTGTTTGAAAGCGTGCACTGACTAAAGTCATATTTTATCGGAAGCGAAATCAGTCTATACAAAATGACTGATGGTCTGGCGTTGCTTCTCTTTCTACCACGTCGCTTTATAATAAAATCATTTTGTCCAACGTATCTTGTATACACACCATAGGCGTCTCGGCAAGTCATCTTAAATCGTATATATATAGAGAGAGATTTGTATTTATTCCTGTCATTCAACAGTGGTCCTAACGATTTATTAGTTTCCTTGTTCTCCTTTGAGATATTCGGAGGAGCGACCTTTGAATATCGGTATTCGTATCGGAATCTCTCTTTTTTGTTGTTTTTGTTGTCATACCCCTCTGTGCAGAGGAAACTTTCTCAAAAGATGATTTCTAACATTCGATTCAATTTTATCAATTGATCGCGTATTAAAATTATTGATTCTTCGTTCAAAATGAAACGTCGATCGTGTGGATCGTGCACTCGTCGATTATACAAAGACATATTAGGTCGAAGACTATACTATTACCTATTTTGGACACGAAACATTCGTTTGGTTCGGAGAACGACATTGAGAGGCTACTTATTACTTTGCTTCTAAGGTACATACAACACCTCTCTTCGATTCTTGCATAATTTTCCATGGCCGAAATATTTACAAATCGTCTTTGAAAGAGTCGAGGAAAAGGATGGGAGGCAAGTTTCAAGAGCTATCAGTCATCTCGTCGACACGGTATTTTTTTGCACGCGTTCTAAGCTTGCACAACTAAACGCTCACTTACTCGTTTAAATCTATTTGAATCAGGATAATTTATTTTTCTCTTTGAATGAACCACGTGTTACTTTTGATACACTCAATACACAACTACCCGCACACGATCTTTAGAATTATTTGGCACACCTTTGACGACACTCTCTTTTACACAGAGAATTTTTCAACATTCACATGCCGTTGAAAACGTTATTGAAAAATGTTCGTTCTATGATACCTCGAGGACAATTCCTTTCATAATATTCCTTTAAGGATTCTTTCCTTTCTTGCCGATGTTTTGTTTCTGATACAGAAGCGTTGCGTCATCGAGGAGGTTGGGTGTTTCGTAACCGGAGACGAATGCCAAAACATTGATCCTCTCTAATTAATTTTGTACGACGACGTTGATTAATGGTAAAACGTTGAGTCCCGAGGTACCGACGACCTAACAGTCGGAAACTATTGTTTCGATAGCTCATAGTTTCTGATTGGGAATCAAAGCGTGGATGCTTCTCGGCTACCTGACCGGACACACTCCCGAAACAATCGAGGGTGCACCGCGGGAGGTGGGTTCAGTTCGATTTTTTTTTTCCATACGTTTTCCTTGGAGAGGGAATTTCTGTAATGAATTATGTGCAGAAGGGAACAAGATGTTTTCGAATAATATAATAACTTATCGATGATCTTTTCGGGCGGATATCATTCCGAGGGTGATGCCCGGTTAAATGATTCTCTTGGTCTCTGAAAATTTCAGAAACGAAGAAGGTATTGTCGAATAAAATTGAAGAGATTCGGGAGCATGAATTATTCAGGGTTTATAATACCAAAAGAAGTTTGCAGGGAAAAAAAACGTGAAAATTACAATCTTCGATAATGGATTGTAGACATCGTGGAGAATCGAAGATGATCGCTCAATATTCAATGAATTACTATTTGAACACGGAAAAAAATGAACTGTTAATTTCACCAGAATTCCGGCTACTATATGGACAGCAAGGAATATCTGTGACTTTTACTGGAATTCTTGTTAAATTTACCGGAGCCCTTGTTAAATTTGCCGGAGACTTGATTCATTTAACTAGAATTCCGGTTAAAATAGCAGTAATTCTTGCTGTCCATATATTAACGGGAGTATTTTTTTCCATGAATAGTAAATAGTAATCTATATGAAACCAATGTTGATCGATTATCTTCTATCCACGATGTCTTCAAACTGTTAATAAACATTGCAATTTTCACCCTCTTTGTCTCTAAGTGTGGGATTGAAGATTTTCCAAAGATTCAGAAGAACTCAGAGTACAGTATTCAAGGGAAATTGGGATGAAAAGTGGCAGAAAAATTCGGGACAAATCCAACAGATTCAAAAGAAGATTTAAATATTGTAAAGAGAATCGAAGATTGGAAGTTTCGGAGACATTCGGTGGCAGTCTGAGGTATTCGGAACAATTCAAAGCCAAGTATTTTAAGCCAGGATTAAGGATCAATAATTATAAATAAAGACTGAAATCATGGAGAAATTCAGAGAAATTTCCATCATGCACGAAGAAAAAAATGTTGCTGTAATTTTGTTGGCCATCTTTTGCTACAGGAGCAAATTTTTTTACTGTGACAGCAATCTTGATTTTTAGCTGAAGCGCTAAAAATATCGAGTCCTCCGACAAAAGTTATTTGCTATTTTGTTTATAATACTAAAAATATTATTCGTCCACCGAAAAATTTGTTGTTTTGATGAATCATGTTGCTCCCTCAGCAATTTTGGTTAGATTAGTAAAGAGATTTGCTATTCTATACGTATACATAATCCCTTGATTTGCTGCGACAGCAATTATTCCTTTGCTCGTTATTTGATAAAGCAAACTGAATTCAAGGGAGGTTTTTGATCCAGTTTGTCATATCACGTATTATCCAATTCGCCTTTTTAAAATGAACGACGTTCATGAAAATTTACTTTTTCCTTGTAAATACCTCACGAAAAAAAAATGTCCCTGTGACAGCAAAATCTGTCTTCGCTGAAAACTTTTCACTGGAACAGCAATTATATCAGTTACGACAGCGATTTTTTAGCGGCTGCAGCAAAAGATGCCGACTCCTGAAAATAAATATTTTTGTTATTCTATATTTGAGAATCCTAAAACGCGTTATAATTTTTTTCTTTTCCAACTTGTTTATTAGAAAGAGACGAAATGATAAATTAGAAAAGAATAAATGAAGTACCACACGGAGAAAAAGGAATTCGCTGTGGCAGCAAAATCTACTTTGGCTGGGTTCCTTTTGCCAGAGCAGCAAATTTTTTGCTGTGACAGCAAACTATTTGCTGTTCCAGCAATCTTGTTAGCTGCGACAGCGAATTTTTAGCTGTGGCAGCAAAAATGTTTGCTATCCCAGTAAAATTTGTTTGCTATTCTGTATATAATACTGAAAATTTGCTGGCGGAGCAAACATTTTTTGCTGCCACAGCTAAAAAATTGCTGTCGTAGCTAACACGATTGCTGTTATAGCAAATTTTTAGCTAGGTCAGCAAAAAATTTTGCTATTCTATATATAATACCTCGATTTGCTGCGTCAGCAAATTTTTTCTTTCCGTGCACTTGAGTTCCCCTTAAGGAAGAAAATCCCTCTCGACGACTGTTTTTTCAATAATTTTTTTATGGGAAACTGAAAGCATTCATTGAAATTTGAAGAAGGACGTGATATTATTGACATTATGAAGAATTGAGACAATTTTTTTGAAGTAAAAAAAACAAAATAGCGGCTCTGCAGCCCTTCAAAGTTGACGCCTCGAGTTTGCGCCGTGCAATGCCCAGGTCCGGGAAATTATCTGTAACCAAAAGGGAAAATGTTTTCCATTAAAACATGTTAATACGCTTCGCATGAACCTAAAAGTTCAATATTGTTTTTAACAATTTATTTGTAAAAAGGAATTGTGTTTTTCGTTTTTTTGGTCTCTAATTTTTGTTTTTCACTTTTTTCACTAAATTTAGGTTCATGCAAAGCGTACTAACATATTTCAATGGACAACCCTGGTAGAAAAACCAGATAGAGAACCGGATGAAATCCGGATAATGATCCGAATAAAAACCGGATGGTGACCTGGATAAAACCCGGATGACAATCCGGATCAAACCCGTACGGAACTTCTCGGATTCCATCCGGGTTTATCCGGGTGCGCATACGGATTTTGCGGTGATTCTTTATCCGGTTCCATTCGGATGCTATCCAGGTTTTTGGAACAGATATTTTTCGAAATCAGAAATGAAACTTGAACAAACAGCCGAATGAGTCCTATCCAAATTTCATGGGGGATTTCCGAAAATATCCAGTACTAAAATCTGGATAGGATCCGGATAGAACCGGATTAGGAACCACCGCAAAATCCGTATACGCACCCGGATGAAGACCCGAGAATCCTATCCGGGTTCAGTCCGGGTTCTTATCCGGCTTTTCTACCAGGGAACATTTTCCCTTTTGATTACAGATAATTCCCTGGACCTGGGCATTGCACGGCGCAAACTCGAGGCGTCAACTTTGAAGGGCTGCAGAGCCGCTATTTTGTTTTTTTTACTTCAAAAAAATTGTCTCAATTCTTCATAATGTCAATAATATCACGTCCT
Organism: Gonatopus flavifemur; assembly: GCA_018340375.1. Lineage (NCBI taxonomy): Eukaryota > Metazoa > Arthropoda > Insecta > Hymenoptera > Dryinidae > Gonatopus > Gonatopus flavifemur. The sequence continues at coordinate 63,100,704 of JAFFJZ010000002.1, forward strand.
TCTTCAAATTTCAATAAATGCTTTCAGTTTCCCATAAAAAAATTATTGAAAAAACAGTCGTCCAGAGGGATTTCCCCCCTTAATACGGAAAATTCAGTTGTCTCGGCAAATAATTTGCTGTTACGACAAAATAATTAGCTGATGTAGCAAATAATTTGTCATGTCAGCAAAAAATTCGTTGTTCCAGAAAAAATGAGACAGGCAAATTATGTTTCGGACGGGAAAAAATGATATTGATATTTGGATAGCTAAAAATTAGCTGTATCAACAAAAGTTTCAACCAATAGTAAGACAATCAATTTTTTTTCCGTCCACCTCTCATTAAATTTCGAACCCAAATGCGATACGGAGTTCGATTTCTGCTTGTACAAGAATTTGCATTTGGAATTTCGAACGTCTTATTGATGTTTCAATTCGAGTGACTCTTGTTGATTAACATTTTCAACTCTATATAACACATTGGTTAAAAATTTTAAGGAAAGATATTTGAATGACAACATATCAAGTTCGTACAGACAATCCACGCTCGCAACGTTAAACAGTTACGCAAGTATGTCACGTTCCACACGATACAATGACGGATACAATTTCATTTGTATTGAATAATATGAAAAAAAAAAGAAATACGCACACATGATCTTTTACTTTTTCATAAAACCAAGTTATTCATCTGCGGTATTGTGACGATGTACTTTGAATCGATCGATTGAATATGTCTCCTGAAGACGACTCTCTACGAAGTCAAAACTTTGATACATTGAATGCGGATGAATATGTTTCCTCGCAATACAGTTATGAGATTGATGCGATTCGAAGTTTCCATACATAACTGTACATTCATGTTCATAATATGCAATGAGATTTCAAAACAAAAAACGGCTTTGCAAAAGGTTTGAATAAAGGAAAAAGATTATGAAGTTATTCAATGTTTGTTTAAAAATCATAATTTCTTAATTTATTATGCAAAATCAGCCAATGAAATAATGTCAATTCTCACTTCCAAATTGTAGAGAAGTAAATTCGTTAGATAGTACAGAGATAGAGTTGAGAGAATCGATTGAATGTCGCCCCAGGTGGTGGATCGAATCGAATGAACAATTTTGTTTGTCCATTGGATAATTTTAGATGACATGCGTTATAACTACACACGAATTTATATACACATAGCAAAGACATTCCAAAGTCAACGCATATTTGCCGATCAGATTAGAAAGAGCTAAAGTATGCCTCGTCTTGTCTTATTTCATTCTGGCTACGCGTGTAACGCGCCACTGAGAAGCCAAGGGCATCCATCATCTAAAAAAGACATCTTTCATTTCGCACAGTCCCTTTCGGTGACAATCAAGCCTGTGCTGTGGACTTTCAATGCATTCTTTTCCAAAACATTCATTCCAACATGAAATTCTTTGATCGACACGAAGAAATGGGTTGAAAGGATGGACAGATTTCGGGAAGATTTTAGATTTATTTCAATCGAATGTGTGGTATTTTAGATTCAGTTTCATAAATTTTGATAATTTTTTGTATTTCTAACGAAGGGAAAGTATGATAGATAAAAATTGGATATCAGTTGATAATTCCAGTTGTAGGAAGTGTGCATTTTTAGGCCAGAAATGGGAGCCAAGCGTGGGAAAGTTATATTGTGCCAACGTTGATTGACAACAGAGGTGCCCAGCTAGGAATTGCCCTTGTCTCAAACCGAACCATGAAAGGCCCTACTTTGTCCAGATCGAGCTAACTTGTACCAAGGCAGGGTCTGAGATGCCCACGAGTCACATTGCTATGCTGTATATGATGTAAATTTTGTTAGGACAGCATGAGTGCAAGTTTATGCCATTATCGAACCCGACTTGAACCAACACTGCACTGTTAGAAATTTCTTGAATTTTCATTCATTTCTCAAGTACAATTATAAATTCAATTCCCAATTCACGGTGATTGAATTAGGACTTCAATCACATGTGATTGGATTTTCAATTTTTACTATATTATATGACTCATAATAATACAGTTTATTAACTGAATTTCCATTCGAATGTTATTGAAATTTCAATGACTTTTTCAATCACGTGAGTGGAAATTGCTTCCAATGTGATTGAAGCTTCATGTGGAAATTTCTAACAGTGTGGTTTCACGACAAAAGTTTGGTATCGGCCAACCATTGAAGCACCAAGCTTGAATCATGCTTGCACCAACGTTGACAATCTTCCAACACCATTGCCCCACAGGCATGTGAATTGAGACTCGTTAATTGCTGAAACAATGACATCATTCCAGGCCTTAATCAAGCTTCCTCTCAAATCTCCGCCAATGTTTGACCGGTTTCCCTGAGGAACAAATTTCACTGAAATTTCCAGTACACAGTTTTTTAGAGGATTTTAATGATTTTCAGGACCATTTAGTGTTATTCAGAGTTATTTATAGATACCTTCGTGGCATGAATGGCATTCCGTACACGTTTGCGACGCACCTCACGACGCGAAATAGCGCTTTGTATACATTTGGATGAACCTCGCATTGCACTTTGATACTTCATTTTCGTCAAGATATTCAGAAAAATTTCGAGTGAAAAAACGTGCTCAATCAGCAAGAGTTTCTGAGAATTGTTCGGCAGTTTTCATAGTTTTTTCAGAGTTTTACAGTGAAATTCAGACACATTTTTTTCACAAGGCTTAGGTGATAAATTTGGACTTGAGAATAAGTACTGTTCATTATAGACTGTGAGCACAGTAAAATCAGTTCTTTCTGGAAATTCAGAAAATTTGACGAACTTTTACAACCACTTTCTTCTAAATTTTCAGTTCAATTTCACTGAACGTTAAAAAACTTCAATTGAATTGTTGCAACGTGTTCTGAAAATTCAATCAAGTTTCCGAACCCTTCAAGTACACACAGGTGCGAATTTGCACCAACCATTTTCTAACTTTTCCTTTTTCGTCAAAAATTGATTTTATTCTCGCGTTTTGTCCACTAATCAAACGAGATGTTCGTGAATTTTCTTCCATACCCCATTAATCTGCACAGAAGGAAAAGAAGCGAGTATATTGTGGATGCTACACTGTAAAAAATTATCCGGGATTTTCCCCAAAAAAATGGTGGCAACAAAGTTTCTCCACATAATTTGGTGAAATTTTTCCTCATTTGTGGAGGATTCAATACCCAAAAAACAGAATAATTCCTCAAAGTAGTGGAAAAATCCCTCATCTTTAATGGAAAAATGATTCCCCCACGATAAGGGGACAATATACACCAACAGTGTGGAGAAAAACTCACCACATTTTTTACAGTGTAGGGCAGCGACGTTTAATGAATTTCCAATCCCATTTGAAATCTTCAACACAGAATTTCTTAAAATCATTTTGACTTCTTCAAAATTTTTCTAACTTGTCTGAAATTCTTCCTACAAGTTTTTGTTTCAACTTCACCTTAAATACTTTACTTTGAATTTGTCTGAATTTTTCAAGATTTTCCAGAATTTTTCTTGTCAATTTTACCTGCAGTAGCTCTGGATTTTTTTTTTACACTGAATAATTCCTCTGAAATTTTTCATTTGCATTTGTAATCGACCTTTGTCGACTTTCCACTACAATCAGTGGAATTTCACTGCTTCAAATTTGGAGAATACTCCTGAAATTCAAATCAGTGAAATCTCACTATTTCTGCAGTTCATATTTGACCACTGAATAGAATCAGTGACATTTCATTGCAAAGGGCAGTTAATTTGCATTAATTGTGCACTGGATATGCACTGTAAGAAAATTCTATAGGAAGCTTCACATGAATGTTAGGAAGTAATTAACATATAAATGCGTCAGGCAATTTTCTGGTTGCCGCGTATAGGAAAATTTCGATTATTTTCCACAGTGTGCACTAATTTGCAATGATCAATTTCGTTCCGTCCAACTGTTTCAAATTTAGAGGGTCATTAGATTTCTAATAAATTCCTCACCCTTAATATTTATCCAAATATAGATATCCAATGTCCACACTGTAAAAAAATTCCTTCTGAAAATTCAAAAAATGTAACTGTAATCTTTTTACGCTCCCTTTCTTCTGAATTTTCTGAGAAATTTTCGGAATACACCTCGAAATTTCTTAATATTCAGCAAAGTTTGGTTGAAAATTCAGAAGACTGTGGGTGTAAAAAAATGACAGTCATATTTTTCACAGATTTTCACAGGGAATTTTTTTACAGTGCAGTCTTCTTTACAGTTTCAATTTACACGAATTCATTCTTCGTCACGATGTCAAAACGAAATCAACAAGATAATAATAAATATAATTATATTAGCCTGAGTTCTACCTATTTGGCCTATATTCTTTTCTCAGCGTAATGATAGAACAATTCAACATCATGTTCGATACCATAATACGTCATATGATGCATAGAATATTATTAATTGAACCCCACATCAATTTTCGTATGAGACCGAAATTTCCTTTTTTGGAAAAAATTGTATAACTCAGACAATTCCTGATCGATTTCAATGAACAGCGACTTATTTCACACAGAATTGAATCCACTTCCATACCATATATGATAAACCATTGATTCTTGAAGTATAGTCGCAAAAAATGCTTTTGAAATAGAAAAAATGAAAAAAAACAGGTGAAAATTTCAAATTCTTGAGGAAAAATTTCCACTAAGTTCTATTTAATACTCAAAACCATATGTATGTCTCGAAAGTGCCAACATTCCCCTTTCAGAACGCGTTTGGAATTTTGAAATTGGTTCAAAAATGGCCGATTTAGAAATTTTCAAATGTACTGAATCCCCAAAAATCAGTTTTTTGACCATAACTCGAAAATTTGAGGGTGTACAAAATTTTTCAAACCTGATTTCGTGTTGTATTCGATCAGACCAACAACCTCCACTAGGTTATTTGAGAAGTGTCTTGAATTTTTCCTTTTTTGTAGCACTGTGTTACATTAAACCGTCACACGTTGCACGAATATTCGTTTATTCCCTGAAATGGTAATTTATCTCATCAATTGAAATGATCTTATAACGAATATTAGTCACTACGAATAAGAGATAATCGGGAACAGGAATGAAGGATCTCTCCGAGCACGTTGAAAACAGATGGACGATCTGATAAATCGCCGTGTAATATAAATAGATGTACGCATGTAGATGCTGATGATGCCTTTAGGATACGGCACTCTTTGGAGTCTTTGTTTGATTTTTTTTATTATACCAGGTTATTCAATTTGTTAATAGCCTTATTGATTCTATCGAGATGAACAGATAATATCCCACCTGATAGGGACAATGAGATAACCACAGTCTCTGATCCACAGCTTTCTCATAAAAATAGTCAAGAAATTCCTTGAGTGGACTACACGCGATAAAGAAATATCATCCGACGAACAAAAGATTTCTTCACCAAGAAAAGTTATCGGAAATTTGTTTTAGGTGGAAGTCATTTAGATATTTAGTAAACAGATTATCGGGTGTTCAGCATTTTATTATTCATCAATTTTCCATTTTGAATGAAAAATCTTGGTGTTCATTGTGAGTAGATGTAAAACGATGATTTTATCACAGTAAATGAACTCGAATTGGTGCTTGGATAAAAAAAAAACAAGATACCGCAAATGACGTGAGAAAATCTAAAACAGATTAATTTGCGCGTAATTTTATTGTTCCATGTTGGGAAAATGTCAATCCCTGTTATCTGATTGACATTTCCCTCCAGTCATAAATTTTCCTTTGTGGAGTAGTGAAAAAGGGAAAATCATTGTTAGATTGCATTTTTCCCCTATATTCTGGAAACGCATGGAATACGTTCGAGGAGAGCAAACGAGGAGGAAGAGAAAGGGTCTTTGAGGTTGTACCACGATCGCAGGGATACAATGGCAGGAAGTAGCTTGGAAAGGGCCATAATGCAGAAACGGCAGGTAACGCGCTGATAATTGGGCCATAATAAATTAATTCATCCACAAAAGAAGGAACGAGGACCAAAACAACGACGACAAATCATAATGGGTTTTGTGAAGCTCTCTTGTACACGCGTTTGCGTATATACATAAAGATATAGACAAGTAATTATAATAGAAGAGGGGAAAGCATAAAGAGAAAGAGATGCAATGAAGAAGGAGCCGAAGAAATTTGTGTTGGGTAAAGCTCGGTAAACAAAACAAAAAAGACCTATTCCTGCTCTTCTTTTTCTATTTCATCCTGTTCTCACTTTTTTTCTACTTTTTAATTCTCCTCCGTTCCTTTCTCTTCCTTCCACTTTATCTTCACTTTTTTATATATTTCTACCTCCTTCTCATTCTTTCCTCTTCTTGTCCCTTTTCTTGGTCCCTCGACTAATACTACCACTCATACCCATTCGGGTCCATACCTTATGGTTACTAGGATCGCTGAAGGCTGAAAGCTGAAAAGACGTCGGATGCGGCACGGCTCCTCTCGACAGGGATATAAGGTTACTTGTGGGAAAGACGCCTACGTCTTATTATGGCTTGTTTTGAGCTCTACCAACTCTTTGGTACTATAATTACGCGGTTATTGATAAGTCGATCAGGTTACCATTCGTTGTCGTGGCCCGTAGTCCGTAGTCCGTAGTCGTAGTCGTCGTTGTCGTTGTCGTTGCCGTGTTCGTGCGAGATCCTTTTTTTTTAAATGCACGTACAATGTTCCACTCGCCGCCCTTCTTCTCCTTCGTCATCATCTTCTGTTGCTGCTGCTCCTCCGAGCAGTGCCAGGACAATGCGTGAACACGCAGGACTCGAGGGAATCTAAATTACGTTTATACCGACCGGATACCCGCTCTTCGTTTGTACCCTCATTGTACACTCCATTCTTCGCTTCTGTCTTTCCATTATTCCGTGTATAAATATATTTTGCGTTGAGGACGCTTATTTCCTCCGAGGTCAATCAATTGAATTTTGAAAAAAGGAACCTAAGGGAAGGAATCATTATTATATCACCACCTTCTCTCACTTGGAAGTATGTAGTTATTCGTTCCTAGCAAAATCCCCTATCCAAAAATAGAAGGAACAAAAAAAAACGAGTTCCCACGTGTGAAGAATTTATTTGACAAGATATAAACCTCTCATCGACATTCGCATAATCTCAAATTAATCGCATCAAGAGGAAGAAAATTGTCCAGGTACATCAATTTAGACTCGAACATGATCGGTTACGCTCGATAACCAGCACATGCCATTACCATAATTGCATTACGAAGAAGTAAGATGAATTCGACGCGGGTCGTTTTTAAATAACAAATAAAGAAAAAAGATGAGAAATAAAAAAAACATCCATAAAGACGTCCATGTTACACAGTTCGATGATTCGATCCATGTGAAGTTTGAGTGACAAGCTATGAGCAACGTAGCCACGAGAAACAAGGGGCCCATTTCGAACTTACGCGGCACATCAAAGGTGCTAATGCTCGTCTCCCTTACTTTCTCTTTCGTAACCTCCCCTTGTATATTCTTTTTCCTTCCCTCTTCAACAGTGTCTGTACACTTTTGATCGGTTGTTTCTTCTACTTCTTCTTTTCTTCTCTTACTTCTTCTTCGTCATCTTATCAGGATTATATCTCCTTTCCTCTCGCTTTTTAGTATAAGATCGCCACATCATAACTTCTTTCCGTCTCCTTTTCCCATCGTCGATTCGAATCTCGCGTGTTCTTTTCCTTCACCGTCTATGTTTGAAATGCACAGGTGTATCGATGCACATCATCAGATCATACGTATATATACAAATATACATGATAAATCGACACAAAATGTATACAGGTGCGTGTGCAATGAGCACATGGAGTATCAAAGAAGGCTGGACGATAGTTTAATGCATTTCTTTGTTTTCGTGTAACATTCGTTGCTTTGTTTGTTTGCTATTGTTTTCGTTTTTGATACCAATGTGCGCGAAAATTGAAGGAATTTGTAATATCTGTTTAGAGTTTCATAAGGTTATTGATCTTGCTTCTAATATACTTGATTAATAATTATCTTAGGTCCGGGCGTTTTATCAAGGAACATAGAGCGTTGTATCAGTGATTGTGAGTTATAATCCTTGCTTATCTCTCGACTTGGTTTCGCTCCACACATGGGAGCAATGAGGAAATCAAGTATAACTCTTGAATACGTAGATTATTGATATAATTAATGAATTCGATGTAATATCCTACAAACTTGTTTTGACATTCTTTATAGTATTTTTTGAGTATGATTGGATTAAATCGATAGATCGTATCATATCGAACCGTGAAAAAGTACTGGATATATTTCGAAGACAAGAGTCCGTTAAAATATTCTACATACTAATAATCTATAATAATACATCGAATGTTGATTGAACTGAATTTATGTAAAAGTTTAGAATATTCGTTGTGAATACAGGGAGTCTACCCAGCCAATGCGTCTTCATGTACTATCACCGTCGTTTACTTCCGGTCACGGAATTGTTTATCAATACTGGGACAACATTGATATCAATCTTCAATCAACTTTCAAAATTAACTTTAGGTGGGTGAGCCTGCTCGACGCAGAGGCATAAAAATATTCCAAGAATTATCCTTCAATTGAGCAAAGGCTGAATCAAGCCGGCAATTGATCTATACTCCAGAAAATGTTTGAGACAATTTTGTAAGGATGGATATTTTTACCTTATGTTTCATTAGTTTTCGAGAAAATTTCAAATTATTTCATTCAAAACCTGACTTTTGGGTGGGAAATCGATTTTCTAACCAAAAAGTCGATTTGAAAATTATTTGAATGCCTCAAAGGATTAATTTCTCATTCGACAAATCCTTTTTCCAAATTCGATTCGTTTTTTCGCTCAAAGATCGGCTCTGCAAGCGCAAAATCAATTTATTCACTCAAGAGTCGATTCTCCTTCCGAAATCGTCTTCAAGCGACCCATCTCTTTTGTTGTCCGACAATCAAATTTTGTTTTAAACTTGACTTTTCCAGCCCTAAAACGATTTTTTTCGCCAGAAAGAGCGATTTCTTCAAAATAAAACCAACCTGTTTCATTCGTTTATTGATTCCCGTTTGAGACGATCGATTTTTCACTCAAAAGTCAAATTTTCAGCAGGAAAAATCGATTTTTCTCACTTCGATTCAATTTTCCGTTCAAAAATCATGTTCCAATTGATTTTTACACACTCAGTGGAGAGTTTATTTGTATTTAATAAAGCTTGTTTTGGATCGTTACCTATAAATGAAGTTTGTTAACTGTTAACAACCCTCATCTGTGGGTAATGCGCCATGTTCGTGTATAATAAACATTTAATTCAATTTATACAACTTCTCGAAATCGGGAAGCGAGATTCGGAAAAATTCAGAAAAATTTATGAACAAATCTTCGTTGACTGGTATGTCACCTTGGAATGGAGCACAAATTCCAAAAGAATTCGTACACTGGACTTTAATAATTCGTTGACTTTGTCTACTCCCTCGCCAATGGAATTCACTCTTCATTTTGATCGTCGAATTAATGAAAAGAGTCAAGGAATTATTAAAATCCAGTGTACGAATTCTTCTCGAATTTGTGCTCCGTCTCAAAGTGATAATGTCCGGCGGACATTTGAACCTCCGGGGGACGTCTGAGGGACGTATTTGGGCGTTCCATGCACGGAGAGAAAAAATTTGCTGACGCAGCAAATCGAGGTATTATATATAGAATAGCGAAATTTTTTGCTGACCTAGCTAAAAATTTGCTATAACAGCAATCGTGTTAGCTACGGCAGCAATTTTTTAGCTGTGACAGCAAAAAATGTTTGCTCCGCCAGCAAATTTTCAGTATTATATATAGAATAGCAAACAAATTTTGCTGGGATAGCAAACATTTTTTGCTGCCACAGCTAAAAATTCGCTGTCGCAGCTAACAAGATTGCTGGAACAGCAAATAGTTTGCTGTCACAGCAAAAAATTTGCTGCTCTGGCAAAAGGAACCCAGCAAAAGTAGATTTCGCTGCCACAGCGAATTCCTTTTTCTCCGTGTGGACGTACACAGACTTTAGTTTCTGTTGGGGTAGTCAACGAGAATTTTAATTACTAATTTTTTCCGTGTCGTTGGTTGAATTTTTCGGGGAGATTTGGAGAAATTCAGAGACAAGTAACTTGAGAGAAATTTCTGATCCAAAATTTTAGAAGAAGCCAGGGGGTTCCAAAGGGATTTGAATAAAACAGAAACAGTTTCAAGAGGATTCAGGACAATTCAGGGGCAAGTAAATGTGGGAAGATTTCTGATTAAAAGTTTTGGAGGAATTCAGAAGGTTTCGAAGAAATTCAGAGAAATTCCAAGCGAGGAAAACTCTGCGTTGAATTTTCCAGAAAAAACTGGGAAGTTTGCTCAGAATAGGAATGAATATGTGATGAAAAGTTCGCAGTTGTATGTTTATTTAATGTGAAATAAAGGTAGAACAGAATTTCTACTTTTCCAGTCTATTTCCAAATATGGCTAACCCCAAATATCCAAAGATTCTTTCAAATATAAAACAAAAAACATCTATATATAAAAGAATAGACATTTGTGAGGATAGAGATATTTAGAATTAGTCATGTTTGAGAGTAGACTTATTTGGGATTAAAGATATTCAGGAACGGGGAGTCATTTGAGAACGTAGAAATAAAGAATAGAGATGTTGCTGAAGTTTGAATCGTTTATTGAAACGAATTGGTAATCGAATAACAAAATATTCAGCTGCTAAAAACCCAAACTCTTGCAGCACATTGATTCTTTATTCGATGTTTATAGTTACGAGGAGTTCATTCGAAAAGATAAATAAGGTGAATGGCTATAATTTCGTCACGTTAGGGAGATGGATATTATTTCGTCAGGGTATGATAAAATTGATAAATCAAGCTCTTGTGAGCAAATTATGAATATTTTTCGGTATAAAACATGACAAATGCATCTCATGATCACACTAAACATACTCAATTTGTTTACAATTGCTTAATGATCAATTTTATCAATGACATGACGAAATAATATCCAGTGACGAAAATATAGCTATTTACCTTACCGATGATTTATCAGATTTTGTGTTTGCCTTTTTTTTCCGTTTCTATGAACAATTCAAAATTCAGGAACATGAATGGAATTCTTGTTTCGCCAAAAAAAAGGAGAAAGAAGAGTCTTCAAACGGCATGACTTCCTCCCTTCATTAGTAAAATTTATTGAAATTTTGAAGATTTATTCGCATGGGATATTACAATTTTCATCATTTACTTTTCAATCAATTTAACGTCGAGTAGCAAGTTTTTTTTAGCAGCACAAAGTTTGTGGATTGTTTTCAAAACGTTCTAAAAATGTTGTAAACCCGTTCAAACAACCTCAACGTTCTTTGAATGGTTAAAAAAGTTCCGAGTGCACAAAAAGATCGAGTTTATCAATATCCAACTATCAGAAGAGCATCGCTGAAGATTCTTCATTGTGAGTTGACAAAAATTTCGAAGTGGAAGTATCAAAACATCATACAATTATTGTCAACTTACGGTAAATTCGCTTCGAGTTTTGGTAAACTCGCTACGAAGATTCTTTAGCGATGCTGTTTTTCTCTAAAGTGATCGCCATCTTTTCAAATATGAAAAAAAACTCAATCTTTCAGTGCGCAGTTGAGATAATTCTTCGGAGAATTGTTTGAAAACTGCTGACGAAGCGAGCCTTAGTTTCTCCAGCACTTCCAAGGCAGCAATGACGTCCTGCACGCAGAGAAGTGCCTTTTTAGAAAATAGCAGAGTTCACTATTTAATATAGCAACACTTGTTTCTAATATGTTTTCAGTAGATTGAGCTATGTAATTTACTGATTATGTGATATAAAGATATATGATGTGTTACAAAATGCAATTCCACGTAGCATCTTCGTGAACCACGGCGAGGATTAGCAATTTCTGTAATTTGCATCGCTGAATTTGAATTTCATGTGCCTACAAATCATAATGCGATGTGATATAATTTACTATTTTACATATCGGGGGCGGCTGTGCTACATATGACAGCGAACTTTCCTATTTTTTGAAGATCTCTTTTCTCCGTGTGGTCCCAAACATCGACATCGTCACCGATGGGGTGTACGTGGCTTCTACGTAAAAGTTATGTGGAGAATCAGTGGATAAGGTAGGTGGGTCAATGGAGAGTCAACGCAAAAATGTCCGCATAAAACATGGCATTAAGAGGAGGTTCTGATCTAGCGTCTCCAAAATAAGGTGATTTTCTCAAATTTTTTGTTCATGGAAGGAAGTAAATAAAGAACTCGTGGAGGTTCACACTTGTTAATTGAGTCTTTAAGGACATGAAAAAGTTTTTTCCAGTGAAAAATAATGCCATGGGAATTGTTGATACGTGTTGAAACATACAAAAAACAGTCAATAACCACACGTTGTGAATTAGTAATATTCTTGCGTTGATTCAACGTAAAAATGTTGCGGCAGATCACGTGTTTTTCAACCATAAAATAACGTCACATCAACGGTTTGAACATCGTTTAAAAGACGTCAAATATTGACGTGTCCCAATGATGGTTCTAAAACGTGAATTGAATCCAACAAATTATTTTGAAAACTTTTCATTCAATATCGAGAACAATAGTACTTCTGAGTATGATAGAATTTGGAAAGTATGCCACACTATTTACTATCTTGCTCTTTGTTGAAATTTTAACCATTGTTTGGTTTCGTTCGACATTTTTAGCAGAATATCTTCAACTGAAGTTCAAACACAAGGTGTTATAAACATACATTTTAAACGCGTGATTCAAAACCGTTCGAAACACGTTCTTTAAGGATGTCGTTTGATGGTTATTTTTGAATATTAGTTCAAATTACACGTCATCAAAACGTAATTTCTGGTCGTCTATTTCCCTATCAAATTTCAACTAAAAATCACCGTTATGAAATTAACGACTGACGTCCGTTTGACAGTCTAACGTTCTTTCCACGTTGAAATAACGTGTGTGTATTTATTGGGATAGTACTTACAAAAATTATCAGAAATCAAAAATCCAATAATTTTTATGAAATATATCATATTTGTTGGAAGTTGTACCAATAAAACCAATGAAAAGTCAAAAATTGAAAAAATGACAGACATGCAAACTTTTGGTAGCGTTTTTTCACCTTTTTTCTCTCTTTAAAGTGCTGTAAAAAGAAAAAAAGGCAAATGTCATCTCCATTGAGGTTCATCCTCCAATAAATTGAATCAGCTTTGAAATAAAAAAAAAAAAAAAATGATCCGTCCAGTAGTTTTTGAGATATCGTTGAGCCAAACTTGAAAAACATGATTTCGGGAAAAACGCCTTTAAAGTTTCGGGATACGAATCATTTTGCTGAAGTTTGAATCGGTTATTGAAAGGAATTAATAATCGAATAATCAAATACTCAGTCTTAACCTCAGTTGAAGATCCGAAATCTTGCAGCACATTCTTTCAACGATGTTTTCAATTTAAAAAAGTCAGTTTGAGAAGATCAATAATGATGGTTCATCATATTTTGTGAGTTTGAATTTTAGCTTCGGTTTTATAAACGATTCAAACTTCTACAACATTACGAATCCTTCAATTTGAGAAAATTCTTTTCATGTACCTCAAGACCCATTCAATGAGTTTCAAATAACTCGAGCTCTTAATTTACTTCCTTCTTAAGAAAAAAAATTCGAGAAAATCACCTTATTTCTGACTTTGCTTGATGAGAACCTCCCCGTAATTATATTAATATATAGTATTATATTATTATTATATATAATGAAATTCTTGGAGATTTTTGTGGAATTTGATACATATGGATTGTGCGCTAAGTTCAACTTCTAATGCATGATATAAGAAATTGAAAAATTTAGTCTCAATCGTAGCTAACACACCACCCTCTGGAGAGCTTGAACGAGTTCAACTTCGATTGAGAAACGAGAGAGAACATAAAGCTTTGGCAAACATTCAAAATAGATCAACATAGATCAGCCTGAAGCTCCGTTAGAGCCAACTTTTAGGTTCGTAAACGTTTGACGAAATTTGGATGAACATTGGAATGTCCGCTTGAAATTGGTTTCGAGAAAGACTCATAGAACGTTTATTGAAGGTTCTCGGAAGATTCATTCGAGTTTCAATTGAGCATGTTTCAGAGAGAATTATAATATTCCTCTGTTGTTCATTTTTTCGTGAAATTACAAAATTGAACCTCCAGCGAATCTTCGGTAAATCTTAAATGAACGTTCTGTGAACCTTCCTTGAAAGGAATCATTTACTACGAGCTTTTCGAACTTGGCCAAACTATTACAGCTGAGCGTTACCGGGCCCAGCTGATCAAAGTGAGTGATGCTCTGGAGGAAAAAAGACCATTTACGGGGCAAGGAAGCCGAAAAGTGATGCTGCTGTATGATAATGCACGTCCACATACAGCAAAACCAACCCAGGAACTCATCTTCAATTCAAACTGGGAAGTTGTACCCCATGCGGCATATTCACCAGACTTAGCTCCTTCTGATTATTACTTATTTAGATCAATGTCGTCATATTTGAAGGAGCAGCACTCCATGAATATCGAAGGTGTCCGGAAATGGCTGGATAACTATTTTGTTTCAAAACCACCAAGTTTCCATCGTGAAGGCATTTATCTACTACCCGATAATGGCAGAAGACTATAGATAATAACGGCGAATATTTTAATTGATAATTCTTGAAAGGAGTATTTTTTTAATAAAATTGAATTGAACAAAAAAAAAGCCGAGTTTCAACTTGCACACCTAATATCTTCTGCAAACCATCAATCACAGACTTTAACGATACAGGTTTATTCGATATCATAATTAATTCTCACCCATTTCACCGGTTATCACGATAAAATTAATTCGTTTTAACATTCGATAACCGATAAGTACATCTAATCCATCCGTTAGATTCTATTCAACAAATAATTCAGTCTCACGACTAATCGATTCCTCTCATGTATGTTTTGACTCGTCACATTAAACGTATGAGATACCGATGAGATTCATTGTGAAACCATTCAGACTTATCAAAATAAAAGAAATTCCTTTACCTAGGCCTCCGACCTTCTCCTCTCTCTTTCATACATTGACATTCAATTCCCGTAATCATATATTTTTCCCCAACAAACAACACCAGAGATAATTAATCCAAGAAAATATGAATTCAAACCCGTTAATTCAGAAATAATAACGTTGTGCGCATCGACAGGAACGATAAAAGAGTAGCGAAGGATCATCTATAAGCTATATATAGCTGTTGTCGTTGAGCCAACACCACCATCATAGGGCACCTACAGAATATAACGCATTAAATTTGAAGAGGATCCTCTGGCTAATAAATCTGTTTGCAATTAGCGAATTTTGCACGCGAGTATACACGTAGAGATGTTTTACACCGGAGCGAGAATAAATGACGTCATGAAGAACGGGGCCTCGATGACCGCCCGTTGCGAGAAACGGGCCCGGAGGATGGAAGAAGTTTCATCCACTGAATCCCTTCTTCCTTACCACCACCTCTCATTCTTTCATTCTTCCTTTCTTTCTTTATCCGTGGTATTTTGCTACTCTGTCCTCATCCCACCCCATTCTCAATAAATATCCCGCGGCTTTGAAAGCCCAGCGGGACTTGATCTACGACACCCATGCAAAGGGCGAGAAGGGGGAAAAGAGAGAAAAACAGAGAGGAAAAGAGATAGCGCGAAGGGAACGTTTCAGGAATGAAGGTAATGGAGATATCTTAGCGGTGGTAACCCGCGCGACGCGTTATGCAAATAGGATTGCCCTTTACACGCCAAGTCGACTCGTAATTGGCGATCGCAGAAATGGTCTTTCTTTCCTCCTGTTTCTCTCTCTCCCTCTCTGTTTCTTCCCTCGAATTCTCTTCTAAGTTCATTTCTTCCGATAAGTAATATATTGCTTAAAAAATATGAAAAATAATATTATTTTCACACATACCTTCATCGTTATTCTTCAAATCTTGATTTATGAGTGTCATAGAGTTTCGAACTCATATCCAAAAACGTTCGTGGAAATTATCTATATCGTGAGTGATCATTTATCTATTTGGTTACGAACCTACGTTATGTTTTAAAAAACATAGCTCTAGCCATCGCTAGAACAGGTTCATTGGTTACACTCGGACATTAATATAGACTGGTGATATAAATTTTCTACAAATCGACCTCCGTTATCCATTCCCACGCGGTATATGATATCAGTACTGTGGGACTGTAGGACGTTAGCAACATAAGAATACTTTCTTCGATAATATAAATGAGATTGCAGATCACCCTGTTATATATCTTTGAGCTTGAAAAGGAAGTTCTGATAAAACGTTGTTGAACCTCGTCCTTTTCGAAAAAGAGATTTTTCCTCTGAGTATGGATTGGAGTGAAGGTTATCAGATATTTCCTTAATTAGAAGACAGAGGGAGTGTTTAATTTCCCCACTGAGCAAACGCGAAGATTAAACAGAAGCATTATTTAGCTCTTGAAAGTCATATTTTGGCGGTAATATTTAATCATCGATCGCTTATCCGACAATGCTTATTTTATTACTTGAAAAATCACACCGCGCGGTATTAATAACATGTTTCGAGTAAAATGGAGAAACAAGTTTTGAAATAACACACGAAAGATCGATTCACCTATCATGTAATTAACCTACGCGTATCGAGGGTAGGCTTTGAACGAGAAATATGTTGAAGCGAATGTATAGAAAATATATGAGAAGCCAAGAGAAATTCATAACACCTTGGATGCAAGACTTAATTGCCCGATCGATCGATCTCTTGTATACGGAAGGACGATAAAGATCATATATATTGTATGATACCTCATTACATGATAATTTGATGTTGCGTTACACTGTACACACTCTAAATGTATGACGTTCATTATTCTTCGCGTTGCAAGAGAAATGATTTTGTAAACGGTGCTTATAAGGTAAGAATAAATACACGATACAGATTCAACATGCTTTACAAAGATCTTCTCCAACATTTTCAGAAGAGTGGATTGAGGGTAAAAATTGGAAATAATTCCAGTGCCGGTCCTGGCAAGTAGGATAACGCTTCGAATGAGACAAAATACAGAACAGTACTTCTTGGTACCAATCGATGAACATTTGAACAATCAAATTGTTTCACGCAGTTTGATTTTGTGAGATGGAAATATATTTGTTGGATTTTCTATCAAAGCATTTCTACGTGGGATACTAATGAATCAGAAACACGTGACATAGTTTTCCAAATAAACCGTGAAAGATTTGGTTAGAATGGGACAACACACGTGGTACGTGCTTCAGGCACGTTCCTTCTTTCGAGTATTTTGATAAGGCGCCCTCGTCTCGTCAAAGACTACTACTCCCTCTTATACCAACAGCAAGAACTGCAACTGGTACGTTTTACTCGAGGATTTACATAATTAGAATCTATTATTTTTTCAGTTAGCTTGTCACAACGAACGATTTTCGATACACGTGCTTGGCGCGAACAACACCAAACGATGTTTATTCTGATTTGTATCAACCTCGATACGGTAGTTCATATTGACATTCGAATTGAAATCTCATAAAAAAGAACAAGCACAAATTTCCTCAAGTTTTCTTTACAGATCCTGCTTTTCTAAATTAAATTATCGAACATCTTTTGTACTCGATCGAATGAAAAAAAAAAGAAATAATAACTTCAACACGTAATACGAGTGCTGTAACGTCCAACAACCATACTCATCGCGCATGAAAGGGGTATAAAAAGAAAAGAGGATGAAGTGATCGAATATCAGATCAGTCGATCCTCTCTTCTCCCTCTCTGTTCTTGAAGGGTTAAGTACCTTACGTATTCCTCATCACTTGTTCCTTCGCGAAGAGGAGGGCCAGCTTCCGTTTCCGGATTGGCGCGTGAGCTTCGAGGACCTTGAAGAGGATATACGTTGTCATAATGGTACTACTTGGGCACGTGGGAGCCAATGAAAATTTCAACAATATCAAAGGTGTCTGTCTAACACTTGATGAGTATAATAAATCCTTCAAATTCTTTTGACAACTGGAAATTAGTCAGAGATTCGAAAACATCGTTTGATCCTCGAATACCTACAATTCTATATCGTTTGAAAATCTAAATAATCCATCCATGCACAATCATTAATACGGATTACGGGACGGAGTTACGTATTCGACAGGGTCCAAACACGTTTTCTCCCTTCCCTGCTGATCTATTTCCGAGTAATCCTTCGTACAAACTAACAAACAGTATGCCAGCTGTTGACATCAACGTGTCTCCACGGAATCTCCATGGTAGAAGCTCTTTGGAACGTTTCTACATACGTACCTTCAAACGCGAAAGACTACATTGGAATCGAAATAAAAGATACATATCTCTCAGTTTGTCATAGATCTAACCAAAGAAAAACAACTTTTCCCTGCGATCATGTTTTTATTATTCCAACTGTGAAAGATTCTTTTTTGAGGAAATACAAATATGTGAGTGAGACAATGTTTTCGTAGTACAGAAAATTGATTGAGATCGATAGCCAGGAATTTGTCAATGAAAATTTAAAAAACTATTGCATTCTTATACACTTCGAAACAGCATTAAAATGTTCATAAATCGTAATATTATAAAAAATCTACAAATCTTTTCACTCGCTGATCACCCCCCCCCCCCCTGGTGGAAATATTCCATAAAATCCCATTAAAAGTGTTCAAAGTTCTGATTAAATTCTATTACAAGCCATTGGATTTCTCATTCTTCAATGGGTTAAGAACAATTTCTTTTTTCTATATTTCCTCTCCCCTCCCTCTCTCCATTCTCCTTCCTCTCCGCTCTAGAGAGATCTCTCTATCGAAGGTGCATCTTACGAACATGTAACCACCTGGCCGTGGCCTCAGCTTTCACGCGCAATAAGATTGCTCCTCGAGATTAACGTGTCCATTATCTCGCTAATCGGAAAAGAGTTCGATGCTGTCGAAGGAACCGGCTCTTATTTGTATATCCAGGTACAAGCGTGTGTCCGTGTGTGGACCGAGGCCTCGGTATACGTGTATTTGACGACAGATGCCAAAGATGCAAACGTGCTGGTGTGACGCATCGAAGGTATAGGCCACGTTAGGGTATACGGAGAAAATAAAATGTAGTAGCAAGAAAAACCCCAGAGGGTGGCTAATCTGACTAGCAAATATTTGGATTGTCGCATTCAAGGCATTGATACATCGAGTGGTACGCACCGTGTATGCGAGGAACGGGAAAAAGGAAACCAATGAGAGCAAAGGGGAAGAAGTAGAAATGACTGAAGATGAAAAAGACGAAAGAAGAAATGACCCGGACGCTCGATGACGAGATCGCGTGTTTACGCTGTGTTTGCTTCTAAAATCCCTGGATCCTGATCTTCTTCAATGGCAAAGCAGCAAATTCTGGTATTAAGATGTTGAGATAGACTTGTACATCGAAACCAATGAGTTATTATTGTCGCGAGATGTGTGGGAACGAACACAGCAGATGCACACCATCCGCGATACAAAAATCTTTTCCCTTTCGAACAATAGTCGAAACATCGTATAAAGTCACCGATGATTCAATATTCATTTGATATACATTAAGTTGTGGGATCATCGTAGTATGATGAACAGAGATCTTAATCTGTTTGATCGTGATAAAAAAAAAGGGTGATCGACTGTCTTGGAAATTTGCTTGCTCACTCGTTTGAATCGGGATTCTCCTACGCGTGGAAGAAAGAGATCCGGTCCATGGGACGAGCTGTCACGGGAGAATCTTCTTCTCCACTGCGTGTTCTACATGCCGTTGTAACTATTTCATATATATATATATATATATATATATATATACATACATTCCATGCGCGAAGAAGATGATGGGAAAGACCGTGAGAGATTTAGCTTCTTAACCAAATAGGTCTCTCGGCTTAGGATATATTCTTCTGTATCGTATTCGTCAATAATTTGTGGTCACTCCACCACGTTTAATCTCTTCAAGGTCTTACTGTTCGACCAAGAGGAAAGAAATTTTGTTCGTTTCAATGATATTTTCAACGTTCTCTGCAGGGAAATCTACGGAATTCGTCGATTAAACGCCGAGAGATCATTGCACTGTCGTTTCGAATGGAGTTGTTCCATTCTTTTGGAGTGGAGAGCTCAGAAATTTCAACCACCCATTTTCACTTTGAGAGAACAATATCAAACTATAATTTTCAAACTTTAAGGGAATGATAAGAGATTGGATCGAAAATGCAATCGGATTTGTATATTTACGAATGTCAGAGCGAAGGATAAAACCTTTTCCCACGATTCAAAATACTTTGATGGCCGACGAATTTTATCTGTTCCAAAGAGGATCATTCCACTCTTGAGATTAAGATGTGGTTAAAAAGAATAAAGAAGACCCGAGGATTTATTTGAGAGATACGAGAGTATTTGGAATGCAAATATTAAAATAAAACTTGTTTGTTATTTTGGCAAATGAATCGCACAAACAGTTGATATAAAATATCGGTAAACTGGAAACAAGAATAGATCATAACGTTCTCGTTGTTTGGTATAGAACGTAAAAAACATATACATTTGCATACACTCGCGTAAGAACCGACTATCGAAGATAAACTAGGAAAAAACGACTGATATTGACAATACGACTGTGGGATACGACAGGAGAGTCTTATATTACACCTGTGAAATCCCACGTCCCCATCGACAGATTCATCAATGATTCACGAAGCCAAGAAGACGAAACGTTACACACCGGTCACGCGAAAACTGTACTCCACCATCAAACAGGCTGGATTGGAAACAACTCAACGTAGGGGTAAAAAGATTACAAGGGTTCAAGTATCGTGATCATTTTCCCTCTCGTTCGAATTATTATTTATTTCCAAGGTTGTTGCCTCGAAGTCCTTTACACGAAATACGACCATCGGACAAGAGTATTATTATTTTTTTTCTCTTCCTACAAAATCAGAAGATTTATAAATATAATGAACTGGATGCAATTATTCTCCCTTCCCCCCTGCTCCGTCGTATCAAGACTGCTACCGCATCATTCCCATTTATAAGTACCATTCATTGTTGGTGACCATTCATTCACGAAGATGTGGCGCAATCGTGAATCGAGTAACCTGACGTGGGCGAAAGCGGCGCAGATATCCACTTGACCCGCGCCTGAACGGTATATTTATCTATCTAACTAAGGTCTGCGGTGTCAACACAAGTCAACACAAGTCAACAGTGGTCAATAAGCGATCAAGTGGCCACACAGCCCACGCCAATCATCGTTTTCCACGATCATGTCACGGTTTGTCTCACGTCGTGGTCGTAAGTTTCAATGGTTTTTGTGAAAACTAGATTAGATGTATCTTGTTTAGGTCTGGAGCTTCGATCACGCGACATGTGTTCGGATAAAGACTCCTATGATTTCTGAATTTCAAAGAGTTGAGAGTGAGTGATTTCTCAAATTGAACAAGTTAAATCCTATGATTTCTGCAGTTGATACTTGACCGCTGAATAGAATCGGTGAGATTTCACTGTCCCATACAGCATCTGGAGGTTCTATCAACATCCTCGGAACGTCTTCTGAAACATTGGAATGTTCTGAAAATGTTTCGGGACGTTCAAGAAACATCGCATGTATATACCAGGGATGTACGAATGTCTGGTATAGTTTTATTTAGGTTTCCATGGAACGTTTATGAGACATTGAAATTGAGAATTTGTTAATGTTCAAACTTTTGTCAAATCTTCCAATATTCTCCATTCGGAGCCGATGCAAATGAACTGCGGTGGAGCCTGTATCGATGGATCCGACAAATTACATTTGCATCCTTTTAATACATCGCATATAATACAATTTTGTTCCGCGCCAATTTTAAGGTTATGTGAATCTTGAAAGATTCACTTAATTCTTGATAATTTATATTTTGTCAATAGTTTCGAACTGCGGAAATGAAATATTCTCAAACATTCAATACAAAACATACTTTTATTGGTGTTCAATGCTTTTGTCCTTAGTAAAACTATAAATATAAATTTGTATAGGTTAGAGATAAAATACTTAGTTTTCATATGACGTTTCGAGAACGTTCTAAAAAAGTACCACAGCATTTGTCAACAACGTCCCCAAAACGTGTTTTCCAGCACATTGAATGAATTTTCTCAAAATGTTCAGGAAATATACTTAACAGCATAAGCAGTTATGCTGTCGGAAGTGTTACTCACTGATCGAATCAGTGATACTCCACTGCGAAGATCAGTTAATATGCATTGATTGTGATTAAGGGGCTATACCACTGTGACACTTTAAGAAAAATCGATTTTTTTACCTTTTTCAACAGTTTGTACCCTTAAAAATATCCTGTCAAAATTCCAAGGCCGTATCTCAAATATTATCCGAATGCCAGCCTGCTAAAGAGCAAATGGTTGCCTCTCAAATTTACACACAAAAAAATTACTTGTTGTAGTTACCACAATTTGGAATGAAATTTGTAACAGAGACAATTTTGGAGTGTAATTTACTACAATTGACATTAAATGTACTCTAACTTAGTTGAAATCACCACATTTTGTTTGAAATATTAATAGAAAGTGTCCCGAAGTGTGAATCGATAGTAAAATCTTTAAACAAGTTCTTCTCGAAATGGGATTTTTCAAATTTGCTGCCATCATAACTCGAAGAACAATCAACCGATTGACTTGAAATTTCAACCGAGTGTTCTCGGGTGTATTTCTTCTACGGTGGACCACGATCTTTTTGATTGGATAATAATTGTCGATTTGACAATGGAAAAACGACCATTTTTTAGGCAAAACAACATAGCTTTTTTTCAAAACCCTGCCATTTTGTCAGATTTCGACATTTTTCCAAAATCCTGGTTCACCGTACGGAGTATACCTTCTAGTTTGACGTCATTTTTGTTTTTTTTCATTTCAGCCACTTAAGCGACCGGTATGGTGGCAGCAGTTGGGGAAATGTTTTTTTTACGCCTCCGAAGGCAGCGCATAAGTCGCTCGTATGTCGATATTTTTGTACCAAAAAATTATATAATATACCCACGTAGAAATTGACGGATGGTCCAGTACCGGCTCGATACAGGCTGCCAGTGTGCAACCGTTGGCGGCCGGTGTCGGTCGGACTACGGAATGATAACGCCAAATAACTCTGATCCGGTACCGGTTACCAAAATCGATTCAGTACTGGAAATCAGTGTAGCTCCGACATTGGGAACTAATACTACTAGTATTGATCGGTATTCAAGTATCAACGACTGTTACTCAACCGTTATTTGCGCTATTATAAATTTGGAAGGTTTTGAATGCATTATCAAAATTTCTGCACTAGGGGGAATTTAGAGTGAAACTTACTATTGGATCATAGAATGACCGCCAACGGTTGCAAACAAGCAGCCTGTATCAAGCCGGCATTGGACCATTTGTCAATTCCTACGTGCACTGAAAAAAGGCTGGTAACAGTTATCAAATGATATTTTTGAATATGACCAATCAAATGTTCGATAACATTAATCGAATATTCAATGATGTTTATAAATTATGTTTATAATTATCGAATATTTAATAGATATTATTGATATTTAATTAATGTTATCGAATATTTGATTGGTCATATTCAAGAATATCATTTTATAACTGCGACCTGCCTTTTTTTCAGTGGCGCCAATCAAGTCTTCTCTCAAAGTATACGAGATATTTATTCACATTGGTTCGGTGCCGAATCAACGTTGGAGGCCAACGCTTGTGTATTAAAATTGTGCCGTTGTTAATCCAACATTGGTGGAAGAGTGGTCAATAACGGTTGGTTCAAATATCGAACCCGTACCGATACGAACTTAAAATAAAGTCGGTTAAGTACCGATCCGCAATCGGCAGACAACCGGTGGTGGCCCATACCTTTGCAGTACCGATCCGTTCGTCACCATCGGCTCAGTACCGGAATTTCTACGTGGGTAGTTGAGTTATGAGTCAATATATCCTCACAGTTTCAGAACATTCGATGCAATACTTTTTTTTCGAAAAATTCCGAAAAATCACCTAAGTTTTAAGCGTTCACAGTGTTATAGCCCCCTAATTTGGAGTGGTCGATTTTCCACTACAATCAGTGAGATCTCACTGTTTCAAATGTAGAGAATCAGGTTTCAAAAGTAAATCTCGTTGATTCGAGTGGTGTTTTCACATAAAATTCATGCAATAGTTTAGTGTCAAATGTTGAAAACTTTCCATCCAAACATCAGAGATTTTCATTTGGGGTTGAACCAAAACAAACTTTTGGTATCAGCAAGTTCCAATACACGTCCTATGTTATAGTTGGTAAAAAGTTTGCTATTACAATAAAAATCTTCCTTTTCTAATAATTGCTTGCTGATCCAGCAACAGACTGCTAGAATATTCATTGAATTGGCAAATGTCTTGATAAAACATCGAGATTTTTGCGATAACATCAAATGTTTCGTCGATTTAGCAAAGCAGATTTTTTAGAATTGCTTTTTAAGCGACAATTGCTTCCTCGCAAAGAGGAAGCAGAGTGATCGTTTCGGAGGCCCGAAAATGTTTTTTTCTCCAAACCCAAAATTTCTTACACCAATCGACTCCCCAAAACTCGGAGAACAATTTTGGTCTGGTGTCCGATGTCCGTCTGTCTGTTTGTCTGGCTGTCTGGCGTCTGTATGTCAACATTTACACGAACACGCATATTTTCCGTTTGAGTTATCCAATCGTCATGAAATTTCTATCACAGTTGGAGATGAGCAATTGTAGCAAAAATTTGTCTTTTTTGCGAATGCGCATATCTTCGCTCCCTATTATTCAATTGCAATAAAATTTATATTACGCTCTAGTTATGATCCGATAGTGGTTCCATACGAGTTTCATCGCAGTCGGTTGAAAATTGTGGAAAATTTATTTGTGCGATTCGCATCATTTTACAACATTTCAAAAACATGTGTCTTTCCTATGTCATTATCATCCGAATGCCATAGAACTTTGAGGATATGCAACCCACGAGGTGTTGATTGTACAATATAAATTCCAGGCAAATCGGTGTTTAGGCGAAAAAAGGGTAAGCGCTGAGCTTCGAAACGAAATTTGAGAATTTCGTAAATACCGCTATCATGCGGATATCCTTCGTTCCTTTCATTCGATTGTTATGAAATTTCTGCCACAGTTTTATGCAGTGTCGATAAGCGTCCCAAATCATTTTCAATCTAATCCTTACAGGGAAACGGGCAGGGGAAGAAAAAAAACCTGCCAATTGGCACACGGCTTCCTCTTTTGTACATCTGTTGCAAATTCGGGAGGGAGCAAAATTTCAGTGTCGATAATGATCCCATATAAGTTTCAAGTTGATCTTTCCAGAAAAACGGGAGAGGGGGAGGAAACATGTTATCGACAATTTTGATTCTGTAACCGTACGTCTCTTCGCTTCCCGTTATCCGATTGTAATGAAACTTATACCACGTTTCAGTTATGGTCCCATGGGGGTCACATATGAGTTTCATCCCGATCGGACAACGGGTAGCGAAGAGACGTACAGTTACAAAAAAAAATTGTCGATAACATGTTTCCTCCCTCTCTCCCGTTTTTCTGCAAAGATCAAGTTGAAACTTATATGGGATCATTATCAACACTGAAATTTTGCTCCCTCCCGAATTTGCAACAGATGTACAAAAGAGGAAGCCGTGTGCTAATTGGCAGAGTTTTTTTCTTCGCGTATGTGAAAAAAATTTCTTTAATTACATATTCTTTATATACAATTATATATCACTTATATTTATATATATATACACTTCCAAGCCGCACCAGAATATACTATGAACGTTCTTCGAATATTCGAAATATGTTCTATGCACATTCGAATGAGACCGTGCCCTAGCAGCAACGGAAGTTCAAAGTATATACGAAATAGAAACGTTCGTAGAATGTACGAATGAGATACGAAGAACATATAATGAACGTTCATGGAATCTTCGAATGAGACTGTTTTAAATATACTTAGAACGTACATAGTACATTCGAAATGTACGATATTCATTCAATCGACGTTCGATTGACGTACCGTCGTATATTCGATTACATACGTTCGATGAACATGCATAGCACCTATGAAACGGTCTCATTCGAATGTACATAGAACATATTTCGAATATTCTAAGAACGTTCATAGTATATTCTGGTGCTACTTGGGTCTATAGGTGCTACACGGAGAAAAAGGGATTCGCTGTGGCAGCGAAATCTACTTTTGCTGGGTTCCTTTTGCCAGAGCAGCAAATTTTTTGCTGTGACAGCAAACTATTTGCTGTTCCAGCAAATTTTTAGCTGTGGCAGCAAAAAATGTTTGCTATCCCAGCAAAATTTGTTTGCTGTTCTATATATAATACTGACAATTTGCTGGCGGAGCAAACATTTTTTGCTGCCACAGCTAAAAAATTGCTGTCGTAGCTAACACGATTGCTGTTATAGCAAATTTTTAGCTAGGTCAACCAAACATTTTGCTATTCCATATATAATACCTCGATTTGCTGCGTCAGCAAATTTTTTCTCTCCGTGTATCCATATTCATCGAACGTATGTAACCGAATATATGACAGCACGTTGATTGAACGTCGATTGACTGTATATCGTAGATTTCGAATGTACTGCGTACATTCTAAGTATATTTAAAACAGTCTCATTCGAACATTCTATGAACATTCATTATATGTTCTTCGTATCTCATCCGTACATTCTACGAACGTTTCTACTTCGTATATACTTTGAAATTCTGTTGCTGCTTGGGTATATACGTCTCCATGTAATTCAATTCAACGATACTTATATAAACTGCAGTGATTATATATAGAATATATATAATTCTTTTTGACAAGGATGCGTTTCAAGTTCTCCAAAATTTTAGGTGATAAATTGATGCAAACTTCTCATTTAATTTAATCGTTCAAGATCTGAATTGAAAATCTTGTGTTCGAGTCTTAATGAGATCAAGGTTCTGTGAATAAGGATTCAATGGTGGAGAAGTGTACACTGTAAACAAACATCAGTAAATCAACAAGAATTAATCCAAAGATAAACACAAGCGAATTCGATAAATACGAATTTGTTGGAAATTTTCCCCTCCTATAATCGGATAATTTACCGGAGTTGTTTTTACAGTGTGATTATTTTTGCGAGAATCAGAATAACAGTCCATTCAAAAAGCCCGTAGGATAACACATAGGTGGCGTTACTAGATTTTTTTCCATATGATTTTTATTTAGTACTAACCTTCAAACGATACGTGTGTAATTTTAACATCGATCTGACTATTGATTCGTGAGTTATACCATTTTGTGTGGAGCAACTTTTGTTATTGAAAAAAAAATGGAAAAAAATGAATTTCGAATTTTGATAAAACATTGCTTTTTGATGAAAAAAAATACAGTGAAATAAACAGTATCCGGGCTCCGCTCCATCGAGACAAATGGTAGAGAAGTGGGTTGTTGAATTTAAACGTGGTCGTACCAGCACAAATTATACAGAGCGCAGTGGACGTCCAAATCAGGCTGTTATTCCAGAAAACATTGAAAAAATCCACAAATTGGTTATGAACGATCGCAAATTGAAGGTGCACGAGCTAGCTGACATTATAAAGATATCAGATGCTAGTGTTTTTACCATTTTACACGAACATTTGGGTATGCGAAAGCTCTGTGCAAAGTGGGTGCCGCGTGAGCCCACAGTCGACCAAAAACAACAACGAATTGATGCTTCGGAGGAGTGTTTGGCGCTGTTAAACCGCAATAAAATCGAATTTTATCGTCGATATGTGATAATGAATGGAACATGGCTTCACCATTACACCCCAGAATCCAAAAGACAGTCAACTGAGTGGACAGCAGTCGACGAATCGAATCCAAAGCGAGTAAAGACGCAACAGTCGGCCGGTAAGGTAATGGCGTCTGTATTTTGGGATGCGAAGGGAATAATATTCATCGACTATCTCCAAAAAGGAACCCCCATCAACAGCGACTATCACTGTGCACTTTCAGATCGATCGTAGGCTGAAATCGCAAAGAAAGTGTTGTTCCACCAAGAAAATGCACCGTGTCACAAATCGATGAAAAGGATGACAAAATTGAATGAATTGGGCTTCGAATTGCTTACCCACCCACCGTATCCTTCAGATTTAGCCCCCAGCGACTTTTTCCTGTTTTCAGATCTCAAGAGAATGCTTGCTGGAAAGAAATTCAAGCCCAATGATGAAGTAATCGCTTAAATTGAGGCCTATTTTGAAGAGAAAGAGAAATCGTACTATAAAAGTGGTATCGAAAAGTTGGAAAATCGCTATACTCGTTGTATCGCCCTCGAAAGCAACTATGTTGAATAATAAAATCGAGTTTGGTCAAACTTTTGTTTTTCTCTTTCTTATCCCACGGAGATATCGAATGCCCTGGTACGAGATCCAAAGAATGCAGTGCTGGACGATGAAAGTTCTTGTAGGACTGTAGAAAGTTCGCGTGGTTTGGTAGAAAATAGATTTATTGTTAATTTTCAACAAGCCCAAGAGAATTTTTGATTGTATAACTTGAAGTTGTTTCTCCCTCAACGATACGCTTTTGCCTATAATCAGGGGCAAGGCTTACAATCCTTGCAAAAATGTCAACTCCACTGTAATAATTATTATCAAGAGATTTTTCTTGCTCCGATGGTCAATTCCGTTCTCCGATCGTAGATGATTGTTTTGCCTTTTTTTCATCAAAAATAGAGAAATTGTTTCTCATTGTGTGAATTCAAGGTGTCTAACATCCGGAAATTGTATAAGAATTCAGCCTACTCGGGAAAAATTCGAGAGAAGTGCGGGAAGTCCTTCAGATATCGGGAATTTATATAGGATGGACCAAAAAATTTTTTGTTAATTTTGTAATATGTCTCTTCGACTGTATTTTCGATGATATCTTTTATGATATTCACTGAGAAACTTCAAATATTTTCCAGAACATTCTTGCGAGTCAAAAAGATATTCAATTTTCTTATGTAAATCATAAAAAATTTGTCAAGATTGCGTTTTCAAAGTAAAAACGGCAATCGGCATGAATAATATCTTTGTATCGTAAATTTACAATATTAAAAGTAACATACCTGATTTTAGAACGATTGTAGAATCAAAACTGACTCAAGTTTGGGAAAACCACATTTAATTGTAGAGACGGTCCGCATGGATATATTTGGTTAAAAAATGTCTGCAAAAACCACGGAATTTTGATGAGAAACCTAATGAATATGGAACAGAAATTTTTCAAACTTTTTTCAGAGATTAAAAAAGTTTGTTAATTTTTTTCAAACAAACAGAAACGAAACTTTTATGAATTTTCAATATGTTTCTGACTATTGACAACAATTTTTGTAGTTCTCAAACACTTCTTCACATATGATATTTGAATATAGTATATGAATGTATTCTTTAAATTCAAAATTTTTCAATAATCAGAGTTGAAAATCTATCAAAGTTTCGTCAGAATTTCTTCAGAGCCCAATTTTGTTCCTATTCGTGTGAAAGAAATTCTTAGAAACTCTGAAAGAAGTTTGCATTGGATGTTCCAAATTTATTAGATGTTTTATCAAAATTTTATAAATTCTCAGAGTTTATCAGAGTTTTCGCAGAGAAAATGCAGTGTTTCTCACATATTATTCGGGGTTTTGGAAAAATATTTTGAAGTATATAATTCTCAAATACATAATTTTCAAATTTATTGAAAACCATCAACTTTGTCTGAAATGATATATTCTCCGAAGCTTCCTTCAATAGCTTGATCTCTATTTTCGAGAAATAAAAATTCAGTTTCGCTACTTATGATAGAGAACAACTCTCGTCCCTCAGGAATAAGATACATATATTTTCAATTTTTCTCTTAAGGGAAATCCAATTTTTCCGATCAAACTTGGATAAATATTGCTCAAACCACTTTCTTCACTTTCTGTAAAAAATTTAAAGTTCTTCTATCAATACTTTTTGAAAAAATACAAGTGGACCAAGACATACGCCGGCACCGACTCTTTCCTACATGCAGAGAAAAGTTACCTAAAGAATTACTCTACTTTACAGTGAAGTAGGGATAAAATCAAATTGTAAGATTATGTACACTGAGAGAAAAAAAACCGAGCCCAATCCGATATTTTTTTGAGTCGAGAAAACTTTCTTCAAACGAAAAAAACATTCACTCAGTTTGAAGTTATACAGCGTGATATGGAGAAAATTTTCTTAGCATTCCTGCTAAAGTGGGTGCATTTATATTGCTGGGATTCCAATGAAATAGTGCTAATTTATCGAAACATCTTCACATTCCAGCACGTATGTGCCATGGGGCCTGCACCGGCCGGAGTTCATACACGCTAGGGATTATATACCTGAAAAATCACAGTAAACAACAATCAATGACTGCACTTCCCTAACAACACACTCCGTTACAACGACGTCATAGTGACATCACCGTGACTCACTACACTGAGAAACATTCAGAGTTGAATTCACAGTGGAGTCTCAGGAATGGAGGAACATACTGAATTCTCAATGAAATTTATGCACGGAAAAAAGAAAATGGATAATTCACATTATATGACAAAAAATAGATTTTTCTCTCACGATGTGAATTATTTCACAATATATTTTGTAAAAATTTCCATTTGAAGACTCGAAGCGACGCGTTGTCATCGGTTACCTGACGAATGAACCCCGACAAAAAAACCTGGACAAAATATCCCCGGACCATTGGTCCCCAGACCAAAAAACTCCAGGCTGAATGATCCTGCGACAAAATATTCCTGAAAAAGTGCTCCTATATTTTAAAGTCTATTTAAAATATATCCATTCAAAACCAGCAAAGGCTTACCTTTCTGGCTGCTTAACAAATTCAACGGCATGTTCATTCCACACTTCATGAAAGCACTGACTAAAGGAACATTACATACCTGTCAAATACCAGTACAGAATACGGAACAACGTAATAACCAAAACATAAACACATACTATAAATTGATGAATTAAGATCAGAAAGATCACGCCTCAGGTAATATAAACACTCAACGCGTGAACACACGTAACCACACAGTTGAAACAAACTCGCCAAATATAACATATTTGTCATTCCACACAGCAAAAAGAGTTCTGAAAGAATTCTTTAAGAATCCCACATGAATTCTTGAAGAACTCCATAACTCGTCCGAAAGAATTCTCAAAGAATCCCCGGAATGTCAGTTCAGAATTCTTTTTCTCGTCCAAAAGAATTCTCAGAGAATCCCAAAACAGTTGGCAAAGAGGTCTTGAAGAATTCTTTATGAATTCTACAAGAGTTTATGAAGAATTCTCCAAAAGTTCATTAAGAATTCTATATGTGCTTTTCAAAAAATTTGAATAATTCATTGAAACACTCCGAAAACTCTTCAAACCGTTCACCCGAGCATCCCGGGATATTGTAGAAGAGTTGAAGGAATTCGTTACAAATTCATTGAAAAGTTCAAAGTGAGTAATTCTAATCGAACTGAAAAAGATTCAACACAAATGTATAACAATATCGAAGGATGTTATGGAACAGACATTCGGATACTGGTGTATGTATATTTAGTCACTCTTCGACCTGACAGTGAGGTGTCTCCATGTATGTGCAAGATTTCATTGCTTGATCTCAGTTAACGGAAAGAAAACAGCGTCACAGACTCAGCGAAGGAATTGCAGAAATGTTTTCAAGGGTCATATTTTGATTTTACCAGACTATTTCTGAATACATTGAAATGTGATCAACCATTAGCAGTGTAAAGGACATGTAAAAAAATTGAGAGTATTTTTATCGGGTAATGTGAAGCATTAAGTGTATTTTATAACTTGACGCAAGGTACATTTAGAATTGATTTCATACAAAACTATTTGCTAATAAATTCTGAAATTCTTTATACAATGAAACATTCCATTATGAATCGCTGTAACATTTCAATCAAGTCAAGTCTCAGCAAGTTGATGGGAATGAATTTCAAAAATTAGGAAACTTATAAACAGAGATGGGCATTCTCAATCACTTTTTGTACTCAAGGTACTTTTTTCCTGTCAAGTACTTTTATATTTCTATGAAATAAATAGAAATTTTCAACATTAACTTAAAAAGTACTTGATAAGACTTCTTTATGAATTCTTCACAGAGCTCTTTAGGAGTTCTTTTGGACGAGAAAAAGAACTCCCCCAGCGAGTCATTCTGAACTGACATTCCGGGGATTCTTTGAGAATACCTTGCAAATCATTATGAATACTTTATGAACTCTTTTCTGAGCTCTTTGAGAACTCATTTAGAATCCTTTACGATCTGATTGGATTCTTTATGAATTCTTTAAAAACTCTTATTAAAGAATTCATATTGAATTCTTTTTATGGAGTTCTTTGCGAATCCATATGGAACTGCCCTCACAGCATCACAGTCCCAGAAGAATTCTTAAAGAAATCATTAAGAATACAATCAGTTCAATAAGAATTCTTTTGGGATTGTAGTGCTGTAAGGGTGTGGTGCTGTGTGGGATGTCATTTGAATTAACAGATTTTTCGTATAATGTATACAAAAAACATATCCCACATAACACAACAATTCAGAAAGAATTCATAATGAATTCATTTGGGACTATAATGATTCAAAATGGATTCATTATGAACTCTCTCTGAACGGTTGTGATGTGTGGGATGAAAACTGTTTAATACGACAATTATTTAAAATTTACACTTCCCCTTCCAATTACCTACATCAATTTGTTACGTCGGAGTTACAAACGTAAATGCGTTACTTTCCGGTTACACAAATATTGTTTAACATTTACGCAAATTATTTCCAACTGCGTACATTACGCCATGAAACAAAACCACGTTCGAAACTCTAACCGAGAATTCCCATCACAATGGGAATCACAAAAACTCCCACAAGGAGATCATTTAACGCAGGGATATTTTGTCACATAATCAGAGTGCCCGGGATATTTTGTCGCGGGACCAACTGTCCGGGATATTTTGTCGTGGGACCAT
The DNA here is from genome assembly GCA_018340375.1 of Gonatopus flavifemur. Lineage (NCBI taxonomy): Eukaryota > Metazoa > Arthropoda > Insecta > Hymenoptera > Dryinidae > Gonatopus > Gonatopus flavifemur. Next base: position 63,133,687 of record JAFFJZ010000002.1, read on the forward strand.
TTGACCGGGATATTTTTGTATGTCACCGTTGTCATCTCACATGGTGAATTTTTCCGTGTGATAATACATTGAACTTTACCCTAACAGCACATCCACCAATTTTTACGTCGCATCTCCGTGGACTCTACGTGGATAGAACGTGGATTAACGAAGATTCCACGTGAAGGCAGCGTAGGATTCCCGATGCTGTACGGGTAACAATCGGAACCTGATCAAATTTACAATGTTTCACACCCTGAGAACCCAATTGTTCAGACTTGAAGAAAATTTCTTTGCTCTCATTTTTCATTGAATTGGAATCACATTCTTCGAATTCAAAAAGGAATATATTCCTATTTCAGTCTGAGGATTTCCTGTTTCAATCTGATGAAAATCTCTCCCATTGAACTGAATCTTCTCCCATTGAAAAAAAATGTATCAGAATGAGGGCAAAGAAAATTGTTTTTCAATCTAAGAAATTGGGTTCTCAGTGCAGTCAATCCCATCAGAAGTCAGTGTGCTCCTCCATTTCTAAGATCCATAGTAAATTCAACTCTAAATTTCTCTCAGAGTATGTCATTGGCATATCACTGCGATGCCACTTTGACGCTTCGGTTTAAGGGGGAAAATACATGTAGGTGTCCCTTCTGATTAGGAATTTATTACAAAACATTGATTAGAGATGCACCCCAGTAGAAATTTTGGACAGGAAGATACGAGGCCTGAAGAGGTATGCCTGATTTCCTATCAGGTCCTCATCAGATTTCGTTACGGTTTTTCCTCTTTTGCTCGATTTTATGGAAATCTTATCCGAATCCTATTGTACCCTTGCGTTACAACCCTTTTTGAACCCTATTAGGGAAATCAGGTAAGGCCGTTGTAAGGGCCTCATGAGATTTTCCTTATTTTACGGTTGCCGGATTCTAACCTGATCAGGACCTTATTAAAAATAAGGAATGCCTGATCGGATTTCTACTAGGGCATTGATGACATAAAGCACATCTTAAAACATACGTTTGAACCTATCTCTACAATTTTTTTGGCACAGAAACAGGGGATAATGTAAGGGACAGTTCTTACCAAAAAGTTAGTTCTAAAAGAAAACGATCCGTTCCAAAACGTACAAACGGTTAGTTCTTAAAAAATTACCCAATTTTCAGTTAAATATTTTCCTTTTTATTTTTATTTTTTCAAATCGAGTATCCAATACTGCCCTGTTACAAAATAAGCCTTCCACCTCACATCGAGGGATATCATTAATTCAGTAGTGATATTCATTCTAAAAAAATAAATCTTGATGCATAAAATAAAATCAACGAAGCATCAAATAATTCGAGAAATACTTGTCACACAAATTTCTCACTTCATATTGGAAGGGTTTTCTCTCGAAATAGAAAAACTGTTTCTTTTTTTTTCAGCTGATGTTCTCACAGCATATATAGTTTATAAAAGAGGAATCTTGATTAAATAAAACGTAATGAGATAGATATATCATTTATTAAATGCATAAATAGATATTAACCCAGGTAAAAATTGACCATGGGCGCTAGGTTGCCGCAAGGCTCACCAAGATGGGCCGAGCCTAGGCTACCAGGCATGGCGCAACTCTGAAATGATAACATCATTTCAGCCTCAGCCCATTTGTTTCCACAATCAAGACCCAACACTGGAAACAGGGTTGTGATAGCATATGCCGTCAATGGCAGACCATACAAAAATTTGTTCGCCAAGGATGAGCCAACGCTGTAGCAATCTTGCGGCAGGGTTGCGCCCATCTCATGCCAATGGTCACTTTTATTTTTTATTGTAATTGAAAATAAAATAAAGAATCCATTCTATCATTTCGATTGAACGAAATGAATGTCGGAGAATTTCAACATGTAATTTTTCTGATTAGTTTAAACTGATGAATGACGTAAATCCGGTGGTCCTGGCGTAGAAGTAGGCGGGTCTGGAAACAGATAAAGAATTATTTCTGTCATGCCATCTTCAAAGGAGACTTATATATTGATTGAATGCTTGGTTCGCCACTCGCAGGAAACAAGCATCACTCTGGTGAGAGTTATTGTAATTTGCTGTTTGAGAAGGAAGTTTCACTCTTAGCCAAGCTATTATTCAAGTCGAGTCAAGCTAACGCCTAAACTGAGCGAGGCCATCGCCCAAGCTGAGCCAAGCTATTGCCCAAGCTGGACCAAGCTACGACCCATGCTTGGGGCAACATGAGAATCCATTGTCATTCAGAGTTGCCTAATGCTTGGAGCAGTGTCCCGCCAAGCCCTAGAGAGCCTCTGTTGAAAGCATGCGTTTTCCTTCAAGCAATATTGGTTGAAGGATGGGCCAAGCGTGGCGCGACCAATGATCAATGATGGATCAACGAAGTCGATTTATGACTTCCCATATTGGTACAATGTTTAGACCATTGTCAACCATCCTTGTCCCTACATAGATTGCCCAGCTTTGGCTGGCAGCCTTGCGTCTAGCTATATTCCGTCGTCAGCATTGGCGGAGCCTGAAGATTTTTATATGGGAAGTTTATTAATTATCATATACCGTTTTATTAATTCATAAAGACGATAAAGTGCCTTTTTTTCTTTTTAGAAATCGAGTGTCCACCGTTTCGGTTAGTTCTTAAATTATGCCCTGCACAAAAATATTGAAAAATGGCGGAGCTACGAGTTGGTACGTCGTTTTTGCGCCGAGCAGTCTGCAGGTCTCAATTTTTATCGAAACTCAGAGAACCAAAATTCTATCGTTAAAATATTCAAAAACACCTAACTTGACAGAGAGAAAAACAAAAAACAAAATTTATTTAAATTGCCTCATTAAATTTTCAATTCCATTCGTTTTAGCTCCGCTCTCTAAATCTGAATCAGTGGAATTCGACTGATTCCGCAGTTATAAGTATACCACTAATTTCAATCAGTTGAATTCCACTGCATAATCAGTGAATAGTCGCTGATTCTGCAGTTGGATGTTCTTTTCACTGATTACAATTAGTCGTATTTCACTGTGAAAATCAGTGAATACTCACTGATTCGCAGTGTATATGCACTGGTTCGCAGTGGTATACTTATCACTGCAATCCAGTGAAATTCCACTGATTCAGATTTAGAGAGCGTCGAGTTGTGTGTGTTTGCATATTCTAACGATAGAATATTGATTTTTCCAAAAAAATTGAGACCTGTAGGCTGCCCAGCGCAAAAACGAGGTACGAACTTCTAACACACGGAGAAAAATTTGTAGCAGAGATCCCCATAATAACAGCAGTTTTGAGACACATGAGCGTTTATGAACATTCCTCTTTTGATTTGTTGTAATTTTCTCAAAATTCATAGTAACATGTGTCACATGCGAAGTTATTTTCACCAAAAGAAGGTATGGATTGCCACAATCAAAGGAAAAGTTCACATAAATGCTCATAGGTCCCAAAACTGCCATCATTATGTTAAACCGTGCTACACATTTTTCATACAATTTTCTCAGTGCAGCTGTAGCTCAGTCTTCGTTTTGAAATATTTTTGTCTCGAGAGAATTGTAAAGATAGTTTGGGGATTTTTTTATATGAGTCATCATGACACTGTCACACGCTGTTGTTTATGGGAATGTATTTTACTATTAATGAACAAAATCGTGTGACAGTGTCATGATGACTCATATAAAAAAATCCCCATGGTAAAGGTTTCTTAAATCTCACAAGGAACAAAATGAGCCCTCATAAGTCATAAACGGATCAAAAATAAAAATTTGTTAAGAAAAAAACCATGTCAAATTTCGCGTTGTTGTTACAAGATTGTTTATTTATACTTCGAGTTGGTTCTTTTTTTTGTCATTAAATAAGAATATAAGTCCCAACGAATATGATTATCCAATTCCTTCGACCTTGGTGCTCTGCTTGACGATAATTTTTCTAATTTGATCCTGAATTCTCCCGGAGAACTACCTTAACGCAATATGACTGTCAATAAGACTATTCTAAGAGGCTCATGAGACAGATTTTAATTACCATATGGTTACCGATAACGAAAAAGTCAGAGCACAACGTCCATATAACGCTTGATGTTGTCTTGCTAATCTTAGAGTGGTTCACCCCTCGCCGTTTGAGTATTTATTATTTAATTTTATCACTGTAATTTTAAATTACGGTAATATTCTCAAATACTAGTCTTTGCTAGTCTCAAATAAAAGTAATAGACCAAATTGTGTTTCATTTTTTTTAATAATCCAACGCATTTACACCTAAAACACAAATTTTTACAAACCTCACGTGAGATTGGGAGCGGGGAGGAGAGAGTTGCGGAAAATCTTAGGAAATCTCACTAGGGTGAATGCGAGGGTGGGGAGGGGTTAAAAATCCTAGAAGGTGCCTTACGTCATTAATGGACGCCCCCTAAGATTTTTCCGAATATTTACGGAAAACTTCTTATCCGTGTATACGAAGTAATTAATACTGCTATAATCGTGTACTGTTAAAAATTTCTGGACAAAACTTCAAATACACGTAACGGAAGCAATTTCCAATCACGTATGAAATTTCAGTTACGAAAATATACATAAATCCGTATGAAAATGTAGTAAAAATTTGAAAATTCAATCACGTGTAAATGAATTCTCAATTTAAATACCAAGAATTGGAAATTTCAGTTACGGATGTAATTGGAAAAGTTATGAAATTTCAAAACATTTTTAACAGTGTGTGAATTCAGTTTGAACATGTCAAGAATTCTTATCACAAGAATTTCTTGCGTTGAGTTCCATAAAATAATGAACGATATATTGAATTATTATATCTTTCTTTCACACAAGCATCTTATCGCTTAATTGATTGACCTCGGTACTGAACTTTAATTAATTATATCAATCTCAATCTTTTAAACCTGATGTGTTCAACTAAAGTACAAGCCGAGTTCACTTGATTTGGAATCCCTTATACGTATATCATTGAAAAATTACTATGTGTTTAATCACATTTAAATTCTTAAGATCAACCATCGACCGCACACACGAGGCTCGTCGAGGCCGCGGGATCTCAAACCGGACGATTTAACCCTGAGGCGCAATGTCAACGGTTCATATTAATTCAGTTGAATTAATCGTATACTCAAGAGGCCGCGATGTGCACAACCCCGTACAGCACGGATTTATGTATTGACTCAACCGACCGAATAGTCCATTACTTATGTCATAGGGTTCCTTAATTTATGACATTAACCAAGTACAATCACTGACTCATTGTTATATCATTCACCCAAAAAAAAACGTCTTCGCTTCGCAACATTTCCTTACAATCCCACTAACGTGATAAAAACTTTTCTCGCGTTTATATAAGCGATATCCCAATTTGAACATTCTCATCGAACAATCCGACTAATAATTCTCTTTTTATTTCATATTCTGAAATTCTAAGAATTTCAATAAACAACGAACATTAAGAGCTAACATTTTTGATACTGTTGTATCGTTTGACAACTCGCAGTTAAGATTCCCAATCATATAATTAACATACCTTAGATACGAAGGAACAACAACGAAGATGGAATGAATAAGCAAGAAGAGAGCATCAATCTACTTGGATGCTTATTGCAAAGGAGGAGCAATTATGATATTTGTCCCCATTAGGGGAATTGGGGTGGCGACTCGAATGACCCCAACTGATCGCGGCAATCCGCTAACTCGCGCAATGGGCTTGGGGTCAAATATGAGCGCCTATCCTTTTCATCTTCTGTTATTTTCTCCTGCTCTCACTCGTTCCGTTGACTTATTCTTTATTGTATCGTCAGTAACTATACTTTGGTGGCTGGTGGAACTGGGGGAACAGGCAGGAACGTGCGCCTTGTCCTCTGATTCAACCTACGCATTATTGCTCTTTTACCTACATGACGGTGCTTCGCCCGAGTTCCATTGTTATTACACAGAAGGAATTATTATCTCATTTGATGTGTACATGAGAACAACGTGACGACAACAACAACAACAACAACAGGAACGAAAACGTAGGAATTTTATATCGACATTCCCTACCATTCGTACACGGAGAAAATTTTGTAGTAACAATTAATATCCCTGCTTAAAGAATCAGTTTTCTGCATCGGAATCAGAGGTGGGATATATACTTCATCGCGGCGGAAAGAACCACGAGTATGCGACATATCATCACAACTTTCTTGAGTTCAATATGCGGAGTGATAAGAAAATACAAAGCTAGTTCCTATCGTCATAATCGAGTATATCCCACGAGTACGATACTGGGTCTAATAATCTTGATATAAACTTTTTTCTGCGTAATGAATAATCGATTGGAAAAATGTAGTTAAGGAATTAAGAAAGTTAAAAGAAAACCGAGATGTGTCGCAGTAACGAGTCAACTCCATGTTTTGTACGTGCGTGACGAGGATCACAATGCTGGTCACACGTCAGAATGACAGCCCTGCTGTGCGTTGTACTTCAACATTCATCTACATCGTACACAAATTTACACACACACGCGAGAGCCGATACGTGGTTTTGTTTATTTGTATGTGTGCGCGCATTGGCGAACAAGAGAGCGGAGCGGGTGCACGATGTGTGGTTGAGTGAGCACGTGTGAATGTGTCCCTTGTAAGAGGCTCGTATTGTGACGAGCCAACAGTCCTGTCAACCGCCATGAAACGCGTTTAAATTTTATTCATTCAGCACAGTATGTTCGTACGGACGATTACACGTATCCTCTTGAAAATATATATACGTATATAAATTTGAATGCGTGTTACTTGTAGTTACTTATTTTTAATTCCTGATGTGTACGGGGATGCAAATACCTTTGAGACGAAGAAAAGAGATCGGAAGAGTATCTTGGAAAATAATTCTTAGAAAATATGAAATTTTTCTCTTGACAATGTTGAAGCCCGTCACGGGAATAAGAGAGATTCGCTGTGATGGCTGAAACTAATTCTGCTGGGGCAACAAACCTTTTGCAATGGCGGCAAACTATTTGCTATCACAGCGAAAATTGTGGCAGCAGAAGTGGTTGCTATTTTGTATTAAAAACCTCGGTCCGCTGCGTCAGCGAGTTTTCCTCTCCGTGATCGAACATGCACAGGGTTGGAAATAATGCGTTAAAAAGATAATTGGGTTAACACTGGAATCAAAATTTTGTTTCATTTCCTAATCCCAAAAACTCGGGGTAAAAATAATTTTTCAATTTCTAACCCCCACCATAAAGAGTACAAAATGAAAACAAAATTGTTAATCCCGACTTTGGGATTACAAAGTAATTCCTCAATTTTTCATCCCGACTTCGGGATTAAAAAATAATTTCTCAATTTTCAATCCCAACATTGGGATTCAAGAGTAGTTTCTCAATTTTTACCACAATGTGAAGATTAAAAGATGGAAAAAGCATTTGATCCAGATCTTTGCATTAGGAAGATGATAATGATCATCATCGTCGTCGTCATCATCATCATCCTCATATATATATAGTGGAGAAAATTTTCTTCGAAATCACCTATTTTTCAAGGGAAAAATAAATTCAGATCTTTGCATCAAAAAGTAACTTTTCAATTTTCAATCCCGACATTGGGATTAAAAAACAATTTCTTAATTTCCAATCTCAACATTGGGATTAAAGGATAACTTCTTCACTCCTCAATCCGAACATTGGGAAGAAAAAATGATTTTTCAATTTTTAATCCCAACATTTGAAATAAAAATTGAAAATTCAGTTGGTAATTCAAAATTTTGGGATTAAAAATTTCACAACCCTGTACATGCACCCTGAGTTACCCTAAATTTACTCCATTCTCACCAAAAGTCGTCATTTTTACTCCAATTCTTTGTAGAAAAAATGAAGTGTTTCGGCCAAAATGGGGTAAATTTTTCTAAGGGCATATACACAATTAGAGACAACTAGCGTTTGAAATCAATTATCGTTTCAAATCAATCGTTTGATGAGGTATCTTATCGAAGAAGGAACAAATATCGTACTTTGCCATCGTTTCACACATCTGGGCATATGCGAAAATATTCTTCCCTTAGCGGTCCACGATTTGGAAAAAATTTTTTTGTCAAGCACACCTACTTAACATAGGGAAATATGTTCTTTGAGATCCAAATAATCTACTTGAACGGCTGAACACGTGATTTGAGGTGACGGTCGCTGGGTACATCGCTTTTTATCGAGAATTTCCGGTTTTTCGGGCTTCAAAGCTATCCAGCATCTTTGCACGGGGGAGCACAACTCTCCAACTTGCTGCGAATTGTTGTCAGACGTCTAGAGAATGTTTCCTGACGGTGCAACAAAAAATCGACGCATGATGCCTCCGAGAAAATTGGGTTTTTTATGTTTAAATTTCGAAACTTCGCCCAAAAAATTCTGGAAAAACCCGTTTTTCTCGGAGGCGTCATCCGTCGATTTTTTGTTGCACCGTCAAGGAACATTCTCTAGACCTCTGACAACAATTCGCACCAAGTCGGAGAGTTGTGCTCCCCCGTGAAAAGATGCTGGGTAGCTTTAAAGCAAAAAAAAAACAGAAATTCTCGATAAAAAGCGATGTACCCAGCGACCGTCACCTCAAATCACGTGTTCAGCCGTTAAAGTACATTATTTGGATCTCAAAGAACATATTTCACTATGTTAAGTAGGCGTGCTTGACAAAAAAATTTTTTCCAAATCGTGGACCGCTAAGGGAAGAATATTTTCGCATATGCCCATCTACCAATAAGCAGTTCTGAAGGATAGCGTGGCCAAAAGTACCACCGATCAAAGGCACACCACTTTTCCCTATCCCAAGTCTGTATTAACGGCGGGCCCGATCTAAGCCCAACGTGGGGCCAAGCTGGGCAGACAAATGGGACCAACCCTGAGATGATAACATCGTTCTCAGCTTGGCTGTATTGCTTTGCCCGAGAACTGGTAACACCATGGGTCCAGCATGAACCCAGACTAGGCAATCAATACTGCCCCTTCCTTTTTTTTTTAAATCGAAAAATTGCTTTGAATTCTACCCCAGCGGGCATGAATTCCAGCCCCACTTTGGCCCACTCTTGGGCCTAGTGTTGAGCCCCATCGCGCCTATATGGGCCCAAGACTGGACCAAAGTGAGACCAAAATTCATACACGCTGAGGATTGTACACAACATGCTCGAGATATAAATTAACCCCAATCTTGGCCTAACGCTGGTTCAAATTGGGGCCAAGTTCAAATGCGCCCGCACTAAGATTCATTATTTCCATTTTTTACCAACCATAATTGTATGGGAAAGCACAACAGAGCCAAGATTGAGCCCGCATGAGCCCCATCGTCATTCCCCAACACTGGGGTAAAGCGGATGGACCCAGCCTGTGACCCATTGTCATTATAGGCAATACACGCTTGGGATTTTACTAGAGAGAAACGACTTTCGCTTGAGGCTTCCTGAAATTATCAATAACACCAATTCATTTTTCATGAATGAAAAGACTAAATGCGCGAGGGTCTTATCAGTTGCCGTAGACAATTTTCACCGAGGATTCTGTATTCAGGATTCTTCGCGTACCTGCTTAAAGAATTTCATTGAACCGATTGATTCTCATTATTTCCGATGTAGAAAACCGATTCAAACTCATTAAAAATTGATTCTCAATTCTTTGAGCAGGGATCTTAGGTCTGATGGGATAAAAGGTATCACAGGCCTGCAAAAAAAATGAAAATTTTCGCCCCTTCGCAGCTGATGATCATTTTCTGAAGTAATTTGCTGCGCAGAATCCGAAGCCAGAATTGGGCTATCACGTCAGGATTTTGAGATATTCAAGGGTATATACTCGAAAAATGCAGTTTTTTGCCACTTTTGAGGTTATGCACAGGACGTACAAAATATGATATATCATATTGGAAAAATGGAATTCCCATTCCCATACATCCTGGCAAAACCCTCAGGAGATTTTACGAATATTACCCCTGGTGAAAATGAAGCGTATACACAAAGAGCGGAGGAAGCGTATACGAAGGGAAAAATGTTGCGATTCCCTCTTCATGAAACGTGTAATGCCTCCTTACTGTGAAGTGATGGAATCATACGTTCATACGCTTCATAAGCTTTCGATCCCGTTTCACACTAGACTTGGGCATTGTAGTTTACTTCACTGAAGTAGTTCAGTATATCTCGTTCACTAAATTGAAGTAGTTCAGTGATATACTTCAATTGAGCTAAATAGTTCAATTATTCTCGTGAAGAATAATCTAATGAAGAATTCGTAAATATCCATGAATTAGGGGGCATTTCTTTTGTTCTCTCACATAATGTTCCACGTGAAGTGATAAGGGCATAGAAAATAGAGTCCCTATAACAGGATCTGGGCAACGATGTTGCAAAAATATTGTGTTCCAAATTTTATCCTTCTGATTTGGTATTTTATCCATTTAAAACCATCAATTTCGTAACATAAGCCATGGATCTATTTTCATTTTACAAACTGAACCAAGAATTTAAATTAGTTCTCACTTATTTTGAATAAAGTTCTCACAACTCAATTTAGTATCCTCTATGAACTATTTTTCGGTCCCATTTTCTTTACGTATTATTATGCATAATCTAAAATTTACAGTGAATCAAAATTGTATAAGAAATATATTATCATAGTAAAAGATTCTTTTACTATGATAATATATTCTGCGCCCCTCTCTTTATGGCGATCACGCGATTTCTAGTAACATGCCTCCTCCATTATCCCGAAGGTTGATAAGTCTGAATAAATTGTAGGAACTTCTGTTTAGTAAGAATCAGTGGTACAAACATGAAAATATCTAGTGTGAATTACTGAAGTATATCTTTATGAATCTCTGAACTACTTCATTCGGCTCGGTCCAGTGAGCCGCTCTTTTGAACGGCTCGTTCATGAGTTACACAAGTCTATTTCACACACTCTTCATGTGAAGTAATAGTGAGTTATATTAAACGTATGCGAATCATACCTATTCTGATTTCATATGATATCTTTATGCAATTGATCCCAACGACGATCAATGGCTAAGTGGATAAGACCCTCGGCTACCATTGTAAAAGTCTCCGGTTCGATCCTTGCTATGGGGTTCGATTTTTGAAATTACATTTCTCAAATTTTATACGCTTCTTTTGTTTCAATTCCCGCTTCGCATACCCTTTGTATCCTTTCCATTCAAGCTCTCTTTATACTTTTCATTAACGTTTTTGTTACCCTCCAGCATACGCTTCGTTAGCTCTTCTTTCCCGCTTTCATTTTCACCAGGGACAATCTTTGGGATATATTTTACAACTTGTAATGGTCGTAACTCCGCAAGAAAGAATCGTAGGTAACCGTTCAATAGCTTATTTTGAAGGAGAAAAATAGTATAAAGTGATGCAGTTGGAGAGAAAGATCAAGAAAATTTTGTGCGTCCTGTGCATAACCTCAAAAGTGGCAAAAAACTGCATTTTTCGAGTATATACCCTTGAATATCTCAAAATCCTGACACGATAGTCCACTTCTGGCTTTGGATTCGGATTCTGCGCAGCAAATTACTTCAGTAAATGATCCTCAGCTGCAAAGGGGCGAAAATTTGCATTTTTTTCGCAGGCCTGTGTATTTATCATCACCTGAAAATTCCTACAAGAGTTACAAAATCCCAAATTTTTGCTCACAATTTTTTCGAAAACGGATGAATCAAACCAAGTTGCTGAATCATTTCTTATTGTTGGGAAGAAAAATACAGTAACTTAGTTTGGATGATTCAATTCAACCATATGCGAGAAAACTGGGACCGCGCATCTACTAACTTTGCACGGAAAATAATGATGTTTAGATAGCTGAAAATTAGTTATGGCAGCTATTTTTTAGCTGTGGCAACAAAGTTTATCGCTATGGTAGCCAAAATTCAGCTGTTACAGCCATATTTTCTACTTCCCAAATATCAAATACACAAACCAGCTATCACAGCTAATCCCTGGCTACCAAAGCGAATTATTTTTTCCGTTTGTATATCCAAAATACTCCAACATCTCCACATAAAAATTCATAAAACATATTTTACGTTCATAATGAATCGAAGAGATGTCATTCAGACGTGATATGTGTTTGAGACGTTCAAAACATATCTCCTTATTTGTTACATGAGACTTGTTAAAATTGTCTGAGAGATATCTTGAGACAAAAATTGTTATGTGGGTTCACTATAATTCGTATTCCAGGAACTTTGCTTTCGCTACTGATGTTTCTTGCTGTTTCAACAAAGAAAAATCTCCCGACTATGATTAACTAGCTGCGTAAGAAAAATGGTATGAAAATAATCTGGGAGACATCTAACGGAAAATTTGATGTCAAGCTTGCGAGAATATTGGATTACATTAGAAAAGATTTAACAATAGTCTTTTGACAAAGTGTGTGCGGTGAAAAAAAAGTTTCGAATTTGGATCATGTCTGGAATGTAAGACTCAGCCAAAAAAGCCTACTTTGAGTGTAAAGTAAGCACAAAAAACAATCACTGACACAATGGGAAAAGCTGAATTTTAGTAAATTTTACAGTTAATAAGAAGTAGTCAATTTGAGCTGTACTTTTTACTATGATTGCGCATCACTAAATGTGACTCAATGTGATTTGAAATGAAACTTTTATCCACTTTAAATCGATATTTTATACAAATTTATAGAAATTCCTTACACATTTTATATAAAATCACACTGAATCACATTATAACTTCAGCCCTAACTCTGAAAGATCCGTCAGCCCAGTTTCTCCTCCCCCTTACAAACACTGTGAGAATTGACACTTACATTCAACCCAATATCACCTTATTTTCAAAACGCAGCCAAAACTGGCTCCATTTTAGTTGAAAGTGAGCACCGAAAACAAATGCCGACAGAATGAAAAGGACTGAAGTTCAATCAAGTTTTCACGTAAAATGCAGCCATATTCAGTCGAACTTTTTATAGTGAAATTTCCTGGTTATTCTCCACGGAAGACTTTTCTCTCTTCCTCCTCACTTTTTCTTCAAAGAATGAAAAAACATGTAGAAACTTTGCAAGGTTGAGAAAATGGATAGAGAACACTTTCCTACGGGCTAAACCGGAATTATGGTCAAATTAATCCACTTTGCGGTGAGTTTAACGAGAATGCTGGTGTAATTAACAGTGTTTTTTGCTATCCATATATTAACTAGAGTTTCGGTAACTCCCATGTAGAACAATGTCAAAATCGTATACAATTATATACAACTTATGTATAAACTCTATTGAAATGTACATAAGTTATATACAATTTTGGGAATTTTCCCACGTGGGTAGTAGCAACAGTTTATTTTTTCCCTGTACACATATAGTAGATCCGTATCATTGATTTCCATCGCACTAAGAAATTCTATCCACAGAGAGAAAATCGAAGCTGAGTACAAGTCCAACTCTACGTTTGTAGAAAGAGCAGCCATCCACTACAAAAACTACTCTGAAAACACAGTTTGTTCCAGCCAAACAAAACTTTGGTTGAAATGAACGCAAAGAAACTTTTTGGTTGGCTGAAATAAAATTTATTTGGGGTGAACAAAATTTGGTTCACAATAATTAAGGCTTTCATACAGACAAATAAATTTTATTTATCCTAAATAAATTTTATTTCAGCCAACCAAAAAGTTTCTTTGCGTTCATTTCAACCGAAATTTTGTTTCGCCGAGACAAACGTTTTCTCAGTGTGTGGAGAGTTCTTCCTTATTTCGGGGGAGGACTTCAACCCCGAATCGTGGGGGAATTGTCTTTTGATAAAAAAATAGGGATTGCCCTTCGATTTGGAAGGACAATTTTGCTTATCGGGTATTAAATTATCCACAAACTAAGGAAAAACTACCAAATTATGGGGAAAAGCCCTTCATGATGGAGGAACTTTACTTCCACCATTTTCGGGAGGAAATTTCCACAATTATTTTTTAGCGTGTATTATTGTTGAGATAGCTATACAAAAACATTACCATGATTTTTCCCCAATATTCGATGGTAAAAAGTTTCACCATGAACAGGGAACTTTTCATCCTGATTTGGTGAAATTTTTCCTCACTCTTTTGGAATATTCAACACCCAAAATTGGAATAGTTCTTCAAAATGGAGATACAATTTCCTATTTTTTTCAATGAAAAATCAATTTCCTTACAATCAGGAGATGGAATCCAACTTTGAAGTGAGGAAAAACTCCCCATATTCTTCACAGTACAGCTATACACTCTGTGGAAAATGTCAGGCAGAACCGAGCGAAACATACACGGAGAAGAAAGGTCTGCTAAGAAGTACCATAATTTATAGTGTTTGAGCATCAGTCTTGTCCAGATCAAATTATTTACGTGAAAATACCTCTAAAAGTACCATACTGGCTTGGACTTTTCTGAAGAAGTATACTACTCTTGTAGATATTTTCATGTAAATAATTTGATCTGGACAAGACTGATGCTCGAACACTATAAAGTATGGTACTTTTTAGCAGATCTTTTTCTCCGTATAGTGGTTAGGCTTTGAACGGTTTTTATCCCAGGGAATCCGGTCAGAAACTGACAAGCTTTCTACTCGGTGCTGCCTAGAATCACCAAAATTGCAACATCCTATCAACACCTGATGGATACATTTTTGTCATACGAAGAAAAATAATACAATAAAAATTACAACATTTTCTAATGGATGAGTATCATTACCTCTCATCTCTTGGGAAGCATTCCTCAAATGTGAAATTGAATATTTCAACTCCACTAATTTTTACTACCCCATGTGGAAATTGCCAGAGTTGACAAATCGCCCAGTACTGGAAAGGTTGTATTTGCCAGACTTCGGCAAAAACAACTGTTCCTGTTCAGGCCCATTACTGTTTTTCAACTGGCTGTACATGTTTGACGGAGTTGAGACGGTATTGGTTGGCGTGGACAGACAGTGTTGGGCCAGTAATGAATCAATACTGGCCGGAAAATACACGGATCGTAGTGTAACGGAGCCGCGCCAGTACTGTGCCAGAGTTGGGATGATCATTCAATATATCCAATCGACAATGAAGGGCCAGGATCGGTAGAGCAATGGCTAACTAGAAAATCGGTAGTCGATTGATGTTGCAATTATGATCTTGGCAACTCGGCTGTTGTGGTCAGCCGGAGTCGCGCCAGTATTGAGCCAGAATTGGTATTATGATTCAATATGTTCGATAGACGACATAGTACCAGTATTGATGGGACTCTGGTTGACTACGGAATCGGTAGTCGATTGACATTAAAATCACGATTTTGGCAACTTGATTTTTGTAGTGAGCCGGAGTCGCGCCAGTATCAAGACAGAGTTGGTATGATCATTCAATACGTTCGATAGAGAATAATGAACCAGTATTGGTAGAATCTTTTTTCACTACGGAGTCTATGGTAAATTGCGTGACTTCAAGGGAATTGGTGCAATAAATGGGAATTTAAGTGGTCCGTTGTCAACTCGGAGATTAGCTGATGTGATAGAGACTCTGTTTCTCACTCGCAGGTCCCGGGTTCAATCCTTGCCCAGTGAATTTCCATAAAACCACTTCCAAAGCGTCTTTCTCAGATAACGGTGATGAGACAAATAGATTCACAAAGTTTTGAAAGTTCAAATTCAATGTATTTTTTTTTTCACTTGAAATATAACTCCAGGGATCTCTAATGACCAGCACTGTGCCAGTACTAGGTCAGGTTTGAATTCCTACGTAGGATGTATTATTTTGACCCTCTACCACTTCTCATCCAGGTGTGGTAGAACAATTGGTTCTGTTGCCATGCTAGAGTTCCACCATAGTAGGCACACACCAAATATCGCTACCGACGTGGTGGTAAATGATTTACTGGCCCTTATGCAAAATGATGTTATCATTCCGACTACTTGCCAGTACCGTCCAAACCACTGGCCCAATAATGGTAGGGTTAGATTTGACAATACTGGCAACTCCGGCAACAGTGCTCAGCCAGTGCAGAAACACATCTGTCTATCCACATAGCACAAAGCTATGCCAGTGCGGGAATCATTCCGTGCCCAGTACTGGCCGAACAACTGATTCTGTTGCAATGCCAGAGTTCCACCATAGTAGGTACACACCAAATATCGCTACCGACGTGGTGGTAAATGTTTTACTGGCCCTTATGTAAAATGATGTTATCATTCCGACTCCTTGCCAGTACCGTCCAAACCACTGGCCCTATAAGGGCAAGGTTAGATTTGCCAGTACTGGCAACTCTGGCAACAGTACCGCGCCAGTAGCGGCCTGTGTGTACATTTCCACATGGGACATTATGTGGAGAAGCCTTTGAGACCGTCAGTCACTTAAATTGTGACGACATTTGACAACACAACATTATTTCTATATTCTGAATTTCAAACACAATCATTCCAAAAAGTTGCCATTAGTTTTCAATAGAACGTCCCAAGTACATGATTCCGGATAAAATCGAGCAGAAATTTTGTCACTTTTTGACCGAATTTTCTGGAAAAATATCGTTCAAAAGCTAGAAACCATGTTCTACTCGGTTTTGCATGGCATTTTCAGCAGAGTAGTGATCACTGTAAAAAGTATGGGAAGTTTTTCTTCATACTGTTGGTGGATTTCCTCCCCTCATCGTGGGAGAACTGTTTTTCCATCAGAGATGAGGGATTTTTCCACTTGTTTGAGAAATTATTTTGTTTTTTGGATGTTAAATTCTTTACAAATGAAGGAAAAGCCCGCCAAATTATGGTGAAGAATTCCCCATACATGAAGGAACTTTGCTGCCACCATCTGTTGGGGGAAAATTCCACAATTATGTTTTACATTGTCCGTAATTAGTGAACCAAATCACAACAGGTAAAAATTTCCAGATTTTTGATAAATTCATCGAATTTCTTCGGTAGATGACTGAAAAATCGATATATTCACTACATTTCTGTAGGGGTTAATTGCTGCTTGAATTACTGAAGAATTTTCGCATAAATTCACCGATTTTTCCTTAAACCCGGAAAAAAATGATTAAAAGTTTGGTCAAATCTAAACAGATCTATTAAGATCCGAAAGACTGCGATTTTGGCTTGTGCGTGTCATAATGTATGTGAAAAATCGAATTCATATACAGACAGATATCACAAAATCCCTGACAATTGAACCATCTTACTGCTCTGCTTAATTGAATGTAATATTCAATTCAGATCTAACGAGATGTACTCAGATCCCCGGGAGCGTAGAACAATATTCCGCTAAAAATTCCAAAGTTCCACCATGGATAGAGACCTTCTCACCTTGATTTGCTAGACTTTTCCTCCACTCCTTGGAAAATTTAACATCGGAGGAACAAAGTCATTCCTCAACATGGCAAAAAAGTCCTCTATTTCTGATGAAAAAGCAATCCTGAATGGTGTTCTTCATGATTTCCTGGTCTTTTCGCATTCTCCTCGAAACTACGCGAGCTGAAAATTACTGTTCACCTCCTCCTTTTCACTGGTATAGCTATTTATCAGTTATTACATCAGAAAATCGTAGTTCTGACTGCAAGGGTTTTGTGATTGATATTTGGATAGCCAAATAATTTAACCGCGAAATTTTTGCTGCGGCAACTACGTTTCTTGCTGTTACCGTTAAGTGAGTGACTGTGATAGCTAGAAAATATCTCCGGTAGATAATTTTTAGTTATTCACATAATAGGTAATTATTTTTCCCCTTCGTCGTTTGTTACATGCACTGAGAAAAAGGATTAGTGAAATGAACGAAAACGTAGTTGACTCAACTACGTTAGGAGGTTAAATACGTTCAACCAACTCTGGAGGTTGCATTGAATCATTCCTCAGGTTGGCCGACTCTGTTGAGTCAACTAGGGGAATGATTGGGACAATGAAAAATAGTTTCCGTCAAGTATCCATATACATTTGGCACAAAATAACGAAGCATTGATGTGATTTGTTGACGTTGACGCACATTGATTCATAAAATCAAGTGATATCTTTGAGACAATGGAAGATGGCGTAGCTGAGTCTACAATTTCCAAGTCTTTTCAACTAAATATTCGTTGATTCATTCATAAATTCTTCAACTACGCGTGGTGGTTAATGGCACTTTTATTTTTTTCTCAGTGTGGAAAGTTCAGACGATTTTGAGGATTCTTTTACACATCCACATCTCCAGCACGTTCAACTTTCGTGAGTTGTCCTCATCCAAGATCTAAGACTCACCACCATACGAAAGGGCTTAGTATGATGTCAAGTAAGAGACTATGGCTCTCGAAGAAGGCGCTCATTCGATTGGAGGTGGATCTGGCTTTCCCAAACTTCGGTAATGATAGTGCCAAGGATGATTGTACTGTTCTACTCATAGAATTAAAACTTGTTCATTTCCATTATCTTGGTGTTTTTCACGTGGATATTGATACCAAATTAGTTGCTGGGGCGTGTAATGTTATTCATCAGGGCTTGCAGGTCTTCTAAGTTGCCTGCAAAGATTATAGTCGTATCTGCATATCTCATGTTATTCAGTCGTAATCCATTTAACAGAATACGCTACGCGAGGAAAGAAAAATTCTTCAAAAATATTCACAGAAATTATATTTCACTAGGATCAAAGGCGGTTTTTATTCAATTTTTATTCTTAATAACCATGTAGTATATCATACCAGCGCCCACCTACACAAGTAATTGTTCAAAACAATCGAATCGCCACCTTGTCACCTTCACATTAAAAAGCATGCGGATGAAGATTTATTCAAACATAATTATGCGAACATTCGTAAAAAACGTTTCTCTCGTCTCAATTGACATCAAGGAATTCTATAAATCATTCAAAATACTCTCTACACATTGTGTAGAGTCTGAATATAATTTTACACACGATATACATAGAACATATTTTTACTAGTATATTCTTGAATGCGGATCGATCTCGCGAATCGTGTCTCACAGACAGTTGACTCTATTGAATCGGTTGAGCGGGTGGACAAGTAAAATATTCAAGAGCGGAGAAAGGATCCGGTGTCGTCGGTCGAAGAGCTCAATGAAGAGGAGATACAAGAGAGGACAAGAAGAAAACGAGGAAAGAGGAAACCAGTCCCGCCCGAATCGCGCACCTCGATAGGGGACTTTACGCTCGTGATTCGTCGGTTTTGATTGGTGGAGGCGGTACGGACAGGTATCCATATCCGGTATGGGCTGGGCTTTTCACTCACTTGTGTATTCACCCTCATCTCCTTGCCCTCGGCTTCCTGTCACGATTGTGCGCAAACATACACAAACATTTCTTTATGTACATACACGCGTATCATGAATATTGTTGGTTCTTTCTACTTCAATCACGTACATAATTGTACAAATAAATATATTGAAAAATTTGGTATTTCGTTAAACTATATGTATCCTCGCGTCATGTAGAAACAGTGATTCGATACACTGTATTTCAGAATTGTTTAGATTTCCGAAGAATGTCTTCCATGTCCGTATCCATGAGCCTTGATTTACGGTGTTTACATCGGTAATCCTCTTAATGAGGAATCATCCCCCCCGCTGTGAATTTTAACCATAAGAAAGGGTGTTTAAGGCACAAACTTGTGAGAGAGAAAAAGAAAATCCGGTTCGCTTTGAGCGCGAAACGGAGAGAGAAAACCATTCACGAACCTTGGCCCAATGGTAACCAGGGCGGAGCACTTTTGTGGTTGCATAGATTAGCGCCTGCGCGTACAACACTCATTAGCGAATTTATTGCCCATTTTCCTGTTAAACTCAGTTTGCATATCTCTTCTCGATCCCTTCGATTCACGCCCACTTCGCGTCGTTCCTTCTTACATTTCCAACACCTTCGTTGAAGTCTTTCGTTTGTTTGTTCATCGCATTTGTTATTGTCATTTATAAATTTTATATTCCATCCCCTATGTATCGTTTTCAAACAATTCAGGGTTAGAATAACTGATGCCAAAACATTGGGAAAATAGTTACTATGGAAAAATTTAATAAAGATGAACCGATGATTATTTAACATTTTGCGCAAAACACGTGTGCGTTGATTAAAAAAAATCTGTTATAAAGTATATAAGGTTCCAATGTGTTCTCTCGTTTTCCGTAGGGGAAACAAATGTCTCGGGTATGGAGTTAATGAATTACGATGCAGAAACATAACTGTCTCCAGGGAAATGATTGACGCGAAACCATAAATCTCTTTGTGGTTTTGGCACGTCACACTTGTTTAGTAAAATGATGAAAACGTTTGCGTTTTCAAATGCTTTTTGCGAACGGCAATCCCTCCTCCTAATCCGTCTAATTGACAAACTGGATGTGTTGCTATTGATGCGAACGCTGGTATGTGCGTGAGATGCGGTTGCATGAATTCTTCAACTCCGATTGTTCCGGAACCGGAGCTAATGCGAAGCAGTAAATTATCGGGTTTCAATGTTCACCCTTTCTCGCATCCAATCGTTCAGACTGCCTACAATTTTCTTCGAAATAGTAATTGTAATCCACCGTATTAACTATGCCTCTACGGTAATTCCGTTCTGCCACCTCCTCCACTGTGTCTCTCAATGCAAAAAGAATGAAGATGAAAATCCATCTTCGATCTAATCCTGTTCACATCGGTACCTTTTACTTTTACGTATTTGGTTTGAATATTGGAAAACAACGGTAGATAAATGGATTATCTTCAAATCCGTCTTTCTGTGTAATTTTTAATCTAATATTCGTATATATTCCGTATGAAAATTAATTTTTGACGGCGGTTAAGGCCGAACTGGGTATCCTTATTCTATTTTGGACGCTGTTTTGGTTGCTCCGCATAACTTTGTTCACGCATCAATCGGCCTGCATCAAAAATAAAAACGATTAACTTCGCGGAAAAAAATCCCCATATAAAAATTACATGAAAAGTCAGGTAACGATTACAGTGTGGATTTCATGTAAAATTCACTACACAATCCTGTTGGATTTACATTGCTATTGAAGGTGATTCACAGCAACACTTCTCTCGTTTACATAAAGCTGAAACTAGCAGGCGTGAAGTTAGCAGTCGATTGTTTTAACTTTTGAATCAAAGTTATTGGAGCTTTGTTTATACCAGAAATCGATTGAGTAGCATCCTAGCAAACGTTTCAGATCCTCAAATCCTTAATAAAAATTGTGTATAAAGAGTTATGAAAAGCGGCTGTTAGCTCTACGGCTGCCAGTTCCAGTTTCATCTCATTTACTTTGGTAACAATGTAAATATAACATTGATTCCAAAGTAGATTTTACTCCAATTGCATTCATGTGAGCAGTTTTGTTGAATTCACAGCAGCCAATGTAAAATTTACATAGGACTTCTTTCCGTGTTGTATCTGACATGAAATGGAAAATTTATTGAATTGTATTTGTAATTTTCACTTACCATGGTACTTTGACTATCCCCAAATTCTTGGGAGAACTTTGGGAGCATGTTGAGATCTTATATGGGTTGATCAATATTTTCGTAACAAAATGATACATTAGTGATTTGATTAGACCCTACTGGGTTCTACACAGGTGTGCTTGGATTGGGTTCTTTGGAAAAATGCGGGAATGTTGGGTGCGCCCAGATTTTCAGAAGAGGGGAAAACATTGATAAGGGGCGTTAACCCCACCTGAGTCACATACGGGAGTTAGGAAAATCAGGGTGGATATTAGCAACTCGATTAGCCCTAGTAGAAATTATGATGGGCCCCAGCTAATTTTCCCAGATGTTAGCTTGGTTTCTAGCTAGTTTTGTAACGCACTTTCTAGCCTGTGCCCATCCAGACGTACCAGGGAATTGGTAGAATGTTGTTCAAATTGGTAATTAGAAATGTGAGATCATGTGTTTTCTGTAGAATCACACCTATGAATAAGGTAAGAATGTATTTTGGCATGTAATCTCCAGTCCAGAACGTTGCTTTTGAGTTTATTTCCATAAAATAATCCCGAATGGATGTTTGGGCACTAAAGTCAAATTGGCTGAAATGTGTTATCCAGTTACCCCCACGTGGGTCACATCTAGTACGTGGATGGTAAATGGGATGCCCAGACAAATTTCTACCAGGGAGGCCTTTTGATGACTAAAACTAAGCGATTCCAAGTTTGGATACCTAATATCCGTCCATACAGCGCCTATATTTAATACAATAATAATTTAAAATTCAATCAAAATAATAATTTCATAAGAAATCTTCTCCACGTGCATAATAATATAATAAATTGTACTTTGTGTATCCATACAATTTTTTTCGCACCGATTAATCAATCTGCCAGATCATATTCAATTGGAGAGTCACTGAATTTTGCGTAGGTTTGTGGACGAGATTTGAACGGTTTTTCGATATCCTCGTACCATGCTGTACTGTGCGGCGTGTTGAATTGCGGAATAATCGTATCTGCTTTTCAATTCCTTACTCGAGAAGATTTCATAACCTTCTCTTATGAATTTTTCAATCGTAAAAGAAGGATAATATTCATTATTCTTTGATATCTTAGTGTAAGTATGTACATATGTGCTCGACGTATGAGCCATTAACATTGAACTCGTCTTACATTGTGCATCAACCCCTCTCTCGAAGGAAAGACGTCATATTCATGATTGTTGAGATGTCATCCTTGCGAAACAGAAGTGATGTGAAATCTTTGAAGTAGGGTGATCTTTACGTGAAGAGAAATAGATGAGTGACACATTTTCTTCCCCTAGTTTTGTCTCCCTTATATATATCCACTCTTCGTTTATTCCATATTATTTAACTTGGCCATTATTATATTAAACACACATCCATATAGAAGACGCGTTTTTTCTCTTTCCCTGTACTTACGCGTTCTCCTCGCTCCAGCGATCATTTTGAATAGAAAACACGGTAAACTTATACGACGATGAATCCAACGAGTGACAGCGATCGAGTTTATTGTTAATAAATCGACCGTTTAATTTTGTTTGAAAATTCCTGAATGTCGAGGTGAATGGGGTTGGTTATGAATATAAAAAATGTGTTTGATAGAATTTGTGATGGAAATTGTTGGAATAATTACTAAATTATAGAGGTTGTATTATGCAGGTTTGGTAGAATCTGTCTCCTACTTACAGGGTGAATTTCTGATCAAGATGAGCCTCGACACTGAAAGAGATAGTGAATGATGATCCTTTTCTCTCAATTATTTCTGTAAATCCAGGCCATATTATAAGGGTCAGTTCTTACCAAAAAGTTAGTTCTAAAGCGTAGGAACGGTTAGTTCTCATAAAATTAGGGGAGACCGGGTACGGTTGGAACACAACAAATATTGCGTTAATTGTTTTCGTAATAAGTGAATTACGCAACGTGTGGTGAATGATGCGACACTGAGATTTGTGATGGGACTTTGGTTTCACTTCATTCCTCCCTGGATCTTTTTCCCCATTATCAAAAATTGGCGAGATATTTATTCTGTTCGAACCGTCCTGTGTTCCAATCGTACCCGGTCTACCTTACCTAATTTTTAGTGAAATGTTTTCCATTTGCTTTTTTTAAATCGAATATCCGATATTGCCCTGTTACAGAATGGTCCTTCCGCCTCATATCAAGGGGTACAGGGAGTTCAGTAGTGATATTCATTCTGAAAAAATAAGACTCCATACCAAAAGTGAAATTAAGGGAGTATCAAATAATTCAAGAAATACTTATCGCACGAATGTTTTCCTGTTTTTTTTTTAAGAAATCGAGTGTCCACCGTTTCGATTAGTTCTTAAATTTCCTCAGAATATGCTCTGGGTGAATCCACGAACTTTCTTCACGAATTTTGATACTCTGTGATTATCCTAACATAACGTGAGTTTCATAATTCGATTCGTTGAAGGTTTCCGACTACAAATTAATCCCATGAACCCGATTGAGTTAATCTCTATTCTGTTTGCTTTCCGACAAAACCTTGTCACGAAAATATTTCTTGAATCAAGGTTCTCAGGTGGAAAAATTTTGTAGAATTCTTGTCAGGTGTTTGTCATGTTTTATGTTACACGAAGGTCATAGAATTTGTGTAAAACCCAATCCTTACAGGAATTCTACAAAATTTTTTCACCTGGATTCGATAAAAGTTTTTCAATTGAAATGTTGAAAAATAAAATAAGATTCATCAAATGGTGGGAAGTTTGCATAATTTTATCAGCTCAAGAATGGGAAAACTGATAAGACGTGGCTCTTATATTCTGAATGGCATTTACCTCTGAAATTTATTTTCTCAAACAAAATTTGAAATAAATTTGCATTTTTTCACTTGTTAATGCAGTAATATTAATTCAACAATTCACACTCAAATTTTCCCTTTCGAATGTGTCTACGTTGAACCTCTTTTCAAATTTTTTTTCAAATTCCGCATGTTTCGAGCACTTATCGGATTACGCTAATCCAGTTTGCAGTCTGAGGGTTGAATATAAATGTCACAGTAATCATTAACAATCTAAGAATTCCAAGTTTTCGTAAAATCAACGGTGCTTGCTACCTTTTCATCTTGATGATCTAAATATTCATTAATTATGCAACGTATTTAGGTGCTTTTTAGATGTCTGACACACGCACGCAAAAAAATAATTCGCTGTGGCAGCTAAAAACTAGCTGCCATAGCTAATTTTCGTGGTTGATATTTGGATAGCGAAAAGAATAGCTATGATAGCGATTTTTCTTTGCAATCACCCAGGAAAAAATCATTAGATCTATTCAGATCTAAATAGATCTGAGTAGATCTGATTTTTGGTCAGATCTGGTTCAAAAGATCAGATTAGATCTGTTCAGATCTCAGTAGATCTGATCAGATCTTGGCACATCTGATTAGATCTGAGTAGATCTCGTTAGATCTGAAATGAATATTAGATTAAATCTTAATGAGCAATTGGTGGTTCAATTGTCAGAAATTTTGTGATATTTGTCTGTATATGAATTTGATTTTGCACATATATTGTGACAAACACAAGCCAAAATCGCAGTTTTTCAGATCTTAATAGATCTGTTTAGATCTGACCAAAATTTAGATCTGGTCAGATCTGATCATTTTTTCCCGGGCAGTCTTTCGCTGTACTAGCGTGAAAGAATCGCTAAAAGAACAACCAACCGAGTGAAAAAAAAATTCATTGGATAGGGGAGGGTCGATTCCGCAATCTTTCAGTTACTAACTGAAGCTGCTAGCGGAATGTTTCAAATTTAATTTTGCAAAATTGCATGTGAACAAATAATTATTCCAGAGGTTAAATATTTCGTTATTAGGGTTGTTGAACATTTTTTGAACCTCAAAATGTCTATGCATTTGTCAAATGTTCATTGAATTCACATTGAATGTTTAGCGGCCATCTTATTCTCTTTGGGTATGTACTACAGCTACAAAAATCTCTCCACTAGCAATATTTCTTCCGCGATCATTCTTTGCCGGTGCACAAAAGCTATGTTAGTACACATAGCTACAATGATAGCTGCAGGAGCGCAATGCACTCAGATATTTAAATGCGCTGTATAAGACATCTTGAACTCGGCTAAAAGATATCGCAAAACATGGATTGTTGTACGGGTAAGGTTCGCTACGCTCCCATCTTTAAAATACGACCATTTAATTCTTTATAATTTTTAGACTTCTTTAATATAATTGACATTAAATTTCTCTACACTCCTGTGATTCTGTTAAGCCTTCTTTAAATATCCCTAAATTAGAATCCGTTAGAAAATCCCCGCCTGATTCCAATCGGTTGTTGTCACACGGAGAAAAAAGAATTCGCTATGACAACGAAACCTGATTTTGCTGGGTAACCTTTGCTTCAGAAGCAAACTTTTGGCTATCACAAACATCTTGTTAGCCACGACAACGATTTTTTAACTTAATTTTTTTTGCTATTCTATATATAATACAAAAAATGTTGCCAGTCCAGCAGAAAATTTGCTGTTTTAGGGATTCATGTTGCTCTCTCAGCAATTCAGTTAGCTGTGGTAGCGAATTTTCAGCTTCGTTAGCAAAAAGGTTGGCTATTCAATATATAATCCCTCCTCGATTTGCTGCGTCAGCAAATTTTTTTTCCCGTACATGGAAAACGCAGTCAAAGGCCAATGAAATTTTCTATCCGCTTTTGTCCATCGTTCGAAATTTGAAAGATTCTGTTGGAAACTGATAACAATTCTATAACCGATAACCAATTCCACTTGCTTTTTGTGACTTCGAGAACTCAATTGAAGATTACCAGTGGATATTCTTTAAGCAGAATTGAAGCGATAGTTAGCACCTCTAGGTGGAGATAGAAGATCAAACCGATCAAAGTCAAGCGAAAGTTCTCTACCGTATTCCAACAGGATTTTAAGCAGGGTTATTTCTCATAATTTTTCTAAATCTCTCGGAAATTCAAACAATTGTGTAGAACATTTCTGTTCACAGAATGGAGGTTTAAGGTCAGTTCTTGATCAACGAAATAATAAACTTTGAATTCCCACACAACTCAAAACCGATGATCTAATTTGTACTCAAGTGTAATCGTTGGAAATAATTGTACACTTTAATTAGATCTCGAGTGCTCGAGAGGGCGCAGTCGAGAAGGAAATCGAGTATCAAAAGGTTACTATTTCGATCTCACGATTCTCTCTCGCTACCTCTCGAGTGTCCAAGAAGCGTTAAGGATTCCTACACTCTGTCGCTCAGGTAACACGAAAAATCCCTTGCACGGCCTCGAAGTGTTAACGTGGAAATAATTGATCAAGTACTCGTATCTAACTTAATCTCTTCAATTCTCTCCTGTGGTACTATACGATAATACATCTTCAAATACGATTACGATGGATTCATTCTTCCAAGTGCGTTGGAATAACATTATTGTGTGATTGAATTTTCGTTTGTTACACTGAACAAACGGGTGGCCTGAGTTCTCAATACTGATTCGAAATTCAAGGCTTGTGGGAATTTTCGTATTCTTTACTTTAGCGAGTTTCACATCATTTGACTTATACACTGAGAACAAAGTTTTGTTATGTTATTGAAGTTTGAATCGGTCATAGAAACGAAACGAAGATTCAAACTCACAAACTCCGATGAATTATCATTATTCATCTTCTCAAATGAATTCCTCGGAATTCGGAACATCGTTCAAAGAATATACGACGATATTTTGGTTCTTTCACAACTGAATATTCCCCAACACTGTTGAAAATTTCTAGACAAAACTTCAAATACGCGTAACGGAAGCAATTTTGAATATACATGAATGTGTAATGTAATATATAGTAAAAATTTGAAGATTCAGTTACTTGTGAATGAATTTTCAATTCTCATACTGAAAAGTTGGAATTTCAGTTAAAAGTGTGATCAAAAAGACTATGAAATTTCAAACAATTTTTAACAATGTAGTTGATTACGAATTCGCTTCAATAGACGATTCAAAGTTCAGCAACGTTGTTTTTTTAAATATCAGAAACCTTGTTAAATTTACCAATCCTTGGCATTTACCCTAGTAGAAATTATGATTGGGAATTAGATGGGCCCCGGCTAGTTTTCCCAGATATTAGGTTGGTTTCTAGCTACCAACATAACAATTCATGTCTTGCGATGTCTTTTCGATAAGTTTAAGATGTCTTGCACGACACATTTAGATGTCTTTCAGATGTCTAAAACTCTTCTTTGGTCTTTTAGATATCTTTCAGATAGTCATCCTAATCTTATTAAAAATTCCTCACATACTGAGAAAAAATATGGGCAGTTTTTTTTCATACCGGTGGTGAATTTTGTCTCTCAATCGTGGGGAAATTGTTTTTACATGAAAAAAAATAAGGGATATTTCCTCTACTTTGAAGAACTAGTTTGAACTAGACAATTGTTTCTTGTATGCCACCTTTCATAATTGAAGAAAAAATGCACCGAATCACGATAGAAAGTTTTCTATCCATGGAAGAACTCTGCTGCCACCAATTCTTGGGGGGAAAGTTCACAATCATCTCTTATACGGTCGAAAACTATAAATGACGGCAGTATTTTAGCATTTCACCACCTACACGGAGAAAAAAGTCTTGCTGGCATAGCAAGCAGATCTGTTACTATAGCACCCACAAACCAAACTAGCTGAAAGAGCAAGAAAAATGATTGACGCAATTACATATTTTTGCTGACATAAACAAATTGGTTAACAGAACTAACGTCTCAGCTGCTAGAGTGAATATTTTTACAAGGACAACAAATTTCTTTGTAGGCGCTATAGTAGCAAACCATTTTTTCTCCTTGTAATGTTTGAGATATTTACATAAAATTTTATGGAATTTATGCTAAACTGAGAAAGAAAATGATTCAAATCAATCAATGTCTCTTCGAGTCTGAGAACTGAATTCATCCAATGATACCTGTGGAGTTATTATATCAACTTCATGCAATATACAATTCACGCGAAAACAGTGGGATCATTGATTGACTTATGAGATACTCAGAGTTGATGAAAAAGTAATTGCATGGGAAATTTTGATTTTTAAATGTATGAAACATAATGTCATCCAATGAATAGACCGAAGTCATAGCCAACTGTGTTGTCGAAAGGATCATTTTTCCTTTCAATAAAATATATCATTATTTGAATATCAAAAGTGTTAGAATAAAAAAATATCGATATTTTCTGAAAATTCAGAAAATATGACTGTCATATTTTTACAGCCATCTTTTTTAATGAATTTTCGAATAAAGAGTGACCGCGAAAAATAGTATTTTTCCGCCTTCTTTCTGGGACCGCGGGTTTCAGGTTAGAATTCATTCTAAGACATACTCTATGTTGATCATTCGCGAGGGTATACAATTTCCTGGTGAGTATAACACTGGTTTTACAGGTAAAGGAGTATCAAATTTTGATCAAAATTGTATAAAAATCAATAAACCTCGATAGGTTTTTTTATAGGAAAAATCTATTTTGTCAAGAATCTATCGATTCCGTCGATTTCTTTATCTTCAAAATCAATGTTATGCTCACCGGGAAATGGTATTCCCTCACAAATGATCAACATAAAGTGTTTTTCAGAATGCAATTCAACCTGAAACTCGCGGTCCAAAAAAAAACAGGCGGATTTTGCGGTCACTCTTTGACTGGATATTGAGAAACTTTCACTGAATTTAGGAGTGTATTCTGAAAATTCAGAAGAAAGTGGATGAAACCGAAACCAGCAGCTGTAAAGCTAGCAGTCAATTGTTGTGACTCTTGATCAAATGTTGTGAAAACCTCGGTCACACCAGAAGTCGATCAAATAGCATTTCGCTGGGTGTTTCAGATGCTTGAATCCTTGATCAAAGTTTTATGTGGAAAATTATAACGATCGGCTGCCAGCTTTACGGCTGCCAGTTTCAGCTTCATGAAAATGTGACTGTAATAAATTTTCAGAAGGAATCCTTGGTGAAAATAAAGCGTGCATTTGCAGCGTCGCATAGGATCGTTATTACCGTCACATGAGAGTGTATTAAGAGTCAATTGGCGCAGTTGAGCGTGGATCGAGCGTGAAGAAAAGCGTTCATGCACGCTGTACTCACACTTATATTGAAGTAAGCGTGCATTGAACGTATATTGGCCAGAATCACGTTATTGGTACGCTGTTTGAACTTTATGTGCACGCCGTTTTTTCGCCAGGGATTTTTTTACAGTAAACTTCGTAAGAATCTAATCTTTCACAAGAGGTCTAAGAATACAACTATACTTTAATCGGTTTCAATGATCGTATACCATTGCACACTTCCTATTAATCAATGAGATTGAATTGATTTTTTTTCTCCCCCGTGGTGTTCACAAGCCTCACCATTCACCGTGTTCGAAATGAATTTTGATGTTTGTGTCAAAGGATATCGAACGAACAATCAGATATATTTTAATCAAACGAGAATTTCAAACGAGAGTTTACATTCACAATGTAAGTAGTTGGGAATAAATGTGATAGAAACACATGGATATATTCCACTCGTTTCCTCTACGTCAAGTATGAACAGCGAAAAATAGAGTAAATACACATACTTTATGCAGTTGCTGGTTTCCTTCATTGCAAAGATTCACAGTTGTGACACTTACAAACTATGTCACAACTTCATGTTTTACAACTGTTTTGACTATGTTTTTCATAGTTCAGGTACAATAATTACAACAACCGTGTATTTTTCTTTCAGCGTGGGTGAATAAATGACAGGGAATGATAAGTTTCACCAACTCCAAAGTTTACGTATAAACTATGTTTTAATGAAGGGAACTATAACTCTTCGATGACATTATCACGATGGAAAAACTGGGACGTTTTTAATCGATGTTTTCAGTCGTGTAGAGTTTTCACACAACATTCCCCTGTGATTTATTTTCTCGCATACCATTATTATTATGTCAAATATATTTGTTTGGATTGAAAATTGAATAATTTTTACCTGCGCGCATCACTTTACGTAGCTTCACGTTTACTATCCACTGAGAGAAAAGTTTATTTATGGTTAACAAATGTATATTTATTTATGGCAGAACAAATATTCGTTTCGGATCAAATATATTTGGTTAATAATGAACAAGTGATATTCAGTAGAAATAAACGGTTATTGATAGTTAATAAATCGTATTTGCGAGAATCGTGATAGATATTTATTTCGTCATAACCAAATATACATTTGTTGACTACAAATAAACCTGTATAATAATAAATTTTCTCTGTGTTCGTACACGAAGAAAAATATTTTCCGACGCAGAATAGCAAATCTTCTTGCTAACCAGTGATGGATACGTTACCTGTTACCGTTACTCATTAAATATAAGAAATATATAATTTTTATACAAAATGTATATTATTATATATATTTTATATACAGGGTGTTTCAAAACTCATCATTCTGATTTCTTTGGTATATTCTCCAGCCAAAATACAATAATTTCCCGTTTGAAAAAAATTTTTTGGAGACTTAGTTTTTAAGCTATGAACATTTTTAGATTTTTTGTCAAATCCAAATAACTCAACAGTATTGTGTTTTACTTTTTTGAGCCTAACACCATTATCCTATCATTCTTTGTTTCGGAGCTACAGCGATTTGAAATTCAGAATTCAGCAACTTTATATCATTATAGCTCTGAAACAAAGAATGATGAGATGATTGAATTTTTTCCAGAGCTCTGGCGTTTTCCAACTCACAGAATGGCGTTAAGCTCAAGAAAGCAGGGACTGGAACGTTATTCACTTACGTTACTCATTATATATAAAATATATATAATAATATATATTGTAGACAAATTATATATTTATTATATCGATTTTATATATAATGAGTAACGTGAGTGAATAACGTTCCAGTCCCTGAAAGAAAGTGAAACACAATGCTGTTGAGTTATTTGAATTTGACAAAAAATCTATAAGTGCTCATAGCTCAAAAACTCAGCCTCCAAAAAATTTTTTTCCAACGGGAAATTATTGCATTTTGGTTCCAAAATGCAGCACAGAAATCCGAATGTCGAATTCTGAAAGACCCTGAATTTTCTTTTGAAATAGTCAGAAAGAGTTCCACTTTAACGTATCACTGCGACATTTTTTTTTGGAGCAATCCGATATTTATACAATTCAACAGAAACTCGATAAATTTTCAATAAAAAAACATCGATACTGCAAAATATCGCTTTTTAATCATGAAAATTCTCGAATTTTCAATAGTTAGGAGCTATATAAAGTTGTCCCAGTTTTCTTGAATCTTTTCTGCTATCCAATAACCAACTTTGATTTTGAGGAAGTTATTTATATTCACAAAAATTCTTGATCTTTGGGTGGATTATGTAATTTCTATCAGATTTTTATAGCATTTTTGTGCTTCTCCATCACAAGTATTAGTACTTCCATGTGGAGAAATAGGCTTCGTCATGTAAAGCAGGAAAAACATTTCTTTTTGGATAAATAATGATTCACTCGTTCACCAAATCTTCTTTTTCAATTTTGATTCGAATTATCCTTTAATTCAGTTCAATATTGCGGAAATGCCGCAGTGATACGTTCAAGGGGAACCCTTTCTGAGTATTGTGAAATGAAATTCATCAGCAACGGAAGAAAATTGAGTTGTAGGCTGATTTTTGTCCATGAATGCACCAACATTTCCCACTGCGTGCCATAGCAAACTGAATAGCTAAGGGAGCAACATGATCGACTAAAGCAGCAAAATTTTCAATATTATATACAGAATAGCAAAAATTTTTCGCTACCATAGTTAAAATATCACTAGCTAATAAGATTGATGTGATAGCAAATAGTTCGCTGCTCCAGTAAAAGGAACCCAACACAATCAGATTTCGCTGTAGCACTCGCTCACGCAAGGTTCATCAGTCACTGAGCCACGCGTCTTAATAGTCGCCCAATAACACCTACTCCTATTAACCGCTCATCAAGTTTTGACTATTGGAAAAATTGGCTACCGTTTTGGCGACAAACAGTTTCCGCGCAAATCCGATATATCATTTCTAATATAATGTTTCATAAATTCACAGAATAACAACGTTGTATTTAACAATAACAGTGCTTACGTTCTTCCTCCGATAATAAATTCAGCAATACAATATCTTTTCCACGTTGACAATCGAAGACCGCGAATCTTAAATGTATAAAAATAATAAATTCTCCACCGTGTCGACAGGGTCTCCCATTCACGATCTAATTTTTACAATGCGAATAATGTTATTGTAACTAAGCCCTTATTTGAGAACTTTTGACTTCACGAATACCATCTGCCTTGGTTTCCGAGGGTCTTCTCTCATGTACCCTTGGGTACTTGTACACATACACCACATCCGATTGTATTTGTGTACGTATACGTAAGCATGCATAACAACTCAATATCATAGATTCACTCCACCCTGTTGCGTATTTGAATAAGAGACACAACATGTATGAATATAACTTGATACGTATAACAATGTAGAAAATATGCATCGCGTATTGTCTACAACACACCGGCCTTTTTTTTCATCATAATATAAATCTATCAAAATAAATGGATTCTTTAGAATACACACATCCGATTATCGATCAAAAATCGTTTGAAAAAATGTTCAACCCCCATAGAAGTCATGTAAAATGGTGTGAGATTTAATGTTTCACTCGCCCCCCATTTTCTCGTTTTTCTTGATGTACGTACCCCACATTACGTCGTCATGCCCTTTTCGCCGGTCCTCGGGGAACGGTGCCCCGGGGAAGAACATCGTACTACGCGCGTATATATATAGGTATACACACATTGTATTCCAGTTACATATTTATCGTGTAACAAATAGGCGTTCGGTGTTATGATATCATAGAACCGCACCACGACAATGACAAACTGGTTCGCCGTTTATTGAGATGCACGTACGTACTCGTACACGCATACGTTTACAGAAAAAGGACTTTATATTATGGAACAGACAGCTGTCGTGTCATCTTTTCCCTTCCTCCTTTTAACAAATGAAACATTTGTGGTAACACGGTCAGTGATTGTGACAATAGTTTCGTAATAAACAACCTTATTATATATGTTACGGTGATGTTGATGGTGCAAACCGGTTCGATTTTTCATTCTTTTCGATAGGCAGTTCTGAAATGATCACAATAACGAGATGTGTTGTTCTTACTTAGAAGAGCGGGATTGTAAAAAATAATTTTGCACGGAAAAAAATTTCCAACTGCATCCCCTGTTGAAAAGATCTCATAAGTTCTAATGAATTCTAGTTATTTCTAGGACAGGAACCGCATGAAATCTAGTACTCACACTTGATTTTGTACGGATTCATGAGACTTTGCAAATGGTTCTAATTGAATCTCATAGTTTTCATATAATTTTTGCATTCTTATATGAAATCATATAAAACACATAAGTTTTAGGACAGAAACCGCATATAGACTGATAAAAACTTGTTAAAATTCATATAAACCAACAAGATTTATGTATGAGAATTTATAGGACTTTTTCAACAGGGTCAGCTAAATTTAAGTTATTACAACTGAATGCCTTGGCACCCACAGGACAGCTTGAAACGATGGAATATTCAATCAATCGTGATTTTGATCATTATTCTAGAATATTAAAATGGACCGTTATGAAAAAACCCGATATCGGAATTTCATCATTAAATGATCAGCTGTATCAATACTATCCAAAATAAATCGTTTGGTTTCATTATCAGACAAGTCCGATAAAAATATGAAATCTACGATAATTATCCGATACAAAACCGATCAGCTAGCCGATGATTTCCCGATATCGGGTTTACATTGGATAATCACCGTAGATCTCATATTTTTATCGGACTTGTCTGATAATGAAACCAAACGATAGATTTTGGATAGTATTGATACAGCTGATGATTTAACGATGGAATCCCGATATCGGGTTTTTTCATAAGGGGATTTATAATAATGGGATAAATAGCATTCCATGAATGAGAAACAGTATAATTGCATAAGTCCAAGTAATATT
The DNA here is from genome assembly GCA_018340375.1 of Gonatopus flavifemur. NCBI lineage: Eukaryota > Metazoa > Arthropoda > Insecta > Hymenoptera > Dryinidae > Gonatopus > Gonatopus flavifemur. The sequence goes on from JAFFJZ010000002.1 coordinate 63,167,993, forward strand.
TATTATTAATTAAATATCTTTTTGTGTCATTCCCTATAGACTCGTCAATTGATATGAATATGTATTGATATTCAACTACATGCGATTCAATATGTTTTTTAATTTCAACAGATATTGATCTCAAGTTATTTACAATATTTCACTTTTTATATGGATACTCGACCCACAAGCCGGGTTATTACAGCTAATATCATAAAATCTCAATAATTTAAATTAAATACGAAACCATATAACTTGAGATTTAAATCGGTTATCGGTTGAATATACAAATGTAAATGGATATAATTCAAAATTATACGTATCCTTGTTATGTAGTTTTGAAGGTTGACGAGATGTTTCCTTCCTTTGACTATTTGAGTAATAATACAATAAATTTCAATATTATACTTCATATAAAAGTTGTCTTCCTTCTTGGAAAATCGTTTGTAATAATGATATCAATTCAAGTATCCATACTGAGATTCCGATACCGTCCGGTCTCATTTTCTTTTCGCAATCTTATTCTGCTGTCCCTTCCCAAAGGTCTAATGCCCACCTTCGCTTTTCTTACTTCACCTACCTATCTACGTTACAAGCTAATTTTTCAACAATATAAGCCAAAATATCGCTACAGCCGCTAAAATTTAGCCGTAGGAATTAAAACACGGTTGTCCACCTCGCAGCTAATAACTTTTTTCTGTGTGAAATTGTAAAATTCCTTTCATGGGTGGGGAATGCTTCACCACGATTTGGTGAACTTTTTCTTCATTTGCAGAGAAATCCAATACCCGAAAAGAGAGAGAGAGACAAATCCATTATTTTTTTTTCAATGAAAAAACAATCCTCGTAGAATCAGAGCACGAATTTACCACCGATGTGGAGAAAAACTTCCCTTCGTACATCGTTTCATATAGCACTGCATTTATTCACAGTAAGAATATTTATTGTTTTTTTGATAACTATCAAACGGAATTATTCTCAACGAGACGAAAATATCGAAACAAAATCAGTAAGATTCTATGTCCGACTTTTGGTAAATTAATTTTCTTAATCTTTCCTTATATATTGATAATTTCTCATTTCTTATCGATGGAATTTAACAAAGAACCACGAAATCGTATCAAGGATTCAGAACCAGGAGTTTTTCTTCTTTCTTAAATACAAATATGAATTTTTTGTTCAGCGTTGAAAAGAGAGAAAAGAAAAAGCACGGTATATCCACGGTAGCGCGAATGACGGAATCATTCCTTTTCATAAGAACCACATGAAACCGCAGAGTGGTCGTTTATAGAAGAACTACAGGGATGTATCTTTAGAGAATCTATGTTGGAAAATTTCGAGGGAGAATCATTGGATCTCCAAAAGAAGAGTTTTATTCACCTTGAGAAGAGGTTATTTCTCTTGTCGCGCAGCGTGATCTTTTCATCGGATTCAGACGAGTATACAATACTTGAAGAAAGGTGGTAGCATTATTGGTAGTCGACGTGGTAAGATGTTGGAAAAAAGAAAGGATTTCTCTTTTGAGAATTCTTCGCCGTGTATAACACTTTTCTTTCCCTTTTATATATCGGTAAGAGTATGAAATAATCCTTATATAACCTTTTATATCAAATCGTATCGTATTGATGTGATGTTATGACAAAAAAGAGGTTGTCTTTAGAAAGGGATTTTTAACGCCCGCCGGTGTAGAATACTTCAAATTATATGCTTTTTTCTCAAGTAACATACTAAGGCACTTAGAGAAATAGGGACACTATAGTTTGTAATTCCAGTTGAATAAACTGCGCTAGAAGTTCATTCTCTGGACCTGGTTGGGTTAACATCAATCCTGCTCGGGTGGATTTATCGATCTCAGATTGGCTTGAATGATCGACATCTGGGGTAACCGAACTATCGACTCTCAGATTTGCAATGTTTTCACCAATCCTAGTACACGAGATGACGACACGAAGGAAAACAACGTTTCAAAAATTACTGTATTTCTACTAGGGCTTTCAATACCGTACCAGGTGTAGAAGTACACAGAAAAAATTAGCGATCCAAATTGTCGTTGACTAGTATGTCAGTTTGGGATGGAGCACAAATTTGAGAAGAATTCGTACACTTGGTTTCAATAAATCGTTGACTCTTTTCATTCTTTTGACGATCATAATAAAAAGTGAATTCCATTGGTGAAACACTGGACGAAGACAACGAATTATTAAAATTCAATGTACGACTTCTCCTTGAATTTGTGCTCTGTCCAAAAGTCAAAGACCGGGTTTATTAATATTTAGAAAAATGACTGTCAATTTAGGGAAAACGAGGATCACTGAAAAATATTCGTAGTGAGTCTACTAAAAATTCATAGTCGATGTATCAACAATTGATAGTTCCACTGTGAAAAATATCAATGAAACTATCAACTGTCAATATTTTGACTACAAATTTTTGGTAGACTCACTACGAATATTTTTCAGCGATCCTCTTTTCCCCTAAATTGACAATCATTTTTCTAAACGTTGATAAATTCTTTCTAAATATTAATAGACCCGGTCTTTCCGTGTAGTCAACGAGAATTTGGATCACTAATTTTTTCCGTGTATAAAACCGGAATTTCCCTATAAATGGCACTAGCCATCAGTTTAGGGACCCTAAGACCACTTCTTCAGCACCATCATCTCCCCCTAACAGCTGATGAACATTTTCAACACAAAACAATAGAAGTTCTATACACCCGTAATTGTTTTATACCCTTAAAAATGTCGAGTTTTGTGCCTACAAACTACGATCTGGGAACGGCATTGATTTTTTGTTATCATTCGAGGAAAACTGTTTGCAAAATCACATCGAATGCTTGTCGAAGCTTATATACGATGAATATGCCCTTGGTAAAACACAGTGTTACGAGTAGTTCAGAAAATTTAAAAGTGGTAATTTCACGTGAGAAACGAAGAGCGTGGAAGACCACCGAAAAAGTTCGCAGACGACGATTTACGAGCCTTATTGGATGAAGATGATACTCAAACTGAACAAGAACTCGCGGATCAACTGAATGTGACGCAGAAAGCCGTCTCCATTCGTTTGAAAGCCATGGAAAAGATTCGGAAAGTGAGAAAATGGGTTCCGCATGAACTGAATGAAAGACAGCAAGAAAATCAAAAAACCACTTGTGAAATGCTGTTCGACAGATACAGAAGGAAGTCATTTCTCCATCGAATTGTGACAGGTGATGAAGAATGGATATATATCGAGAATCCTGAGTGTCGGAGATCATGAGTGAACCCGAGCGGAAATTTGTTACGGCTACATTGCGGTCCTCGTCCTGTTTGCCAAATTATAAATACGGTCCTAGTCAGGATTGCCGGATCCGGCTCCTATACAAAATGTAACGTCTGAACAGGTACGGTCCAAATATGACGGGCTGTTCCAGATCCTTATCTGAAAAATGTATGGCACAGATTAGGTTACCAAATCCGGCCCATATTAGACTATCGAATTCGGCCTTTTTCTCCAAAATTCCATGCGCTACGTGCATATCAGCTGGTTGTAGTACGCATCTAATGACTTTTCCCATGGCAATTTTGACTCAACGAACGATTTTTCGAAGATTCATCATCGAACACATTCTAGGGCGATTTTCTTTCTGGCAGTTTTTCATCAAAGGTTCTAATTACCAAATTATGAAAAATGGAATTTCGTTTGCGAACGTAAACATCTTGGAACATATTGTATTGTAATCTCTTCTTAAAACTCATATTTTTTGAGTTGTGGCTATTGAAACATGGATAACTATGAATGATTGAAATAGTTGAATTTTTAAAAGTCCTCAACTTGAAAAAAAGAGGGCCTAAGAAGCTGTTGGAAATATGAATAAGAAAATGCTTTAGGGAACAATAGCTCAAAAACTGAGCCCTGCATAAAATTGTTTTGGAGGAAAATCTTCTTGAAATTCACCCAATAATTGATTTTGATCAGAATAGAACCTCATTTGCAAATAAAATCAAGAACATCTGATCCAAACAGAGATAGTTGAAATACAACATTGTGATAACGCCAAGCGTGGAATTTAATATGCCTGAAATCAGAATACCGATGTCAAATCTGAGATGATAGAATCGTAATAGGGTCCACACTAGAAAATCTCATCAGGCCGGATTTGATGAAAAACGGTATGTTACATCACGAGAGTCTTACAGCAATACACATTTGGGCCTAACGTGCTCCATTAGGACTCTGTGTGGATTCGATGATAATGTATACCGTGATACAGCCTGATTCGGACCGCATCAGTATTACGGCTAGCCGTAACAGATTTCTGCTCGGGTACCGGGATCTCGGTGTTTATGGAAACGTCATGGAAATTTGGATTCACACGCGCTTTTGAACTGTGTGTATGACATGGTGTCAATAATATAAACACTCCCGAGTAAAAACGTCTATGATTTGACTGTCTAATTCCATCCAATTGAATACTTGTTTCCTCAGCTTTTTTGTCATGAAAAGAAAAGACTTGTGCCTAATAGAGCATTTGAGTGCTATTTGATTTTATTTTACGTTATAAAAAGTAACTCAAAACTACCCTCCCAATACCAGGTACTGATACCAGCATTGAAAACTTCCGGTGTTTCAGAGCTTTAATTTCTGCTAGCAGGATGAGTGAAAATATCATTGATATTATTAGACAGTGGTATTTTTTCTCACCTGCTAATTTAGTAGATATTTAGTAATTTTCCTACGCGCCCGAAAATGGATCAGCTGTGGTAGATATTTATTTTTTTACCTCATTTTTTTCTCTGTTGTAGGTAAAATAATTGATGCATTTGCGACCAAACTGAGGATTTTGTTGTTATTATTTGAATAGGCAAATAATTTAGCTGTGAAATTTTAGCCGTGGGGACTACATTTCTTACTGTTATCGCTGAGTGAGTAGGATGAAAACTAAAAAATCACTCCCATGGCTATTTTAGCTATCCAAATAAGGACGGATTATTTTTTCGCGGGCAACATTTTTCTTCTCCGTGTCGGCAAATGGTCTCAAAAAAGGGAGTTTGTTGTTTGATTTCGGATTATTATTGGCTAGTCTTATAGTTGTCTTTTTTTTCTTCACCGTGAGCATCTCAAAATGTATCTTAGAAACCTTTGTGCGCAGAGTCTCAATTCGAGGAAATATTTCTTCAATCCAGTATAAAAAAAAAACCTATACATAATTTTGGATATAAACTATATTAAATTATGTATAAATTATATATAATGCTGAAAATGGTTAAACGTGGGGTAGAGTAAATGGTACGACCCAAACAGCCTAACGTATCACTGGACGCTTATGAAGTGTTTATAAAGCGTAAGAATGGTTTACTGAACGTTCAAAAAACGTTGCAGAGACGCATTTTTGCTGTTAGTAGAAGAACCATCAATTGAAAGACATTCATCAATTCTCAACGTTACTTCCACGGACTGGCACGAAGAAAGATTGTATTGTTAACGTTTGGATAGTTAAAAATGACTCTATCATAATTTTTTTCAGTTATAGCAACAAAAAATTATTGCTATGGTAGTCAAAATTCAACTATTACAGCATTATTTTTTTGGTTATCAAAATATCGGATACACAAAGTAACTGCCACAGCTGATTCTTAGCTATCATACTCAAGTGGGAGAATGTTCAAAATTATATATAATTTATTAAGGAGGAAACTCTTTGGTTGTTGTAACTGAGAACGATATGAATTAGAAAATTTAACTTGCCTGAACTGAAATATTCTTTGTTATATATTTAATTATATATTTAATTGAAGCAACCACATTTTTAGTTGAGCTTGTATTTCACTGAAATTTTTACTGACGACAACTAGATCATGCTTTTCAGTGATATGGAATTATGTATAAATTATATATAAATTTCATTGATTTAAAAAAAGTCCATTGGAGCACTGAGTTATTTTTCCCGTGAGTGAAGTTATTTTTACATCCGTACGAACAAATGTGAAAACTTGACATACACTGTTAAAAATTTCTGTATTAATTATAATGGTTTTTATTGGAAGTTTTTTTCAACTACGTACATGAATTCAGTTTCATGCACATTGTACATGAAATTTAATGAAAACTATAGCATAATCTATAGTCTTTTCATGTTTTTGTACATTAAATTTAATACAGAATGTATATGAACCTGATTTCATGTACTTAATTGAAAAACCTTCCAGATATTTCTGACAGTGTAGTTATTCGAAGCAAAATAAGTTTTCCTGGAGTATCCAGAAATTTCTGGTTCCCAAATTCAACACAAAACACCTCACTCAAAATGTATTTGAATTTCCAACTTCTTCTGAACACTTTTTAGAATTTTTCATTTGAATTTCAAGTAAAATAGTCGTCAGTGAGACTCCACATTTTTCTGAATGTCTTTGCATTTCTCCAGAAATCTTCATCTTGATTCCATCTACTCCGAAACCCTCTAAACTGCTTTGAATATCCCGGAAAACTTAAATCCGCAACTCCACCAGAAACAATCGACTCTGAATTCTTCTGAATCTTTCTGGAGCTCATCAACTTCCCCGAATCTCTGCAATTCAATCCTACACCCCCTAATTTTTTCTCAAATCTAGAATCTTCAGAGAGAGTGTGATAGAAAACATGTTTCCCAATTTATAAATTTATTCAAAAGTAGCTCAAATTTATTGCATAATATTTGTACATTTCCCGTTCAGAAATTAATTGCTCCACAACTAAAATATATTCTAAGAAATTTTATAAATTCTTTAGAATCGTGCCCCTTGATATTTTTGATGTGTTCTAAGAATCATATGCAAATTCATGAACTCACGTATCATTGTAGAGTATTCAGCCGTTGAACTGGTTTTGTACATTTTTTCACTTCTTCGTTTCCACTCCAAGTGATGCAGATATAACATTCATTCATATTTATGTACCAATGATAGCAACTGTCATTTCCAATTATGTACTACTCTCATTACAAGAGCGTACTTACAGTTTTGACGTAATTGGTACACGTTACGCCGTTAAAAATATTTTGTACTTTTCTTGTAAACGACATTTTATAGCGACGAATACAATATCCCAACCGATTTAAGTTTAATCGAATCAAATCAGAATTATGTAGAGGAAAGAAAAAATTGTCTCTGCTGTTGTTCGTCATTAAATTTTGAAGAATATGTTGTGTATATTCGAATCGATATTCACAACCAATACGTAAGATATCAATATTTCACGTATGCATTGCACAAAAGTGGGCATCGGCAAAGATATTACGGGGATGTAAGTCTATGCATACATCGATACGTCACTGAGAGTTGACGGGTTATCATTACGGTTGCGTCGTTCACTTACCAACATAAAAGGGTGTATTGTTCATAATCCGATGGTACCACGCAAAAACGGCTTGATCCCTATATAACTGTGTATCAAGTGTGGGAAAATATTCACCTGCCTCGCCTGTACATCGGAAAATAATGATGGTTCATCTTTTGTCAAATGATTGTCGTTCCAAAGAAACCTTTATACATATTATCAATGTCAACGGGTTATTAATTTTCTATAATAAACACGCCACTATGATGAATACTCTCTACTACGTGATGAACTACGTGATACAATTAGCAAAAGTAATTCATTAAAATTGCATCAGAGAATTGTCGTATCTCCGCTGCTATCGTTCTCGACAACACCCCCTTCGCAAGAGTGCAAAATTGTGAAGAATACAATGTGATGGATATTATGGATACATGATTGAATCTTGATAATTAAATTCAATTGTTGTAGTAATTTCCGAATAAGATCAACGTATAACGGTAAGCGGTGAATATGGAACGACGAAGCGGTTATTAAGCTGCAAAAGTTAGCCGATGTAATAATAAGGGCCATTTCGCAGCGCGGCGTCCTTTGTATCATTTAATATTTAAAAACAAGCCATAAATAAGTCGCCTTCTCGCGTGTTGGCCGCGCTTAAAAACCAGCGCGACCAACCGTCGGATTATATGCATCGCGCGCAAGATATATATACTTCTCTCTCTGTCTCTCGCGAGGGCAAGACGAATGCTATGTTGAAACTTGCAAGGTGTTAATGATATTGCTCCGCCTTAATATACGCTCAGTCTGTTTTGTTGGATTTACCTGGTGCCTCCCACCATCTTTCTGTCGCGATCGCGAGATCCTTTCTCCTTTGATCCCCTCCCTCGTTTATAACATACGTACAAACACCCACGTAACTCCACGAATGATATTATAAACTGAAAAAAATGAATGGAAGAATCGAGTCGTAAAAAGACATCTTCGATCAATTAACATACTTTTATTTCTCACACCAAAGTGAACAAATTAGAATAGAAAATTCAATTGTCTTCGATAATTCAAAATCAAACTATGTTTGGAATTACAAAAAAATTAACATACTTTGAAAGAGTCGATAGTTTGGTGAAAAAAAACCCCGATTTACGGACAGTACCCTTTATTGTAATCCAGCGGAAGAAAAGGTCGACTTTTGATAAGTGGGAAACATGTGTGGGACTACCAAGGGTGTTAACAATGAAGGAATAACTAGATCTAGAGCAGAGGTTGGAGAAAGGGTTGATACCGATGGCCTGTTACCAAGGGGTTGACACTGCTCGTAGACGCGGTGATGCAAAATAGGCGTACGTTATATCTATATTAAGATGTCGTATGTGTAGAGTGGTCGTCGTAAATCATCGGTTAACGCACTGTTTAGGCGGGGCGGTTTCACGGTGGGTACAGTCTATGCATGGGTTTTATACCAAATAATTCTACCATTCGTAATGGGGTTGACGAAAGAGAGCAACCCTATTTCCATAATATGCTAAGTAATCTGGTTTAAAATTCCATATACGAGTACAGTACGAAATAATTCTTTCCTATGAGAAATGAGGTATTTGTATCATAATCTCCCAGATTTATTCTCAAATGATGTATCAACAGTCCTGCAATGATCCCAAGTTTAAGATCTCGGACAAGGCGAAGTTATACGCCTTCTCTTCCCTTACGTATTCGTATTTGCGCATACGCACTCACGCACAAATACAAATCAAATAATTTGCAAAGCAATCTAGAATGCCTTGATATTTAAGCGTGTGTATGAAAAAGAGGAAAAAAAGCTTGTAGGTACGCGAGAACAGGTATACATCATTTTGACTTATGAGAGGCATTATCGTTTATATGAGAGCTTTGGCGAAGCACGAGAAACGAAAGTATAATAAAAAGGGGTAAAAAGACAGGGAGGAAAAAGAAGCTGCGCGAGAAAGTAGATACACACAGGATGTGAGTGTATATGTATATATGTGCATGTATATATGCACGTTCATCCTTCTATATATCATATATGCACCTATCCTGTGATGCGTATTATACAAACCATATACGCATATGTGTATATTGGCTGCCGCTGCTGATGCAGTATCAAGATGTTACCCAATGACAATATATATTATTACCTTACCGTGGTTCTTTTTTTTACCTCTTCAAAGGCACTTCCACCCTTCCTCCTCCTTATATCGTTCTCTATCCTGTTATGGCTCGGCTTAACCGGCCCGTCTTCACGTTTAATTCGATCTACTGCCAGGATAAACTCGTCCATTAGTATCAAATCCCAAAGTATAAGATGTTACACGAATAATTGAGGCGTGCGGGTATCGTGCAAGATACGCGCAACGTTCAACTTTTGTTAGTTTATCGTACATCTCATCAATCAATTGATTATGTTTATTTTACGGTATCAAAAAAGCTTATGAATCAGATTAAAAAATTGTTTTGTAATAATATTATCAAACACAAGTTTGGTTCAGATATAATGCTGTGTCATGCATAAAGCATGGAATGGTTGAAGTTTTTTTCGTGCCGAAACTTTTCTATGCAAGAAAATTTAATGACATGAAAATATTTATTTATTAAATATCTTATCTTAAAGATCCTGGCGAGAAGGAATACTAGAACCATTGTCAGTATTGGATTATGTCAACCTGATTTATTAGTCAAGCTCTGATAATCCTGATTATATATATATATATGTAACGCGAAGACTTGATCAGGAGTTGATGAAGTTATAATGATCAGCGCCTTGTAGGTTCACTGTAAAATATTTTTTTGTGGATTTACAAGAAAAGTTTGCAAGTTTTTTACACAAACATCTCCTCTGGCGGAGGATTCCTCAACAAAATTTGGAGAAAATCACAAATTTTGGTGAACTAACAAAAATATTTGACTTTTTTCAAAATTTTGTCGAGGAATCCATCAGAGAAAATGTTTGTGTGGAGAAACTATCAAACATTTTTTGTGAACCCTTGTGGAATAATTCGGAACAATTCTCTAAAGAATTCTTTGAAAGTCTTATTCAGAGTTCTGCAGAGAATTATTCCGAATTATTCCACAAGGGAATCCAGAAAGAGAAAGCATCAATACACTAGAGAAGGTGAGAAGTTCAGCCTGCTGCGTAATGCGTAGATTACCACAGAAACTTGTCACTCCCTAGTAGAAATTATGATTGAGAAGTAGATAGGTAGTTGGGTTGGTTTCTAGCTAGTTTTGTAACGCACTTTCTAGCCTGTACCCATCCAGATGTCCCAGGGGATTGCTAGAATGTTGTTCAAATTGGTAATTAGAAAGGTGAAATCATGTGTTTTCTGTGAAATCATACTTATGAACAAGGTAACAATGTATTTTGACATGTAATCTCCAGTCAAGAACATTCCTTTTGAATTTATTTCCATCAAATAATCCCGAGTGACAAATTGAAACGTTGGGGCTTCCTTTGATTCCTCTAACCGTGTTGATGGACTATCAATGTTACTGTACGATCAGTTGACGCATGAAAAATCTGCATAAACCAACTAAATGTTTGGGCACTAAAATTAAATTGGCTGAAATGTGTTATCCAGTTGCCCCAACGTGGGTCCCATCTAGTACGTGGATGGTAATTGGGACGCCCAAACAAATTTCTATCAGGGTTTGCTGTACATGAATACCGAGAAAAATGATTTTTTACTACACGAAAAGAAGAATGTTGTTGATATTTGGATAGCTAAAAATTAGCTGTGGCAAGAAAAGTTATTGCTAAAGGAGTTAAAATCTAGCTTTTGCAGAATTTCTTTTGCTATCAGAATATTGAATACACGAAATAACTATCACAGCTGGGAATTCCTAGCTACTATAGCGAATTATTTTTATTCGTATAATATAGCGCCTACAAAAGAATTTGTTGTTCTCGCAAAACTATTCACTCCAGCAACTGAGACGTCAGTCAAATTGTGGCAGTCATTGTTCTTGCTCCTTCAGCAACTTTGTTTTGTAGGCACTTCAATAACAGACCAGTTTGTGATGCCAGCAATTCTTTTTTCTTCGGGAAGAGGTCTACACCTAGGACAAATTCATCAGGCCCTTATGAGGATCCCGAACAATATTCTGTAGTGAACATAGTTATAGCGATTGTCTAGCATCTTTCAAGATCCTTGCAGTGAAATAGAGATGGGCGATACGTATCGATATCGATACGTTTCTATAACATGAGTATCAAGTTTTTATCAAAATTTTATAGAAATTTATTTAAACTAGATATAAATCCTATAGAAACGTATCGATATCGATACGTATCGCCCATCTCTACAGCGAAAGTGGTCATTAAAAAGGACTGTAACATAAGCTGGATGGTAACTAGAATCATTTCTACAAGAATCCTGATCGTAGGCCCCGCAGGAGAATCAATATCTCCTGTCAAGATTATGGACCAAATCTTAATGAGGCACTGATTTTCTCATTTCATCGGTATTTCACAATGCCGATATTTTTGAAAGAAAGAAAATTGGTCAAGTTTATGTTGAATTTTATAGAATATCGATCGAAACTTCATGCAAATTATATTGATCGCTACACTGTAGAAAATTTGTATGAAAAAATTCCTATAAATTCATGTGAAATAATTAACATATACATACTTTAGGAATATTCTGCGCTGGTCCGGAAATTGAAATGGTCAAGAAAATCCCATAACCTGTGGAATATTTGGTGAAGTTTAAGGGAAATTGCATAAACGAATACAGGAAATTGATTCCTCATCCGATGATTGGAATTTCCCAGTTGCTATAAGACATGTTTCAATTTCTCTAAAAATTCAATCTTTCAAAAATGGTATAATCCTCCCCTTCGAGTTCAGTATTTTCTTCAAGTTCGAGAAAGACGAATTCCTCGAAGAAAAATCAAATTCTGCCAAGATTGATCTTTCCGAAATTGTAGCCTTTTGAAATTTCCCTAAATCCAATCAAATCAGAATTCAGAATTCTAAATCGCTATAATTCTCGAACGAAGGAGGCGACGATGATTCAATTGTACACGGGAAAAAAGAAATAGTTGCTGCAACTACTGAGTGATCAGGACAAGTAACACGTTAGTTGCCTCAATCAACTGAAAATACCTCAGCTTTTTACGTTCGTTGGTGCAACTATCGAGTTAGTTGAGGCAGCTAACGTGTTACTTGTCCTGACCACTAAGTAGCTGCAGCAACTACTCAAATAGATGGTCGAAAATCGACTATTCAAGAAGTTGCTGCAACTATTTCTTTTCCTCCGTGTACCTTAAAAAATCCGGGTTTCTCTCAACTTGAACAATGATATTGAATTCAAAAATGTCAACCACGCCGTTCTGAAACAAAGCCTCGAAAAAAGTCTGTGATGGGAAAGAGTTGTTTGTTATCATCTGAAGAACACTGATAAAATTCGGTCCGCAAATTATGGGACACCCTGTATATAAGGGCTCGGCTAAGACCTGTTTTTTCATAATTCTATCCGATTCAGATTAAACCAGCATAAAAGGCAACCTCATCTAATCCCAACTTGGCAAAGCCATACTTTAGGGTCACCTGATCAAGTCTTCGCGAATGATCGGATAAAGAGTGACCCTACAAACCGCCTGCTTTTCAGACCTCAACTGTAAACTGAATTGCATGCCATATGATACCTCACATGGAGAATTGAGTTCTGCTCAAAAGTCCCATACTTTATAGTGTCCAAGCATTATTTTTATCCGCATCAAATTATTTACGTGAAAATATCTACAAAAGTACTATACTTCTTCAGGAAGGTCCAAGCAAGTATGGTACTTTTGAGTGTTTTTTCATGTGATTATTTTGATTTGTGCAAATATAATACTTGAACGCTATAAAATATGGTACCTTTTAGCAGATCGCGAAAAAATCGACCGTTTCATGTGAGATATATGATTGATTTTGGAAGTTTATAGAGTTGAAGTGGGATGAACAAATATATTCATCTATGGAATATATGAAAAATAAATGAATTACACAAAGGATGAATGTTGAACGGGCGGAGAGCCATCAATTTTATGATAATTATTTTTATTTGGAATGTTTTAAAACGTTGCATAATCATTGAGCATCGATATTGATCATTTTTTGCAAGCGTTTAAGAAGCTACAAGCGCGAACATAGCTCCATGAAGTGAAATTTTATTTCAGAAATTGGAATTTCATCTCACTCTTCTTGATACTAATTTCCAAAAAATTCACACTCTTCCATACATTTGATCATGCCAAAAATTATGATCAATACTAAATTCTGGTTAATCGCATTAACCGATTGGTTTGATTGAATTTGGATTGAATTTGGATTTTTGAAGTTCGGTTTGGATATTTGAAAGAATTTTAATGAAAATTAAGAACCAATCATTAGAATTTATCACTAACTTCCGAAGAATTCTAACGTCTTTCAACTCCTCAAAGTTCCGTGAGATTAGCAGTTTTCAAACATCAGCAGAGATTGCTTTCTACACACGGAGAAAAACATATGATAACCATTTTCATATAAACATAGTAATCGGAGGATATGATTCATTATGACGATAAATGACAGTCGGTATATGACAATTCATCATAACTCCTGTAACAGTTACTATATTTCTGTCCTGATCAAAAAATCCGATTCAATCCGATAAAGAAAAATTCTATCAGAATGAATTGAGTTTCTGCATCGAAAATTTCCGATTGATACCAATAAAAATTTTTTTGGTTGGGTTAAATGGTTTTTCTATTAGCAATTGATATTGATAATATAAAGGAATGAATTGAGTTTTTGCATTGGAAATGTCTTATTGATTCCGATTAGAGTTCTTTCAGTCGGCTTGAGTACATTCTCACAGTAACTTTGATGATAAATACCTATGAAATCCTGCTCCCAAAAACAAGTATCGGGTTTCATAGGTGATGTGATCAGAACACTCGTTTTTATCCGCTGAATTTTTTAGGTAATAGGATTCGATAGGTGTTCCTATCGAAATCTAACCTAAAATGGATATTTCCCATAGAGACTCGTTAAATCTTCAACCTCATCAAGTTCCCTACTGATTCCAATAGATACGGATTACCGCGGATTCCGATGAAAACCAATTTTCAAATGAAATGGAAGGAATTCCGAAATTGAATTGGATATTGCCGATACAAACCAGTAGAATACCATGATCTGTAAACTTTCCTATTATTTACAGTACATTCTAAAATTGAGTCGAAAATTTCCCTTAAAAGACCCATCACTCACTCAAGTTCACAAATTTTCCCATTAGTTCCAATAGATTGAGGTTAAGGAAACTCCCGATAAAAATCGTTTGCCTTATGAATTGAAAAAAATTTTAAAAATCCTATCAGATATTTCATATACAGACCAATACATCACGTGGAGTCCTATTAATTCCAATGAAACACAAATTTTTCAATGGGCAAATCCTCGATTCGATCCCATAGATAAAAGATTCCAATTGAATCCTATTCATTTTGAATCGGTACTTGAGGCTTTCCGATTGACCCTATTCGTTCCGATTAATTTTGAATCGGTTTCTATCGGATCCTATGGGATTTTTTAACCATGGTGCTAAACACTGATATAGATGTCTAGTATTTGACTTCATAATGAATTATGTCCTTCGGTTACTATACTTTATCTGATAACCAGACATCGGATTATATGCACTATTAAAATGCCAAAATATGCATGCAAATATGCACGAAAAAAGAACAAAATATGCACTAATGAAAAAGTCACAATTTGATCTGAAATCGACATTTTATTGCTCAAATATTGAATCTAAGCTTCATCAATCAAATAAATCACCACAATCTGCACAATATACTTTAGAAAATACAAATTCAACGATACAATTGTTTCCAGAGCATCAATCCCAAATTAAGAATAAGAAATTCATATAAAAGTATATACTATGTATACTATGTATCTCTCCAAATTTTCTATTTGAAATTCGTGACGCTTGTCGTTAAGTATCAACCCAAGTAGCACAAGAACTTCTCAAATATGCTATGGTGACTCTATGAATGTGAAAGGGATGTGCGAATGAAACTGTTTTGGTCAAATTCGTTAAGATATTCTACGGAGGGTGCATAGCACATGATTATTCGAAACAGTCTCATTCGGAGGTTCTACGCATGTTCGTAGGATTTTCCAAACACGCTCTTAGCATTTCTAACCTCTAACCATTTCTAAGCCGAAAATGAGCGTTCTACATCTATCGATGTCATCAGACAGAATTAAAAATATGGTGCCATTTCCATAGAAATCATTTCAGGCAGAATTTGAGATTGTCCCGTTGATATAACAATTTACTCGTTCGAGTACTTGGAAACTTGGATTTTTTGAAAACACAGTGTCTAATTTATTTCGGATTTCAATCGAGAATGATTCTAGAAGTGCGCGTATCAATTGTGTAACTTCTTCTATTATTTTAATCACGATAATTCAATTAAAGACCCTGCTGTATCGAAACCTTGGGGTCTGACAGTAAAGTTTCCAGGATACAACTATGAAGAATCTCTTAGGAAAAGAATTTGATGATACCTCAAAGTTGAAAATTCCGTTCATTGTTCAAATCCACTATTCATTACTCCAATTTCGGAAACTCCTGACATTTTATACTAAAATATGCACTAATGACGAAAAAATATCATTATATGCAAAATTGTATGAAAAAGTCATTATATGCACATATGCAAATGCATATAATCCGATGTCTACTACTGATAACCATTATTATATTCTTTTCTCCGTGCATGGATTCAATTGAAACTCACAGTTTGCCCTTTCGTAACTTTTGGAATAACATTCCATAATTTGCAAAAGATGGGGCGAAATTGCATATTTCAGGGGAATCTTACAGAATGCAATGCAAAATCTCAATACGGAGAAGAAAATTCGTTACGACAGCGAAATCTGATTTTGCTTTGTGACAGCAATCTATTTGCTATCACAGCAATCTTGTGAGCTATCACAGCGACTTGTTAGCTATGGCAGCGAAGAATGTTGACTTCTCGAGCAATTTTTATTTGCTATTCTTCATGTTATACCAAAATTTGCTGGAAGAGCAAACATTTTTGCTGCCACAGCTAAAAACTGACAAGATATACATAAGTGACAAGATTGCTATCATAACAAATAGTTTGCTGTCACAGCAAATTTATTGTTTCTCCGTACAGTGATTTCCCTATGAAAACAACTGAGCCAAAATGCTGTCACTGTAACCGACTTTCAATCGAAATCGCATCAAAATAACCTTATTTGGATTTCATTCCGACAAATATCCCGAATGAACAAGATTTTCAAAATTATGTGTAATCTATATGCAATTAATTATAACTTATATAAGTTCGCATTGAATCATGTACAAATTATGTATGATCTTGGATTGAGTTCATCGAATTTAAACCAGTTTCAGCACAATTCACGCAAAACACGCAATTTTCAACCGACAGCAAGACTTGATTTTTCAAAAAATTCCATTGCAAATCTCACTATTTTTCCTCTACAAGATTCTACTAAACCACCTGAAAGTCACCACTTGAAATTAAAATATATCGTTTCAAAACACAACGGAAACTCTGGTATACTCACAAATTATCAGAAATTTCAATAAATTCTTCTACCCTAGTAGAAATTTTGATATGGAAAATATCAGGTCCAAATCAGGCATGCCTGATTTCTATTCAGGGCCTGACTTGAGTATCTGATAAGGCCCTGAAACAAATGTAACGCAGGGGAAAGACCAGGTCCTGATCAGGAAAACCAAACGTTTCCCAATCAGGATCTGATCAGGGTAGTAATTGAATTCCCAATCAGGACCTGATCCGGGTGGTAGCGGAATTCCCAATCACGACCTCATCTAAGCTATATTCGAACATTCAATTTAATTTCCATGGAATTCACTTCTCATAAAATTTTTTGAAACTCCCCCAACAGAAGAAATTCTACTGATGATCCAAATAGACTTCAGTTGGACATTCAAAAAAGACAGGTAAATTTCTAATGAGTCCTGTGAAAATTCTGAATAGTTTGATACATTCATCGTCCTGAATTGATCAGGTTCTGATTCGGCTGTCTTGTCGGGTATCACATGATTGAAATACGGATGAGCCAAGGCAATCCTGATCAGGTTCTGATAGGAATACCATGTCTGAGTTACTGAAAGGGAAAATCTGACTGGGACCTGTCAACAACCTTGCGTTACATTGTTGTAAGATCCTAAACAAGATGCCATGTCAGGACCTGATAAGGTAATTAAAAGTTTCCCTCAATTAGGAGTTCCCTATTGCAGCCTTACGAGGGTCATGCTTCTAATAGGGAATTCCTTGTCAAATTTCTACCAGGGTAATGAGGCCCACCGAAATTCATCTGATTAAAAAAAAAACTCATAATCAATTGACAATTTAGCGTAAATTCATCAAATAATTTCACAAGAATCTCACAATTCCTATTGGAACTCATCCCCTGATATTTGACAACAAAAAACTCGAAAGATTTCAATTAAATTCACCTTCAATGTCTAATGGTGGAATTTGTTTGCTCTGGTGAACTTTCATAGAAATTACTACAATCTTTTCCAATAATTTACGATAAAATTATCCTACCAAATTGATACTTCTTTCAATACAGTATGTTATTTTATCACGATACCATGCATCATTCACAACCATGGATCACAGCTGTATGAAAGAGCAGTAAAAAAAAGCAAGATGGTCGAAAATATATATATATCTTATTGTATACATATTTACACATTTATGTTACATGTACACATTTGCGAAGCAGGAACTCCCTAAATATAATAGGGGAAGAGATAATAATCTAGATATCGCGCAAAGAAGAAAAGAAGAAAAAGAAGTGGAAGGGAAAACGAGAGTATGGCTTGAAAAGAACAGCATTCAATAATAGTGAAAGGCTGAAGAAATAAAGAGAGACGGAGAGAAGAAGAGGAGAACAACGGCGGCTTGTGTTACTATTATGTTACTATTATGTTGTCTTGCATTATACCTGCAATTTTCAACCCTTATCTCACAAGCCGATCACGGTTGTTCCTCGAGATTCAAGTATTCCATGGATTGTGCATGCCAAACTAAAAACATTTTATATAACACAGTAGAAATGTTTGACAGGAAGACGCAGGGGTTGTATTATGAATTCAACGGAAGGGTTACTCTATTCGTAATTGATTTCATATTATGTTTCCAATTTCTTCCCTGTAATTATTATATTACCTACTATAAACCTACCTAAAATCTTCATCTAATACCCATTCTAAATACTCTCACCAAAACATAAGGACCAACAAATTCAAACTTCTCCGATATATCTCCAGAGCGAAAGAGAATAATTCTGTTTTTTCCCACCCAAACTTTACATCTCCATTTATACTTTTTCCTTATTTTTATCGCCTAGGAAAATCTCGATGCGTCTCTTCTTACGAGAAATGGTCATCTTATACATAAACGCACACGGTATATCGATCTAGTTGGATTTACGTAATTCCAGTGTTCCGATCTCATTGTTCGAAAAAAAAACATTATAAGCTTGAAAAATCGACGGTTCAACAATGACCGCATTACCATTCAGTTTTTGAGATCGTACGATTCTTCACCTTAACTGATCTAAATGTGAAAGGCAATTGGAATCTCGAAAAGAAAACTGACCGTCTCTTTCTTCTGCTGACGTTTAAAATCATTCTCGCAGCAAAATAAAAATAACATTGTTGGAATGTTTTATTCGTTTCAAGGAAAAGAAATATGATATCAATGTGGTGACAGTGTTCAAATTTTCATTCGGTCGCAGGAAGTTTTGCTTTTTTTTTATAACGGTAATTGATAATTTGAATTATTATCAAGTTTATGCTGTTGTTATACCAGGTTCAGAAGTATGAAACCGGAATTTCCCTATAAATGGCACTAGCCATCAGTCGAGGAACCCTGAGACCACTTCTTCAGCTGATGAAGATTTTCAACACAAAACAATAGAAGTTTTTCACACCCGTCATTGTTTCATGACGTTCAAAATGTCGAGTTTTGTGCCTCCAAACTACGATCTACGGACAGCATTGGTTTTTTATTATCATTTGAAGAAAACTGCTGCAAAATCACATCGAATGCTTGTCGAAGCTTATATACGGTGAACATGCCCTTGGTAAAACACAGTGTTTCGAGCAGGGCTGTGGAGTCGGAGTCGGGAGTCGGAGTCAAGGAGTCGTGGAATGATGGATGGAGTCGAAAAGGGAGTCGGAGTCGAATGTTATTTCATCGACTCCGACGCCTCTTTCGACTCCTTAAAAAAAAAAGTTAGTTTTCATGAAAGTACGTTAGAAAAACATTACGAGAACGACCTGTAGAGAAATATGTGCTTTCGGGGGTTAAGACTCGCAGAACCTAGGCTATGTTTTTAAAAATTCAGGGTGTTTACGGCAAATGATCGGCTCAGGTTTATCCCTAGACAGTGGTACTCAATTACGAAAATTTCTAGAATTGATCGGATCAGTGATCCGTCCTGTCTTACGAATCATTTCTGGCTATAACGTGAACGTGTTCAATGACATTCTACGGTGTTCAAGAAATTCATCTTCTGCGTCATCTTCAAAAAATAGATTATATAATCCATGAAAATCCATGTTAGTCCAATAATTCAACTTGTACCTAATAGAAAAATGAACATTATTAAAGAATCGTTCTTGACATTGAAAAATATCCAGGAATCGCTACAATAAAGAATGTTATTTTAAATTGTAAACAATTACAGTTGGATGAAAATTTGATTTTCTCAAGCTTTGTGAACATTAATATAAAATAATATTTGAAATAATTTGTCACTTTGAAACATTGATCTTATTTATTTAGTAGTAATTCACTTTATTGCCACAAAAACAATACATAAAAATTATCTTAATTTATTTTGTGAATTTAAGGTTAAGACTCCTTTCATAAGAAATAATCAAGTATTTTCATCAATATTGGCTTAACAAAACAATTTGAAATTACTTTTTAGCACGAAGATGATAATTTGTACCTTCAAATTTTATAAATATTAATTAATGCCACCTAATTATCTTTCACTTCCAGTTTCCCGCTTTATTTCATAAAGATACGTTAACACCGCCTTGTAAGACAGGACAGGATCACTGATCCGATCAATTCTAGAAATTTTCGTAATTGAGTACCACTGTCTAGGGATAAACCGGAACCGATCATTTGCCGTAAACACCCTCAGAGAACTTCGTGTGCTGTTTGGAATACGTTTTCATTTCTTTGGCTCATTTTTTCAAATACACATGTTCAATCTTCTCAGGTGAATCTCAGGTGCATCAGTTGAGAGATGAAATTCGCATGCAAACAATTTTTTCAATTTTTCTCCAACACAAGCGAGGAATCCATATGTTAATTTATGGACAATGTATTTTCACACGTTGATTCGAAGTTCAAAGTGTAATGTTCCGAAATCACATGCATAGAATTCTCTGTTGACATAGATAAGAGGAATAAAAAAATGAGAGTAGGAATTGATGTGTTTGTTTTTATAATCTGTTCGGTAAGAAGGTGCTATAATTCTTTATATCAATGGAACTATAAAGGTATGGGAATGGAGAAAGGGAGTCATAGGAAATCTCTAAGTGGGAATGTAACGTCCCCGTAAAACTGAGATCATTCAAAAAATTGATTCTTATCAAAATGAAATTTTTCCAATGAGAAATGTGCAAATTTCAAATGAGCCGTTTCAGACTCAAATGATTCTAAATAAGTTCGAATCATACTTTTGATCAGAGATTTGCACTATCGATCGTTCCGAATGATTCCGTTTCTCCAGGGAGAGCTAAGGTTGCTGCAGCACTGAAATCCCATATATACGGCATAGAAGTTGAAAAAGAATTCTTAAGAATTCATATTGAATTCATCCGACCGCAATTGAATTCTCTGTTCACTCTTTCCGAACTGATTTGCTGTATGGGATTTCTCTCTCTTTTTATCAGTATTACAAGTTTGCAATAAATACGAAAGTTTCAAATGAAAGATAAATCCGTAATTATTATCTAATTATTCAAAAAGCTCCATACTGCTCATTTCCAACGAATCTTGCTATCACTCCACGCTTATTTGCTTAATAGATTTATATTGCACTTATTCTCATTACCAGAACGGAAATCGTTTTGAAGTTGTTTGAGAATCATTTGCAGATTGTTTTGATTCATTGATGTTATCAGAGATGTGACAGATTTACAAACACTAGAAAAAATATGGGGAGTTTTTCCTCACTTTAATGGCGGATTCCATCCCCTGGTCGTGGGAGAATTGTTTTTCCATCAAAAATAGGGGATTTTTCCTCCATTTTGAGGAACTATTCCGTTTTTTAGGCGTTGAATCCTCCAAAAAGTAAGGACAAACTCTACCAAATCAGAATGTCAAGTTCCCTATTCATGGTGGAAGATTTTTTGTGAAATATTTCACATTTATTTTTCACAGTGAAGAATGAAAAAAAATTCAGAAACAAAATATTTCTGATTTATTTATTCTTGTGTTTAATATAATTAGAAATAATCAAGAAACGTGCTTTTTCATCCACCCTGTTGGTTCTAATTGTTCAATAAGCTGCTGCATATAAAAACATACAAATTTATGTACCGCATCAGATCAACGGTTCATGAATGAAAGTTTTAGAGGAAATTCTTTGTCGAATATTGTTGACGAAGTTTTTTTTCACATTTGGAATATCTATATCTGTTGAACAATGTTGATGGGAGAAATAATTCATGCATAAAATTTTGAAATAGAACATTAAAATTAGTTACGACTTGGAATTCTGTTATATTGTTTGCATTTTAGCCTCGACATATTTAGCAAATTAAACTTCAATGATATATATCAATAAATAAAATATTGAAACACAGGTCGAAAAACCTCGATAACGAATAATGTCAATCTTATGTCCAAGTTTGGTTCTTTTGGAATTTTTATTCATGAGAATAAACACTAGAGCCGGAGTCGGAGTCGGAAATTTCAAGTGGTCCGGAGTTGGAGTCGGCTATGTGAAAGCTTCGACTCCGCAGCTCTGGTTTCGAGTGGTTCAGAAAATTTAAAAGTGGTAATTTGACGTGAGAAACGAAGAGCGTGGAAAAGCACCGAAAAAGTTCGCAGACGACGATTTACAAGCCTTGTTGGATGAAGACGATACTCAAACTCAACGAGAACTCGCGGTTCAACTGAACGTAACGCAGAAAGCCGTCTCCATTCGTTTAGAAGATTCGGAAAGTGAGAAAATGAGTTCCGCATGAACTTAATGAAAGACAGCAAGAAAATCGAAAAACCACTTGTGAAATGCTGTTTGACAGATACAGAAGGAAGTCATTTCTCCATCGAATTGTGACAGGTGATGAGGAATGAATATATTTTAAGAATCCTAAGCATCGGAAATCATGGGTGATTCCAGGCGAATCATCGACATCCACTGCAAGACCAAATCGTTTTGGAACGAAGACAATGCTCTGTGTTTGGTGGGATCAGAAGGGTGTAATCTACTATGAGTTGCTAAAACCTGGACAAAACGTCAACACTGATTGCTACCAACGGCAAATGATCGACTTGAATCGCGCATTGCGGGCGAAACGACCGGAATATGGAAAAAGGCAACACGAAGTCATCTCGCTCCACGATAATGCCCCATCACACACAGCAAAACGGCTCAGGGAAATGATCGAGCCGTTCGATAACGGCTTATTCTTCAGACTTGGCTCCGTCCGATTATCATCTATTCGCGTCAATGGGACACGCTTTCGCTGAACAACGCTTCGATTCGTATGAAAATGTGGGAGAATGGCTCGATAACTGGTTCGCTTCAAAAGAGGAACTGTTTTTTTTGGGCGGGGCATTAATAAACTGCCGGAAAGGTGGGAAAAATGTATAAACAGCAATGGAGATAATTTCGAATAAAATATTCTTTATCATTCTCAAACAACAAACGTGTGATTCTTACAAAAAAATTCCGGTTTCATACTTCTACACCTTGTGATATTACTGGTGCTCGCTGTGCTCGCAATTTTGTATGATTTGCAGTGTTTGTTTCGCTCGCGTTTCATGATAAATTACTCGTCGATCAAGGAAAACTTATTCGAAGTATCTATCGAACATCTCATCGTGTATAAAGGATATCCAACTAGCTAATGCTTATTAATATATATTCATAAATGTCGTTAATTAAATGCAGAACAAAATACCCATACACACTGATAACTGATTTTATATTTATATACTGACTTCAGAAAAATTCTTGAAGAATTCTTATTGATCTGATTGTGTTCTGTATGAATTCTTCAAGAATTCTCCTGAGACTGAGTTGCTGCTGTGTGGGAATGAAGAATTAATTTACACATAATATCAACGATACAAAAAAAGCAATCATACTCTCCTCTCATACAACAAATATAAATTCAAAGAAAAGAAAAATGTAGCAAATATGAACTTTCTATATAAATATGCGATCAAAGTATGTGCCTTTTAAATTAGTGAATCTATGCATCCATCCAACGGTTAGAAAAGAAAAAAGATCGACTACAGAATAGGGTCAAAGATTCGCGACAAGGATAATATTAAAAAGCCATGTGCTGTACGTTCAAGTACTCGACTTGAAGTTTGACGATGCGCGTGCACGTGCAGCATTTAACACCCCCTCTTTTTACTCTCGATCACTGAAAGAGGGTAAAGACCACCCCAAAACATCAGAGTGAAATCCAAAACTCCGTGTGTGCTCTATCGTCGCGTTATCTACTCTACATAGAATAGTTGCCTCCGGGGTCGAACGGTCTGTCTGTGGCGAGCTTTGTAACCTCGGTAATCGACAACACGACAATGGAGATTACGTCTCGTACCCCGGGGATGATTCCCTCACGATTTACTCTGACATTGTTATATATGTATTTCCACATAACACGATGAGGATATCATATGTTAGCTCGTGGCGTACGTTAGGCTCGATCGATTGAGATCGGTTGTCATGTGTTTGTAAACCGAAATTCCAAATCCCCGAGGATACTTTGCACACTCGGTTTATGAATTGTGTTATACCTAATCATATCGAGTTTCCATAGACCCAATCTGTGTGATACAATTGTTCGAAGAATGCTTTCAAACAATCCTCTATGAAGTATAATTTTTCTCAACGTCGTTTCAAAAAAAAAAAAAAGAAACAGATCCTCTCCCTTTCCTTCTGCCACGAAAAAACAACAAATCGTAAAGAACAGGAAGGAACAAGATGTTTGTTGTGTCGCGCCACCTCGTAAAAAGTATCCTTTTCTCTTTCTCTCACCTCCGCTGGGCGGTCGTGTTGAAATAAAGTAGAATTTATTTCCTCGTTCATCGACGTTCTCTCTCTCTCTATCTCTCTCTCTCTCTCTCGTTCCCTTCGACGAGGGTATCAAAAGAAAAAAGAAGAGACGACACTTTACGAGCTTCATACATGAAAACTAACATTCGCAGAGGAAAAGAAAAAGATTGGGCTTGTTACTTCTATTGTAATTCTTGTCGCTCTCTGCCGAGAGAGTTATCCACAGGTTGCTTAGAACTGAGGGCTCACAATTACTTCCGCTCGCCTGATCGTATTTAACGTTTGTTTCTATCCGAGACAATTCTTCCCCTTTCTCTTATACATATCAAGCCGAAAGGGGTGTCTCATGGATTATGAATGTGACGGGAATACCGTAATAACTCGCCGGAACAACCCCCTGCTCGGTCTTGGAATCGTCTTTCCTTCTGTTCACAAATTTCTCCGTATCGTCTTTTTCTATGTAAACCGATGCTGTGTATTCTGTAGAAGAAGCGATTGGAAAATTTTTATTACGTATCACCGATTGTATTTCGTGAGATACGATGACAACTTGAGATATTGAATTCTATGCAGTTGTATGAAAATTATACTGGTTACAAATAACAACTCAAATATTTACAATTTTATATTCTCCACGTATTCATCGAGTTCCCCTGAGAATGAGATTGCATAAAAATATTGTTACGAAAGAAGAACGTTCCCTTTGTCAGGCCAACTGCGTGCAACAGTTATAAAACGAAGACAAGCCTCATATACGGCCTTGCAGATATACTTATGATTTTGACATACGATCTGTGGACAGGTAGGAATTATCAGCTACCCTTGTTCTTTCGGTAATTGTGCTTCAGCAACGTTTTGTATTTATTAATACATCAAGAGTGTCAAAAAATATGATTACCATATTATTTAATTTAATCGTACAGAGACGAAAGCATGACGAAGGAATAATTGAATCCAACGGTTGTTAGTTTTATTAATTCATGACGATTCATTAAATTTTTATAATTCACTATTCAATATAGAAAACAAAAATTGTAATTCATTTTTAACATCAAAATACCCACAACTCATGAATAAGATAAAACCCGAAAAACAAACTGAAATCCCGACGACGTTTGAATCTCTTCAACGTCAACAATAAATACCTTAATATACGATTTCGATTCAGACGGGAGAGATGGGTGTATCTCTATAATTCGAATGTCACAAGAATTTTGACTGTCGGGGATTAAAGTTCGATGTGCTGCTTATCGTTTCTATCATCATAATCTTTCTTTCTCTCTGCATATACGTCTTTGAGAGACGTGACTCAGTTTATGAGAAACTCGCTAGATCGATCTCGATGCAAGTCAAACATTACGTGTACACAAGATCCGTCGTTTCGATATGCTTAACACGCACGTATACGCTTACAAGTTTCCACTTTCATGCATGAGATTCTCTGAAATATGAGATTCCGTGGCCGAGACTCACTTAATAGGTGTCTACAGCAACAAAGAGGCAACATAGTGCAGAGCGTGAAGAAGTTATGGCTTGGATACACAATAATCGATCGTCATTAGCACCCTGTGGTCAGGTTCGCCGTCTCGAAGACGTAACTGAATATATATATATATATATGTTGAGTTCTTTTTTCTCTTCTCATCCAATGACCGACCGAATATAAAGAGTTTTGATGCCTCACGAGAGACAACGTCTTTGCGGCTTTCCTGTGTCAAGGAAACATTAATATCAAACATAAAGTTCTGACAAAATGGTACCGGGCCACCCGCGAGCGTAGCGAACGCTTGGATTAATGACGATCTTTCATTCGCTCAAAACGACACTTTTGTACAATCTAACATCTCGGTGAATACTTACGAGTTATGATCGTATTTCATTGTGTCTTCCGCTGCCTTTCATCACAGGCGTCTTAATAATACCTGAACGAGAACAAGAAAAAGAAAGGTAATCGCAAATAAGTGAAACTTACGATTGTTTTAGCGTTTCAAATTGGAATAGTTGTGGCGAATGAAAACATGTTTCGTAATATGTTGATTCAAGGATGAAGAGTAATTATTTTAGATCTTTTTGTACGATACCGTAACTTCACCTCACACAGAAACTTTTCTACAGAACTTTCTCGATACTCGTTGCCACGTGCACGTTTTTGCATGCAATTGTTTCCTTTTTTTTTCATTCTCATATTGAACATCATATTCAATTTCTATAGGTGTACTATGTAGAATTTGGAAAACGCATGTGGCGTACACCCCGTGTCGCGTAAGTGCTTGGTCGTTTGATACCTGACGTCTCTAAGAGGATTACGCCGTACCTACCCGCGTACGCATTCGAAAGAAAAGAGAGACAAAATGGTTCGTTCGCCTTCTCAAGTCTAAAACTTAAGGAGATTAAAAGTTAACCCTGCCCAGTTCATTCGTTGGTTGATTCCTCGGTTTGAAGAAGACTCAAAGTAGATTAGCGGTAAGGTTCGGTATAACATTACCCCGGGCCACGCTGATCCTGTTACATCCTGGCCGGAATTAAAAATATTGCCATCCCGCAGGATTATACCCGCGGATAATATCCCGAGCCTTGTCAAACAGAAATGAAATTTTCGACGAATCCACGTCGACCTACTACACGAGGCCTCGCCTCGCATCGTTGCACATCGCGTCTCTTCGCGTTGAGTTGCTATGCCGTGTCAAGCTGCACCGGCTTTAACGGTATAATAATCAAACCAAAAGTTCCCGCCGCAACGGTGCAACTCCATCGTTTGTCCTTTCAGCTATTGGACCAGCTGAAACTTGGATTCCTCTCTTCGATCGCGTCTCATTATTCTCACGCTCCTCGTTATGACACTTAGAATCAAGTCAACCCGAAGAAAGAAATGGAAATGAATAATCTCTTCGTGTAAAATGCGTTCGAAAATTCTCAATGAAATGTTGTTCCTCTAGAGATTCACGTAAAAAGCGAATATGAGAAAATGGTAACTGGTTTCCGCGTCTTCGTGATTGACACGCCAATTGCCGTGTTATTCCATCCTATAACGATAAACATCGTGATATTTCTTGCATAATGAGAGATGGTTCATCACCCTATTACCTCTTGTTGTGATAATCTATAATTATTGAACGCGTTATTGAATATAACTGTTATCCTCACTGTTAAAACATTTCCGCATGAATTTTAATGTAAATCTACTGGAAGTTTTATTCAAGTACGTAACTGAAAATTCATGTACAGGTTCCATAAATTTCAAGTCTACGTACATTAAATTCAATGTACATGGATTTGAAATTTAATGTATGAATACATGAAATTTGTATATGAATTTTCATTCGCGTTCCAGAAAAAAACTTCCAGTAAATTTTCTTTGGAACTCATTAAGGACCTTCGAGCGACAGACGAAACATATGATATTTTTTGCATCCTTCTTTTATAAAATATCTAAGAATTACAAATTTCAAATATGTGATAATGAAATACATGCATGGGATTGCGCACTGTGAATGCAAATTCTCATTTCATATTGGTTCTGAAATATAGGAAGCCAAATTTTCTGAATTATAACCTTCAATCGTAAGAATTTTTCATCGATCCCATAATGTTTCAGAACCACTATGAAATTAAAATCCTCAATCCCAAGCATGTATTTTATCATCGTATTCATAAAATTTTTATTTCTCACGTGGTTTACGAAAATATTTCGCGCAAAATTTCGTACCCTTCCCCAACAGAATCTAAAATTTGTGTACGTCCAGGAAACGTCCAAATACGTTTCTCAGACGTCATTCGGAGGTTTCCTGGAAGTACACAAATTTTAGGTTCTGTTGGGGTTCAGTGTCGTTCAAGCACTCTCAACGACAAGACTCGCAGAGTGTAACCTAATGCGATTGAGAATAATAATTTCAAAATTTATAATCACAAAAAGATTATAATTATTCAATTTTACTCACTCAATTTCAAACATTATTGATGGTTATGTTATTTTCTCAAATCTCTATCGATTTAGTTCAAGTTCATTTTTAATGTACTGATACTTGAAATTGTAATTCAATGCCACATGATTTGAAAATTAATGTGATAATATTTGAATATCATTTCATGTACCTTCAAGTTGAAATTTCATGTACACTGGTACATTAAGAGTGCAGTAAAATCCAAGAAATTTTCAACAGTGCTAGATGTTTCATTTGCATGCTCTCTTTTATACCGTTGTTCTTCATTATCCTAAGTCATATAGACGAAGTTGTTGTATTGAAACTATTACACAGAATTTAGCTCCTGAATTTATGAATTCATCCATTCATTCTTCCCCATTGTGTGAATCAAACTGTATATAATTCATCCCACAGAACCCACGTCGTTAGATAATTAATGAAGGAACCAAATTGGATGAAAAATGCGAATCATCGGGGCTATAGACGATCGGACAAGCTGCTAATTGTTTTGATTTTTAAAGGCGTTTATCATATCCACCTGTTCCAACTCCTCTACTAAATTCTACTCAATCATTCTTATTGATTCATTCATTCTCTTGGAATTTCTTCTAACCTGTCCCTCACTTGATTCACTCAATCTCACAACAGGTCATATGTTAATACCTTCTTTGATCGCTCGAGCGTGGCGGAACATTAGAGCACAGTTGTTCTTTTCATCTTCGACAGGAGGAAAACTCTTGTACGGTATTTGAAAATTCTTGATAAATTTTATGAATATTCGATGTTTGTGTGTTAAAAAATCTTCTATCCACATTTGTTTCTTTTCGAATGAAATTTGTAAGGTTGTCGCGTGTGTCCTTCGAGCGACAAGCGTGAAGCGAGGTTTCTTCGGTTTACCTCCTACTTTCTATCCACGATCAAAAAAGAAGGGCTTCAACGCGATCGCGTAAGACGAATATCCATCGATCATTCGCAACATTGTTCTCGATGACATTGGAGTGAACGTTGTTTTGGCATCCTCTCCGTGGGCGGGTTACAAAAAATCAATGGTCACCCGCGAGTCCTCGGAGTACGTCCCACAGGATAACCCATTATCCTGTGCCAAGGATCATCTCGTACTTTGTCGATATGAAAGAACGTACGAATTGATGGATCAGTGATTGCAATCGAATATGACAAGTTGACGTGTAAGTCAATGTGACATCGATACAAAGTGCTATGATGTATCGGTTCCCGATGCTTCCGAATGTAGTTTCATGTTCATGGTTTTGGAATAATCACGTGCTGTGTCTCTGACGATGATTTTCCATGGAAGATACAAAACCGGAGCTCGCATCTCCTCACAGATAAAAGGTGTTTCTTTGATTCTAGAATTTACAATTATTTGGTTCCGATTTATTTGATTCAAATAAATTTTCTTCCAGCCAAGTATTGATTTGTTGAGTGAAATAATCGAAGTTGTATGGCAATTTTTATTCAAGTATTTTGATTTGAAAAATTCAATATATTATTGTTGAATAAATAATATTTTGAATCAGGAGAATCAGAAACATATTATGTGGATTTCGAAGTGGATACTTTTTCACCTTGAGTCAAATACATATTTGTTCGGATGATTTCAAAAACTATTCACTTGAAACAATTATAGGTTCGCGCCATGGTTCCCGTCAGTCATTTGTACGTCTTTAAGCCAGGGAAAATCACATCGTCGCACAGTGGGATGAAACACGAAAAAGACGTAAAAAACTATAAGGAGTTGTCATATTTGATCGAAACCTACAACTCGGAGGTTTTTGGGGTCGCTGATTACGAATCCGTTGTCGAAATTCCAGAATTCAAAATGGCGGATTCAATATGGCGGCCGAAACTCCCCAAATTCCACGGATTTCTTTCAAACTTGGTATTGGGGGGTTTTTGGGGTTGCTGATTACGAATCCGTTGTCGGAATTCCAGAATTCAAAATGGCGGATTCAATATGGTGGCCGAAACTCCCCAAATTCCACAGATTTTTTTCAAACTTGGTATTCAGAGTTTTTAAGGGTCGCCGATTACGAATTAGTAATCGAAATTCCACAATTCGAAATCGCCAAACCATTATGGCCAACCAATATTCTAAAATCCATCGGCTTCCTTTCAAACTCTGCCAGAATGGGATGAAATGAGTGTAGAAGATATTTTTTCAAGAACTGATGTACTGCACCATCCATAATTTGCACTGATAGAAATAAAAGAAAGAAATTACAGTTTGCATTGTAATTTTTGGTTTTATATCTACTGTTTTGTAAGCAGAGAGTAAATATAGCAGAGAAAACTGTAATGTTTCATATAATAATGCATTATTACATTTTATGATATGAAACATCACAGTTTTCTCTGCTATATTTGCAAAACAGTTGGTATGAAGCCAAAAATTCTCGTGCCGGGCGATGATAACCTCTGAGCCAGCACCGAACGCTGGCTCTCATTTAAGAAGACCGTTTCGAATTGTGAAGGATTGATTTCTCTGTAATGTACAGAGGAAACCTTCAATCAAACAAAAGGTATCCTTATATGTAGAGAATAAGTTTCTTGCTAGTAATTTAAACATTTGTGAAAAAACATACGTCAGTCCAACCAGAGATATAAGCAATAAACTCAAATCGGGACATTCTCTATGGATAAAATTGTGTGACATCCCTGGTGAAAATGAAGTGTCAATTTGTGGCATGAATTTCATTTTGTACACGTTTGCGGCGCACTTCACGATGCGAAATATCGCTTTATATACATTCGGATGAACCTCGCATTGCATTTTGATACTTTATTTTCGCCAGTATAGCGGATTAAAGGTTTTTAGCGATGCTTATATTGCAACATCAAAACGCATAAAAATGAATTAAAAAAAAATCGGCAAGTTTCGGCACATGAGGTTTTTTTCACCTAAATGTAGACACCCTATATGGTATTTTCTACCAAAGGCCACAAGACATCCCTAGATATTGTTTAATATTTTTGTTCTTGAATTTTATTTTATGTTCAAAAAACTGTTCTGTCAATATGGTTCGATAATTTCGATTCCAGAGGCTTCAGCATTGGTACCTATATATCATTTCGAAGTTCTCTTATCATATTAAGCAAATATCGTTTTGTTGGATGAATAAAAATTTCTGAACACTAAAAACGTAACTGTGAATATGAGCCTATTCAGAACGCAATAGATGATATGGTTTCAAATGCGAACTTTGTAAGCTTATACCACATTATAAACTCAACATACCGAACTCAAAATTCACCAACAGATGCAGTGAACCCTCTGCAACATCACTGCCTATTTCAGGAATTAATTTGCTAAACTTGGATTTTTGACTTTTTTACGTCTTTTTCGTATTTCATCCCACTGTGCGCCGTCTCTGTTCATCAGCTATTCTAGATTTTTGCTTTATTGATGACCACGATTTTCAAAGAAGGAATTCTATCGACTGAAATTGCACGAATTGAATTCACGAAGGAAATCACATCTTCCTTTCAATCTAAAACAACACTTCATCAAAATATCGTATCGATTTGGACGAATGAATTGTAGGGTTTGGATATTCAAATAAATCCAAAAAAGGTATTGAATAAATATTTTCATTCCGCCCTATTTAAATAACATATTTATGCACTGAGAAAAATTATCTATTATAAATTACTAGACTCGCTAGTATATTGAGGATATACTTGCATTTGAAGGTTATATACCAAACGTTTTCTTCGAAAGTGCCAGACTTTCTATTATAAAATGTTATTATTCTACCATTAACTCACAGAAAGTCTGGTAATTTTGAAGAAAATGTTTGGTATATAACTTCAAAATGCAACTATATCCCCAATAAACTAGCGAGTCTAGTAATTTATAATAGACAATTTTTCTCCGTGTGTGAATAACTCAGAATTTCTTTGATTCAACAAAACACTTCTATCTGTGCACCATTCTCGGCGGTTCATGGCCTTCGCTTCGCTCGGATATCGTGATAAATCGCACCCCGTTTGACAAAAAGTTAGGAAATGCAAGATAAAAATCAATACGATATTTTGATGAAATGTTGGTTTAGATTAAAAGGAAGATGTGATTTCCTTCGATCGAACAAATGGTTCTTCCATTCAAATATGCAGTTATTCGTTTCGCATACAAAATTCTGTAAGAGAGCATGAAAGATTTATTCGGAAAGCCGCATTGTTGCATCCACGTGAAACGTATCTTGGTTTTCAATCAAATAAATATTATTTTGATCGAAAGATACTATTTGCTTCATTTCAACGTAAAAGGAGGGATGCAAAAGTGAATGAAGTGTGAAATTTTATAGTTTTTGAGACGCCAAATTCGGTATTGACAATGAGAAGCTCAAAAATCTATGGGGAAATGGGAAAAATCTGTGATAATCGTATAAAGTTCATATTTTACAGAACACATTCCACTAAGTCTTGTATGTCACTGTGTAGCGTTTCATGCTGACCTGGACAGAACTCCGCTCATCGTCTTATAGAGTAGCTGAATTTGATAGTGGATATTGAATAGCCAGAAGTAACACCACACTGACACGCAAGACTCAGCGCATGTATCCTCCCTTGTAAAAAAAAAACGATAGAATCTTATAAAGAACGATGGGATTTGATCAAATTCTATCGAGTTTTATAGAATGAATCATAAGGATTTGTCTATCAGATAGGAATGCTATCGTACCGTATAAGAATTTTCAATTTTCACTTTCAATTACATTGTAAAGATGTAATTTCGATCATTTCCTGTCGTATAATCCAAAACTTAACGGTTTCATTCAACGATCAACAACCCAGATAACATGTAAGCTTGTCATAAGCTTGTCAGACTTGTCATTAGATTGTTTTTGACTTGTTATTGACAACCTTGTCAGTGTAAGGTTGCTACAACTCTGCTGCAAGGGTTTTGTAAGCTTGTACCCTTGTCGTGTGTCAACTAGGAGGCTTATGTCAACCTTGTCACAAGCTTCCCTGACAACATTGCAGCAAGGCTAAATTGCTATCTGGGAATGGAGTGTCAATAGGCCGTAGTGTATGGGTAACTCACGGAATTCTAAATTCTATCAGGCTCAATCTGAAGAATCCGATGGTAAATTTGTCTATCTTTTCGTATAGTAAACTTACGGATGAAAATCTATCGAATTTTATGATATTTTAACGAAAGTGTACAGCTATCACACATAATGTGAATATAACGATACAGATTTTGTACGATCTTACTGCCCAAGTAATACAAGAACTTCTCAAATATGCTATGGTTATTCTATGAATGGAAAGAAATTCTATGAAAGAATGTGCGAATGAGACTATTTTGGATAAATTTGTGGAGATATTCTATGCAGGTGCATAGCACATAATTTAATCTGTCAACGGTCAAACTGGAATTTCCTGTCGTTTTAAATCAGATTTCTCTACACAGGATATTACGAATAAAACTATTAGAATGTGCACATGAAAAGTTTGATGAAACTTGATTCATTGCGAACCAAAAACCACATTAAGAACGATAAAAAATGTTTGTATCGTTTTCTATCGAATCTTCTTACACCAGCGCTGTCGAGTACGAATTTCATATGATTATCACAGATTTTTCCCACTTTCACTATAGATTTTCGGGCTTCTCGTTGTCCCTAATTGTTTAATTCGGCATCTCAAAAACTACAAATATTCACACTCCATTCACTTCTGCATCAATGGGCGGAAATCGCCACTTTTCCCATAAAACAAAAGTTGCTGTGCAATCCTTGCTCTTATGTTGTTTATCAAGTTTGCGTAAAGTTGCTGGAAATTTGCTACGCACGTGATTGAGAGCTTCATGAAACCAAGCAACTTCTTAGCAACATGACAACAACTCAAGCTAAAGTCTTAGATTTACAGCATATTGTTGCGCATTTGGCGACGCAACGTCCCTGCAAATTGCTTCAAACTGTCGTTGTACGTTTTCAACAATTTGCTGCATATTTGTTCAGCATTTTGCTGTCAGGGTTGACACTGCTTTCTTTGGTTAGAAAAGACGAACCGCTTATTCAAGAAAATACTTTCGGCTTCCGACATTTCCAATCGAAAAATTTCATTTGAGGCATCATTGCCAAGACACGAATACTGGTCATCCAAAAAATGTTTGAAAACTGAATTCTTCAAAATTTCAGACATGTCATAAATCTGGAAGAGTGAAAAATTGCACATCCCACACAGCAAGCAGTTCTTTAAGACGTCTAAAAGAGTCCTGAATCCATGAATTCTAAAGATGTCTTTTAGAAATGTATGAAAGATCTCTTGCTGCGCGAGTTCAATAAGACAACTGTAATTGAGATATATTCAAGAACACTCATAAACATTTCTTGAAGATATCTTCAAGAGCACTTTCAGAACAATCCCAATAGACCAATTAGATCAAAGAGGATTAGAGAGGAGATTGCAGTAATTCACGTATAGTTATTCACAGTGTCCCGCGCATTTGTTTCACATGTGCAGTGAGGAACGACGACGCCGATGATATTGTGCAATATTAATTATATATAATTAATTATGTATACATAAACATTCAAGATCCAATACTGGATAATAAAAGTATTGCCGCAGAAAATAAACGTGTAACCAATTACATTACAATAATATATTTTGTTTTGTAGCGAATGATTCTATTTGCAAAAACTAACCTATCATTATTTTATCCATTGTACTTTATTTTTTATGTACGTACGTGAATTAAATTTCCATCAAATCTCACATTTTTGTGCAAGATAGAATGTATCGAAATTCAGATTCAAGTGAATGAAATTGAATGTTAAAATATTTTGAATTTAGGTTATATACATGCATGAAAAATGCTTGAAGTATTTTTGCATTCGAATTATATGCAAACACCTCATATGTTTTGGTAAGCCTTTATTCAAATTAATAAATCCAAATGATGAATGAATTCGTATGGTTATGGATATTTTAAGATTTTAATCAAGACATTTTAATAAAACTTTCAAGAAATCTTCAAGAGATATTTGAGAGTTCTTCAGAAAGTTTTCAGGAGGGATTTAAGAATTCTTCAAGAAGGATTTAAGATCTCTTCAAGAGCTCTTAAAGACATCTTCAAGAAATCATTGAGAATTCTTAAACATTTCTTGAAGATGTCTTTTAGATTTCTTGAAGACAACTAAAAGATATCTATTGGTGTTGCATAAGACATCTTTTCGCTCACGAAAAGAGATCTTTTGGAAAGGTCTTGCAAGAGCTCTTGCAGTTTTCAAAGACATCTTTTAGATATCTAAAAGAGCTCTTTTTGTCTGTGTGGGGTTTCACTCCACTAAGTGTCAGAAGTGAGCGTGTCCGCTTCGAGTGGAATTTTCACTCGTTTCCAGTGACCTCTCACTCTTTTAGAGTGAAAAATTCACTCCATCATCGGAGTGGTTGTGAGTTTCTAACCTCAAACCTTAGAATATCACTCTGAAAGAGTGGAAATTTCACTCGAAAATTCGGCTGGCTCACTTCTGGCTGGCTAAAGAGTGAAATCTCACTCCAAAGATTTTAGAGAGTAGGAAGAAGGCCATCAATTTTATCACTCATGAACTATTCTAAAATGTTTGGTTATCAAGTTGGAATTCAATTCGTGCAATTTCAGTCGATAGAATTCCTTCTTTGAAAATCGTGGTCATCAATAAAGCAAAAACCTAGAATAGCTGATGAACAGAGACGACGATGTGATTTTCCCTGGCTCAAAGACGTACAAATGATTGACGGGAACCATGGCGCGACACACAGTGATAGGTGAGTTTTCATCGAACTTATAATTGTTTCAAGTGAATAAAGTTTTTAAAATCATCCGAACAAATATGTACTTGACTCAAGGTGAAAATGTATTCACTTCGAAATCCACATAATATGTTTCTGATTCTCCTGATTTAAAATATTATTTATTCAACAATAACATAAGGAATTGTTTGAATCAAAATACTTGAATAAAAATTGCCAAACAACTTCGATTATTTGACACAACAAATTCATACTTGGCTGGAAGAAAATTTATTTGAATCAAATAAATCGAAACCAAATGATTGTAAATTCTAAAATCAAAGAAACACTTTTATCCGTGTGACAACGTAAATTCGTTGAACACCGATATCGGTGCAATATTACATATTTATAGATTGCCAAGCCTTGGCTGTCAACATTCCGCCAAGCTATATTCTATTGTCAGCATTGGCGGAATCTAAAAATTTTTATATGGGTCGTCGTGCATACAGGAAACTCGCCATAATGCATATGTTAACACACGTATCGTTAATCAATTAAAATCAAAAGTTGAGACATTTTCACAGTAAATTCACTCCGTGTACAATGTACACTGAGAGAAATTCTTATAGTGACTGTCACTAAAACGTCTCAACTAAATATTTTTAATGACAACTGCTAAAAATTTGATTGATTCAACTAAGAAATTATAGTCAATATAACCAAGCTTGTTTTCGTATTCGATTGTTTTTGGACACCTTCTTTTCTTCCAAACGTATAGGACGCGTGAGTCAAAATTGTCAAAATTGCCGCTTTAAATTGAGCAATTTATATCGTCGGAGTCTAAAGGCTAAATTGATTTTGAATGCGTATTTTCCTCTACAATGACAGTGCTATTCTCAAAAGGCATGTACTCTTGTGCACAGAAATGTAATAACAAGTATTGATATATGCTATGAATTAGAATATTGTCGACATTGCGATGGAAAAGGATTAAATGACCAAAAATAAGACAAAAATGGATACGAGGGTCAATTTTCTACCCTTTTTCGTATGATTTTTATAGATTATTATATAGGTTATGATTTTGTACGAATTTACAAGTCATTTTAATCAGGATTTATAAATTATCCTACTATAGTGTAGCTTCCCAGAAAGCACAAAGCTCTGAAAGATAACATATATGTCATCTTTGGGAGCTAGTTACTCTAAAAGATAACATATATGTTAACTTCAAGAGCTTTGTGCTGTCTCGGTTACTATGAAAATAGTTGTGTTTACTATAAACCAAGTAATTTCGATCCTAACCTTTGGTTACATCGTACAATAAAAATTAGTAAGTGATACTAAAAAAATAGTTAAGACGTCATTTCACTAATTCTTTTTTAGATAACGGCAACTAATACCTTTTCTCAGTGTACAAAAACATCTGCGGAAAATTTCCAGTACCGCACTGCAAGCAATTAACCTGTTCAAGATCATGTTGAAATCGTGGAGATTTCATTACGGAAGACCGTTGTATTCATGTTTGAAAATTGAGATGAGAAACATGAAATTTTATATAAAATACAGCTAATTCCGGTGAAACAGAAACTTTTTTGCACGTGAACACACGGAAAAAAGAAAATGGAGAAATTCACCGCATAGGATAACGTGTCGCTTCGGGTCTTTGAATGGGAATTTTTACAAAATATATATTGTCAAATAATTCACATTATAAGTCAGAAATGGATCTTTCTCTTATGATGTATGAATCATTCGACAAGATATTTTGTAAAAATGTCAATTTAAAGTCTACAAGGTAAATTTTTCCGTTTTCTTTTTTCCGTGTAGTTGAAAAATCCATTATAAACAGAAATTTTTCACTTCCACGGTACCGAAAGATTCCTTTGTTTCTTAAGAGTGTACATATAGAAATTCAAAAATATTCGAATATATAAAATTAAGATATCAAAATCAGTTATTTTAGATCAAACAAGCAAAATCTTTCACCAAACATCATCACACCATTCATTCGTTCCAGATATTTACGGTGAATTTTCAATCCAACGAACCGTGGCAAAAAATATCCCCCACCAATGGAATCGATTAACATTAATTTGAGCGTATCTTCGTACAGTGAATCGATTTCTAACGTTAATTACCCTTTCAACTAAGAATTTCATTACTCGACCGTATGGTATTTATCAAAAAATTGTGTACTGGTTAAACGTTGAAAGGGTTACAGAAATGATCGTAAAACCGATCCATCTGTTTAGCGCCGTATTTTATTGAACACGAATTCCCTGTAGACGTTTTGTAGATGTTTCAGTTTGATGGAGCGAGGAGCAGGGTGGAGACGTCGATCTGTCCCAAGGGAAGGCATCGGAAAATAGAGCTATTGATTTTAAATTCGTTGAGGATTTACACGAGTTTTTCGTTGAAAAATTTACTTCCGTTTTGGAGGAGGTTGAGATTCGATCAGAAATCACTACTTCACACCGAGAATACGGAAAAAGAAATCGATACATCATTTTCGATCACTGCCAGTTGATCTTGGAGATTTTACATGACCGTTTTCATGGTTCAATTCCATGACAATGAGGTAGAAAGGAAGAAGAGTCAGCTCGATGTTCGTTCTTCAGTGATACAAAACTTGAATGAGATACAAACGTTGGGGTCTCAAGGGGAATGGTGATTTTTTTCGAAGAAAAGTACATTTTGTAATATGAAATGTTGTAATAATAGAAACAAAGCATGTTAAAATCAGCTGCAAATTAATTGTAATTTTCATCAGACGCTTTAGGGTTATTTGTTGATTTATTTTCTCTTTTGTCACAATTAAATTATCTCTCGTTCCCAGGACGATGTCTAACAAGATATTCCCGAGTTAAATTGAACAAATTCAATACGTCACATCGACAATTTAAGGCTGTTTCATCGATTACGCCGACGTTATTCGTGACGTCATAAATATATCAGATGGTTAAGTATTTATGAGGATATCGTAATAATCGCCGCGCTACTCGTTACCTTCCACTTCGTGGTAACGCACGGAACGGACACGAAACGCACGCTTTCCGACTACGCTCATTTTAAACGGGTACCTTTCTTCCTTTCCTCTTTCTCTCTTCTCTCTTTCTCAACATCCTTCCTTCCTTACCCCTGCAAATCAAATTTATTGCCAAGAAAATATAGAGCTTATATAGGTACAGGGATTGCGGGTTCTTTCCACCGTGCAACGGCTGCAGTCTTCTTCACCGTGCGAATTCCGCCCGATCGTGATGTATCGATGAAAAAGAAAAAAAGATGAGGTGGAGGGAAGATGAAATTTCAACTCCCAAAGTACATACGTGCAATCGTAAATCAAAATTGACAACTCTATGAAACGACTGATCTCTTTATTATCGTGACTTCACCACTTTTGGTTTAGAGAACTCCGCATTGACAAGGAATATACAATTTGTCGGATATGATAACGATAGCGTGTATAAATAAAGTATGCATTTTGTGATATGAAGTTGTGTAATGATCAAATAATGTTCAAGTTTCACAGGGGTGTGGTGTCAAACCACAGGGGGTAACGAAACTATCGATGTGAGCTCTCTAGGGTTGACCTGTTTCACTCAATGAATTACGAAATCGAGATTTTCAAAGTAAAAACCCTTTTTCCGCAAAAGAGCTTTCGTGTATACCGAACAGCTGCTGTACAAAGGAAGTCATAGATTATTCGAGTAATATTCGAAAAGTACCCCGATATGGACTGAAATGGAATAGAAAAAAACACGAATAAGAAAGGAAAGGTTCGGGCATTGAACTACTGGTTACCCGCTTGATTACGCGTAATGATCGATATTTGATTTCGAAGAGCCGCGTATTACGTTTCAGCCGCCAGGTAACGGCTCGATATATGTGTAGGGTATACGTGATCGCTTACAGACAGGTCCTTATACGATTTGATTTATCAGCCCTCTCATACCTGGCGTCCTCGTGATTGAAATTTTTACGAATTTCTTTCTTTTTATTCCTTCATTTCAAACGAATCGACGTTTTTTATTCGCTTGTAGAAAAGAAAAGAGTAACGGAAATTTTTATTTTGTGGTATTTTATGTGAATGAGAGAGAAATTCTAGGGCTGTATCGAAAGAATTTGTATTAGAATTTTTGAATGATATCCGAGCAACGAATAGAACAATGATTTCGGATAATTGATTGGACATGGGCATTCCAATGGAACTTACAGACGCGTGTAGTTGCAAAAATATTCGATCTGATGAACGTGAGTGAATTTTTCGTTAGTTAACGAACGTTGTTCTCATACCCATGTGTGTAGGACCAAGCCTGGCACAAGGCCTGCAGAGACTTGTCTTGAACAATTTACCAAACTTGCCCCAGGCTTGGGAATGATAAGATCAGGACAAGCTTGGGCCAGTGGTTTTGCCAGGCCCGATCCAATTCATTTACCAAGCATCAACCAATGCTTCTTGGATCGCAGATATGGATGAAAAAAGTAATTGATTCATATTTCAGTTCATGACTTCCTCCCTCAGAATACCGTACATGAATTATCGAAGAACGTTCTTCAGAATCAGTTGATCTCCGTGTATGATTACATTTAAAAGTATCCTATTACCATCAAGTCAATCAAGTGAGGTTCTATCCTTACTTAGATCAATAAAATCTAACTTGGTGTGTTAGACTAGTGTGTAGGATTAATTATGGCAGGAAGATCGGACCAGCCCTGGCCCGATAGTTATCCCCAATTCTTCAGCCATTGTGAATTCAAAATTCAGTCAATATTTATAAACATTGTGCCCCTCATGTGGGCAATATTGGTACAATTGTTCTCAACGAATGCTCGATTTTTACACTTGTGCCAAGCTTGTACCAAGTGTAGTAACCATTTCAAAAATATTAACGAATGTACCATGACTGACTATCTATTCGGAACAACGGGACAATCATGAAACAATATTGGGCCAATTGTTCTTCACGGAGGTTTGTTTATGACACATGTGCCAACCTTGGGACAAGTTTGGGTTTTTTTTCAGTCTTGGCAATACCTGCATGGGCATCAATGACGCTGGTCCATGATAAGGAAGATCTCTTCTTATAAAAAAACATATCCAGTTCCTATCTATTTCTATACATCTTCGATCGAAATTGGATACAATTTTCATTAAAAAACAATCAATTCTCTCCAGAATCGCTATCACACATGAAATTTACTATACACAGCAGAAGATAACAGAATGTGATCTCGAATTAAGTAATTCCATCGTTCAAGATAATTCAGGTCTGAGAGGTTTAACAACTCGATTTTTTAGGCTAAAGTTTCATTGTAGAATTTTCGCAGTGATTTCTTCGCTCCACTGCATACTTTTGTGAAAGAAAGAGGAAACGTGTTGCAAGGTATAATCGAAATTTTCCTCTATGAAACATCTGGAATTTCTCCTACACTTTCTCCTTTTACATACACTTGCATGGAAACCAATTTTCGATGCACTACAAAAATTATGGAGAGTTCTTCTTGACTTCAGTGGTAAATTCCGTCACCCAATCGTAGGGGAATTGATTTTTCATCAGAAATAGGAGACTTGTCTGCCACTTTGAAAAATTATTCCGACTTGTGGGTGTTGAATTCTCCGAAAAGTGAGGAAAAAGTCCACTATATCAGTCTAAAAAGTTCCCTATTCATGGTGGAACTTTCCTGCCACAATTTTCAGTGAATTATTGTACAATTATTTTTCACAGTGTATAAGTCTAGATGGAATTTATTTAGAATTCATGGGAGAATTCCTAATTTTATGGTAAATTTTTGTCAAAGTGTGAGAAATAAGAGATGTATGTTGATTATATGCAGTCGAGGTATACATAACGTAAGAAAAATTAGTGATGACAGAGCCTTGAACACGGAGACAAATGCAGATCGAAAATATGGCAATCTTTAACAGACAACCCACTTAGCATTTCCGTTAGAGCCTTGCATTAACATTGCATCGATGTTGATGCGATCTTGAAAGTACCTGTTATGAGAATTACAACAGTGATATTACAACATCCAATTACAAGTAAATTGCAGCAATTTTACGTTGTCAGGTGATATTTTTGCAAGTTACTTTTGTAATATTGCATTTGTAAATTGAAAGACAAGTACTTCCAAGATCGCATCAATATCGCTGCGATGTTAATGCAAGGTTCTAACGGAAATGCTCAATGGAAATGGGAGAATATTTCTTAAAATACAAGAATTAATCTCAAATTTTGAGAAATATTCTCAGATTTTGAGGAATATTCTCCAATTGTCTATTACAGATTACGATATTCTCGATTTTCATTTTCCTCCGTGAAGAGGATCGATCCTTTTTTTATATAAAAAATATCTAATCTTCATGAATTTGAATAAAAAGTAGATACTTGTTATGTAAAAGAGGATCGATCCTGTTCAAAGATCATCATCACTAAGCCAAATAACCGTCAAAATGTACACTATAAGAAATGTGAGAAATTGTTCCTCACTCGGGTGGTGGATTCCATCTCCTGAGAATTTTTTTTCCACTTTGAGGAACTGCCCGTGTGGAAGAATTTTCAGAATTACATATAGTCTATATACAGGATATCCCAGAGTTCATATGTAGTTTCTTTCTTTCAGCCAAACTGCAATAATTTTCCGTTTTGGAACATTTTTTTGAGGCTTAGTTTTTGAAATGTTAGCATTTTCGGATGTTTTTTTCAAATCCAATTCAGTCGAAAGTACTGTCAGCTACATAATCAAGTTTGATACCATTCACTGAGTTGGGAAACGGTGGATGTCTGCGGAAAAATCGAATTGCCCTGTCATTTTTTGTTCCGGAGCTATAATAATTTCAAATTGCTGAATTTTTATTACATCAATTTCTAGTTTCTTTTTCAATCGATCACAGAAAAACCCTCCACAACATCACCATTTAATGTTTAACAAGTCAAGGATAATGAATGAAAAAAGTTGGAAAACAATTTTTCCAAAACTTCACAAGCTGTCTGGATTAGGGTGAACCAGTGTATCAGCAGAGGGTTAATAAGCAATGAGAAGATTAAAAACTTGGAAATCATGATAATCTACGTCACCCGACTTGGGACTTGAGGTGTTCCTTCGTTTGTGAGGCGAACACGACACGGGCGCTTTTACAAGTCAAATACCCTTGTATTGTTCTGAATGAACAAACGCGTGTCATTTTTCTCAATGCCAATCACAAAAAAGTGGGAATTTTTTTACGGAATCGGAATAATCATTTTACGTTAAAAATGTTTTAACATTTATTGAAATGATATTTTTCAATACCTTGTCGTAAGAAAATCGTTTTCGTCGATCATCTCCGTTCGAGGCTGAACAGACCAACTGAAGTGTACTTGGGCTCAATTGCAGCTGCAGTTTCTTCTCTCAGTGTACCACCCTCTTTT
Organism: Gonatopus flavifemur; assembly: GCA_018340375.1. NCBI lineage: Eukaryota > Metazoa > Arthropoda > Insecta > Hymenoptera > Dryinidae > Gonatopus > Gonatopus flavifemur. The sequence continues at coordinate 63,211,696 of JAFFJZ010000002.1, forward strand.
ACCTCCCACCTAAGCCCGGATAACTTCATCAGACTTTATATTCTATAAAATATCAAAAAATTCTTCGGGATGGTTGAAAATTTATGTTGTAACAGTTAAAAACTCGCTGTCTTGGCTGATAAGATTGCACCCAGCAAACACGACTGCTGGTGTTTCAAAGGGCCAGTGATGGCTCTTCAACGGCATTGCTGGACCATTAGCGGCCCATTGAAACACCAGTAATCATTGTTTGTAGGGTAAGTATATCCCTCTTAAAAATTTTCTGGTCAGAATCTAATCGATTTTTATCCCATTCCAGCCATAACCGGACGCAGTTTGGAACAAAATTCGTCAGGTTCTGTTGGATTTTGCATGACGCCGGCGTAAATTCTACTTCCGATACACCAACCACGGACTCTCTAAATCCGAAAGAGTGAAAAATCACGTGTTTCAGTCGACTAAGTCTCAGAAGTGAGCCAGTTCGCTTCGAGTGGGATTTTCAATCGTATCGAGATCACTCTAGAATTGGAGTGTCTGTGAGTTTCTGACCTCAAACCTCAAAAGTTGCTGTGCAATTGTTGCTCTTATGTTGTTTATCAAGTTTGCGTAAAATTGCTGGAAATTTGCTACGCACGTGATTGAGAGCTCCATAAAACCAAGCAACTTCTTAGCAACATGACAACAACTCGAGGTAAAATCTTAGATTTACAGCATATTGTTGCGCATTTGGCGACGCAACGTCCCTGCAAATTGCTTCAAACTGTTGCTGTACGTTTTCAACAATTTGCTGCATATTTGTTCAGCATTTTGCTGTTAGGGGTAAGTATCTAAAAGAGTGGAAATTTCACTCGAAATTTCGACAAGCTCACTTTTGGTTGGCTGAAGAGTGAAATCTCACTCTGAAAATTTTAGAGAGCAGTACAAGAGGAAACCGATGAAAGTCGAGTCAATTTTTCCCGGATCGATCACTTTTGGCAAGAATAACGAATTCAAGTTCCGCTTTGTCTCGAAATATCGGATCAACCCGATGACACAGGACAACAACAACAAAATTTTTTTCTTTATCGTGAGGTTCAGGAACTGATTCGGAGTGGTTTCGTTGTAATAAATACGAGAACAATGTAAAATTTCTTGAATTAGTTTAATTTTATATAATTTATATATAAATCATTACACTGAGAGAAATTCACAGTTGAAGCCAGAAAACAAAACAAACGAGTCCACGATCGTTCAATCTAATGAACATAATGATGCATGAACAATTGACCAATGGTTGTACTATCAGAACGGCTACTGCGTAGACACTATAAATTATTGTACAATCATTGATGCACAACAGTTACAATAGTCTTCAATGCATGCATCATTGGTCGATAATGTATTATCTTATCATATAGTTAATTGTAAAATCGTGAACGACTTCACACGGAGAGAAAAAATTTGCTGACACAGCGAATCGAGGTATTATATATAGAATAGCAAAATTTTTTGCTGACCTAGCTAAAAATTTGCTATAACAGCAATCGTGTTAGCTACGACAGCAATTTTTTAGCTGTGGCGGCAAAAAATGTTTGCTCCGCCAGCAAATTTTCAGTATCATATACAGAATAGCAAACAAATTTTGTTGGGATAGCAAACATTTTTTGCTGCCACAGCTAAAAATTCGCTGTCGCAGCCAACAAGATTGCTGGAACAGCAAATAGTTTGTTGTCACAGCAAAAAATTTACTGCTCTGGCAAAGGGAACCCAGCAAAAGTAGATTTCGCTGCCACAGCGAATTCCTTTTTCTCCGTGCAACACTGTAAAAAGTCCGACTGAAAGTGGCTGCATCTTACTTGAAAACTTGACTGAAATTCAGTCTTTTCCATTGTGTCGGCATTTGTTTTCGATGCTTACTTTCAGCTGAAATAGGGCTAGTTTTGGCTGCATCTTGAAATAAGCCGATATTAAGGTTGGAAGTAAGTTTTACTTTTTACTGTGAAAGTGTCCATGATTGTAGAATCATTGAACCACTTTGTTTTCTGGGAACTTACTATGGAACCATAGGAATGGAGGAATATACCACCTCCCCAATGAAATTCACTGTAATATAATGAAACTTACTACGCTGTAAACAATTTTATCGGAAAATTCCTATATATTTATGTGCAGTAATTAACACATACATGCGTTAGGAATTTTCCCAACTTGTCCAGAAATTTACTGTGAAATGTTAGGAAAAATCCCACAAAGTTTAGAATTTTCAGATAAATGTATGGGAAATTTCATATAAATGCATTTCCTACCCAGACAGCACAACGTGCCACTGGAACGTTCATGGAAGGTTTATAGAACGTGGGAGAGGTTTTCTGAACGTTCAGAAAACGTCCCAGAGACACGTTGTGCTGTTAGGGTAATCAGTGATTGGAATTTTCCGGTTGATATACACAGGAAAAATCCGATTATTTTTTACAGTGTAGGGCATAACAATAGAAACTTGATCAAATTGATAATATTTTACAGGGAATTTCATTAGAAGTCAGTATGGTCCCCTATTCCTATAATTCCATAGTAAATTTATCTCAGGGTACAAAAAAGGAACTAATTCAAGAAATCTTACTGTATTTTCATATTGAACTCGTCATAATTACTTCGTATCAGTGTCCAAACTTGAAGATACAAAATGATTGTTGACCATCATAATAATTTCTCATTAAGGTAGTTTTCCGGGAGAATTCAGGATAAAATTAGAAAAATTATTGTCACGCAGAGCCCCAAGGTTGAAGGGATTCGATAATCATATTCGTTGGGACTTATATTCTTATTTATAACAAAAAAAGAAACAACTCGAAATACAAATAAACAACCTTGTAAGAACAACGCGAAATTTGACATGGTTTTTTTCTTAGAAAATTTTTATTTTTGATCCGTTTATGACTTATAAGGGCTCATTTTGTTCCTTGTGAGATTTAAAAAACCTTTACCATGGGGAATTTTGAATATGAGTCATCATGACACTGTTACACGCTTTTGTTTATAGGAATGTATTTTACTCACAAGGAACAAAATGAGCCCTTATAAGTCATAAACGGATCAAAAATAAAAATTTTCTAAAAAAAAAAACCATGTCAAATTTCGCGTTGTTGTTACAAGGTTGTTTATTTATACTCCGAGTTGTTTCTTTTTTTGTCATAAATAAGAATATAAGTCCCAACGAATATGATTATCGAATCCCTCCAACCTTGGGGCTCTGCTTGACAATAATTTTTCTCATTTGCTCCTGAATTCTCCCGGAGAACTACCTTAAAATGGGATGAAAACGAATTCAAATCCAATGACTTCCTATTTCACGAGATCATCAATGAAATTTGGCTTGGGAACGAAAGATTTTAAATCTAATAGATTATTTTCAATCGCGTCAGCGACTACTTTCACATAATATTGACAGAATCCACAGAACAAAACCAGAGGAAAAAAAAATTTGACAACACGTCGACTCGATAGATTTTTTTCATCGTCATGAGGAACCGTTTTCCCGACATGTAACTCTATCGCCCTGTACATATCTGTACGTTTGTATCGGTCTATACGGGATTTCAGGTCATGGCCTCTTTTGTTGTCCGATGATGTTGTTTCGCTTCGTTATTGGTTGCAAGATTGCATGATATATATGTATATATGTCAGTACATGAGTTTGTACGCTTCAATGTATCACGATAGATGCGAGAGAGGGTCGTTTCGACGGCATATGGGGCAAGTATCATATTACGAGACGTTTGTCATCATCAGAGCAGTTATTGTTCCTTGGAAGTAAGGGTGCTACCGTGCGTGGTAAAATCTTGAAAATGTCGGTCAACTTATTTTGTTTTGACCGTTTTCAAGAATTCTCCTTTTTCTTCCCAACTTGTAACCGTGTAGGGTCTATGTGAGTTGATTAGAAGCTTCGAGCGACGTATCTTGACAGTTATAACCATAACCGGTAGTAAATTGTACAATTATTATCTTGTCCGCGCTATTCACTTCGAACCCCACCATTTGCACTGAGAGGAAGGGTCTATTCAAATATTCAACAGCTAGGAAATTTAGTCCCTGTGAATAAAAATGTTTTATTCCCATTGAATAAATCATTTTATCAATATATTTCAGACAGCTAGACTTTTATTTACCCCAACGAGAATCTAGCTAGCGTAAATAAAAATCTAGCTGCGGCTGGAATAGACTCCGAATCGTTTTCTGTGTGAATTTTGAATCTTCCTATGGATTTCTATCGTTTTCTCCTTCCAGGAGTATTTTTGAAACTGCAGATTTATCGAAATGGTTGTTATTTTCCATTCAACCGATTGGGACTCCTCAGCTTTTGGAAAATAACATGCTCGCGTTGAATATTCTAAATAGCTTCTTCATCTCTGTATACAGCGACAAAAAGTTCTTGATACGATTAATCGTAAACTCCAAGAAAATTCACATTTGATTAAAATTTTTATAAACATCATTTCAAACAACTCTTCCAAATGATACAATAAAAATTGTTCATGTTAGATATACAACACGCATATAATCTCGTATAGAATAAATCTTTGTATGAATATCTAAGTAGGATTCGAAATTCTATAATATATGATATAATCTGAGTAGATCTTTCCACGGTGGAAAATTTGCATGAACGTATATGAACGATCTTATCGCGGATATCGAGATTATTCATGCAGTTGAAGGTTAATATAATACTCGAAGAATATTTGATTTTGCTGTTGAACTTCATTTATACCATCCTCGTTTACACGTTCGGCCTAAGCGTTTCATTTTGAATCATAGAAAATATTTCATATCCTTAAAATATATGTATAAATTCGAAACATCGATGTTTGTTGCAAAAGCATTTGAGGTCTTCCTTCAATTTCATGCTGAAACTTATTTACAACTGTTACCACGATGAGATTCCGTTATCGTATGACAAACTTTGACGAAAGAATTACATAAATCGCATGAATCAGATACAACACGAAAAATGTTGATATCGTCTTGTTGGTCGAACCGTTGGATAATGTATGCAAATACGCCGTAACGTTGTCGTGTCGTGTTCATCAGTATGTACCAGTACTCGAGGATGTGTGTTTAGTTGCTGTTTGCATAGTTGGCGCACAGCCTGAGGTGAATTGTACAACAATACCTCGAATATCTGCCTCCCCTTGTGTCGGTTTACCTTTGTTGTTGTTCTGGATTATCCTTAGAGGGTTTTATATACAACGAAAAGCACGACAACATATTAGGACCAACCTCGCGGATAATGGAGTGTTTATTTTAATAGCGGTGAACAGTAGCCATACGCGCGGTAGAGATAAACCTTTAAGAACCACTGGCAACGGCGTGGCAGGGCCATCAAATGTACATACAAATTTTATTCTACGTTATACCTTTCTAACGGCATATCTACTCTTCGTCACGTTTTATCATCGCCAGGAATATTACGTGGAATAAACACAGCAATTTTCGAAATTACAATATAAATAATATGTCACAGAAAGGCAAATGAATTAGCGTTGCTGTGTCCAGATGAATAATCGGTGTGACACTAAAGTTTCGTTGATACGTTGAATTTATCGTTGGATATTAAAATATATCCTGCTATGCGCGGCAAGTCATAGATCATGAGCGTTCATCGGTCCTGCCGGCGTATGTTAACCTATAACATAACGACCAACACGACGAAAAAGTGTCTTCGCTGGATAGTAAACGAGAGATGCATATAATGGCGGCTCACTGTGACTAAAAGGGCTAATCATGACAAATGCAGCCGTTACTGCCTCCTAAAGGGCCTCTCTTCATTCACCTACACACTACATTCACTACAAGGTACATCTTCATCCACCTCCTTTTTCATTCTTTTGCTATTTAATACCAAACTATATACGGTCGAATAGTCATCTTTGGCATTTCGACTTATTCTTTACGTGCATATACTTTGCATGTATCATCATTAATATTCAGTATTCATCGATTATTCTAATATTTGGATGCGAAACAGGATAAGGATTATCACAAAATTAAAAATATTTTACTTTATTTTCGGATTATTATATTTATTCACCTCTGTGCGGTACAGAGGAATTTTGAACATCTGCTTGATCAGAGGGAAAATCGCTACTTCTGTTGTTGAACCTTTAAAATGGGATTACTGGGGAGTAGATGTCACGTATCACAGTTCACGTACTTGGAAGTATCGCGTTGACAATGGAACAACTGTCTTTACGAGTTGAGGCATTGTCTGCACAGTTTTTATAAATTTCAATACCACAATATAGAGTACTGAAAAGTTCAAAAGGTCTCCAACAAACACCGAAGATCTTGAAGACATCTACAAGATATCTTTAGGAAGGTATCTTTTAGATACATTGAAAATATGTATTTTAGATATCTACACGACATGATATTTTGTAGACATTTTCAAGAAATGGCAAAAACATGTCTTTGAAAGACATCTCTCAGATGTCGAATCAGCACAGTTTAAAAGACATCTTGGAAATTGTTCCAGTAAGAAGGGTAAAAATCACCATATGTTTCTTTTTCAGCACTCATCCTTTTGTGCTTTCTGGGATGCCTTAATGATGTCAAAAAGACATCTAAAACATATCTCGAGGTATTTAAAAGATGTCTTCCACTTATCTAAAACATCCCACACAGCATTTCAGTTCTAAAAGTGACCTCCAGCCCAATTGAAGAAGTCTTATGCAACATGAAAAGATATCTTCAAGAAATCTAAAACAGTTATCACTTCTAAAAGATTTCTAAACATGTCTAAAATATATAATCTCGGAAGAAAAGTTTTAGATCTTCTAAAAGATATCTTCTAGATGCCTTAAGGATATCATTTCATGTTGCATAAGACTTCTTAAACTTTTCTGAACAGTTCCTCAAGATATCTTGAAGACCAATAAATCTCAAAGACCTTTTTGAAATATCTAAAACTTGTTGAAATTTTTTGCATAGGATATCTTTGAGATGTTGAAAAGATATATTCACGAAAGTCTTCCAAGAGATCTTCCATGGTTTCAAGACATCTTTTAGATACCAATAGATATCTTTTTGTTTGTTGGGTTTCATGGCATTTGATGCATCGATGCGTGTGAATACTTTTCATCATCTTTTGTACAATATATATACATACTGCGTTGTCAGTACCGAAAGACTGGTCTGGCGAAAAGCAATTAATCAATTAACGAGTACACTCGTTGGCTGTCAGAACGCGCCTCTTAACGATTCGATAATTATATATTTAACGCGATCAACCGCAGCTGCACTTCGTACAATAACCAACCCTGACAGCGCTTCTCATGTCTCTTTGGAGAACCCCTTCAACGCGGTCGAGCGCACGCTCATTCGATCGATTTCTTTCCCTTTTTTACGAACAAAAATCATCTTCCTCATCTCGCGAGCATTGTATGTAAATTGCCTTACTCTCAACTTCGACAATCGACTCCCATTAGTTTACCACGAGTGATTCGAATCTGCAAACGAATATTTGAGATCATCCTGAATGGAATCCAGCATCCGCTGCCATGTTGGAAGGAAAAGCAAACAACATTTCTCTCCTGTCAAAATGAACGCGCCATGAAAACGGTAAGATTATAACAAGCCTGCTACTTAAATTCTCGAGCTAGTAGTTTTATATTCCTTGTTTATAGAAACAACTGCGAGAAATCCGACACCCCCGCGTCGAGCACCCCAATTTCGACAATATATTACTTCTGTATTCTTTTGTAAGGATTTGCTCGATCGCGAAATTCGAACTATAGGTCCAGTCAAGCCCCATTGTTGGCGTCTAGTACAGGCGTTTGCAACGTATCACGTTTTATATGCTTCTTCGTATACTGTAGCCAGAAAAGAAACCTAGAGATTGATCTTTTTCATGGATGAAGAAATGAGGGGAGAAAAAAGCAACGCGGGACCTTCATTATGGAATTACGTAACTGTAAATTGAGCAAATACAACGGTTGGGCTCTTCGGGGTCAGGTTTGCACTTTTTTCTTTCCCTTCTTTCGTTCTTTTATTCTTCTGTGTTACTAACCGTGGTACTAGTCCTGATACGTATCGAGTTACGACTGAGAAATGTAACTTCTATCTCAACGAGACATCTAGCGAGAGGAAGAGAGGTAAAGAAGATGCTACCTGTGCGCGTGGACAATGAGGGATGATGAAAAAATAGGATTAATGTGGAGTAGAATGTATTCCTAGAGATTTTTCATTGTATGTTACGGGGATTGAAATTATCAACAGCTATGATTCTAGTTCTGTAGTTGAAGATTGGACTCTGATAATTAGCATGCAATCGCGTAATCTTTCACGATGTTTCACATTCTTCATTTGTATTAAAATTCTATAAGAGAAAAAAGATTTATGCACTTCAAATTCTGGACAGTTGTCACAGAGATTTTTGAATTTTATCGATTTTTCAACAAATTTCCTTTTATCAGAAGAATTCCATTTCCATATTCGCAGAAATGTGAGATTTCCCTGACGGTTTTGAGATGACCATAAAATAACCGAAAAATAACAGTTGCTTTGTGCGCTTTTGTAACCAAAAGATTACCAAAAAATTACCAAGTTGTAGGAGATTGATTTCGGTAACGTTTTGGTCATTTTCACGAAAGTGACCGAAAATTGACCGTTTTTAAAAAAAATTTTATTGGTAAATTTTGGGTAATTTTTGATAGAACAACCAAAATTGAACCATTCAGGCAGAAATTTTTTTCGGTAAAGTTTTGGTCGTTTTCACGAAAGTGACCGAAAATTGACCGTTTTTAAGAGAAATTTTATTGGTAAATTTTGGGTAATTTTTGATAGAACAACCAAAATTAAACCATTTAGGCAGAAACTTTTTTCGGTAACGTTTTGGTCGTTTTCACGGAAGTGACCGAAAATTGACCGTTTTTGATCATTCCCTGATTGATATGGGGAATATTTTTGGTTATTTGTTGGTAAAAAATTGGTTTTCCATGCTGAAACCCTAATGCAACCAAAATACAACCAAAATATAATCATAATATAACGGTTATTTTTTGGTAATTTTTCGGTCGTTCAGTCAGGTTCTAACTTTGAATTATTTCAGATATCCCTGATTGATGTGAGGAATATTTTTGGTTATTTGTTGGTAAAAAATCGGTTTTTCATGCGGAAACCCTAATGCAACCAAAATACAACCAAAATATAATCATAATATAACGGTTATTTTTTGGTAATTTTTTGGTCGTTCAGTCAGGTTCTAACTTTGAATTATTTCAGATATCCCTGATTGATGTGGGGAATATTTTTGGTTATTTGTTGGTAAAAAATCGGTTCTCCATGCGGAAACCCTAATGCAACCAAAATACAACTACAATATAACGGTTTTTTTTCGGTAATGTTTTTGGTTCAAGAAGCGCACAAAGCAACCGTTATTTTTCGGTAATGTTTTGGTAAACAACCTTTGAATTACCATTTTTTCACCATAGTATTACTCAAAACCAAACCGAACCTCAAAATGACCGAAAAATAACCAATTTTTGGGTTATTTCGAATTCGCCAGGGTTATGCACTGAGAACTCAATTTCTTAAACTGACAGAAAAGTTTCTTTGCCCTCATTCTAATAAATCTTTCTTCCAATGGAAGAAAATTCAGTTGATTGGAAAAAGTTTTCATCAGATTGAATCGACAAATTGTCAAACTGAAACAGAGATATATCCCCCCTGTTACAAAAATCCAGCTGGGATTCCACGTGGATTCCAGTTCCGAAATTTACCTGCGTTGCCAGCTAAGACTCCACCTGGAATCAAGAATCCCAACTGAATTCCATATGGGATTTCCAAATCCAACTGGGATTCCATCTGGGATCAGAAATTCCAACTGAAATTCCACGTTGGAGTTGAAATTCTAGCTGGGATCCCACCTGAAAAAAGGAATTCCAGCTGGAAACGCAGGTAAATTTCGGAGCTGCAATCCACGTCGAATCCCAGCTGGATTTTGTATTGAAAGAATGTGATCTCAATTAAATGAACAAATTTGCCATCGCGATGAATTATTTTTTCCATTGGAAACAAGATCTATAAGAATGAGAGCAAAGAAATTTTCTTCAAATCTAAGAAATTGGGTTCTCAGTGTGGCGGTTGTGTTTTCATTTTTTCCGAAGAATTCAATCAAAAGTTGGTAAAATTGCAAAATTTGAACAGTATCGGGAAAAGTGTTGTGAATTTTCGTATCGAATATATCGTTGAACAGATGTTTCTGAATTTCTCAGAATCTTTTTCTGATATAATACAAAGAATTTCTGTAAAAAGTTTCAAGATAGCAGAAGGAACGTCTGATTTCCATTAGTTCATGGATTATGAATTCGAAAGAGTTAGAAATCATTGCAGAAAACAACGCATATTCCTGATAGATAATCGCACAAATTTTGAACACTTCAAGATCCAAAAGTGTCATCACTTAGTCTAAAACTAATCCGATTCAATTGCTTTTCAATTTCGCATACACGCAATCGGTTCATCAGTAATTCGATGGATATTATGAGATCCCTGATGGAAATGGGCTGTATCGAACGATTTGGGAGCGTAACCGAAATAGCGACTGAGCGCCAGAAAAGCGGAGATGGGAACGTTTGCATGTCCCGGGTAGAAATGTAAATCAACCCATTCCAGGCCCCGTTGAGGCCCTGGTTGGGAAGATTTCTGCCCAGGGTTTCATTTATTCGAACACACGCGTTTATTGGGTCTCGATTTTCACCAGGGGTATCTGCACTGTGAAAAATTCATATGGGAGAATTCCTATAAGTTTATATGAAGTAATTGACGTTCTTATGTGGCATTCAATGCCAAATTCACCTATCGAATCAATTGACCTCTTTGATCTTTTTCAAATTTCCATGTGGTACAGTACCCACTGAAAGGAATCTCAAGGTAAATTTTTAGACCCTGATTTCTACTCATTCAGGAGATACGAGAGTTTTATAAAAGGAGACTTTTTTTCTTCGAATGCTCATAACGCGAAAAATTGATGTTCCTAATGATGTTTTTCTTAAGGGGTTACACCTATTTGAACGGTCTGAAAAAAAGCCTTCTTTGAGGAATTTTTTTCGTTGTGATAAAATAAATCAAGGAAATAAAATTTTGCACGTTCATTATACATATATTAAAGTATACAAGATAATATTTTTTTCAATTCCATTCTTCAAAATGGGGGATTTACAAATACTTTGAAAGAACGTGTTTTTTTTTGGAGTGGTCTGCGGCAGGACAAATAACTCTTCCAATTTCTATTCAATCGACTTGAAATTTCAACCGTAGCTTCTTAGATAGATTTTACAAAGAAGTACACACGATTTTTTAGATTCATGGATGATTACGTGTTTTACAAACGTTTAAAGATCGGGTTTTTTGGTGAAAAAAAAAGTTTTGACTTTGAACTTGTGTCAAATTGCAAAAATTGATTATTTTCCAATAATCGTGTGTACTTCTCTGATAAGTTTGATGTAAATTATGAAAAAAGTTTTTTGTTGTCCTAGGTGCAGAAATAAAGATGGGATTTGTCCTGCCACAGACCACTCCAAAAAAAAACACATTCTTTCAAAGTATTTGTGGCTCCCCCATTTTGAAGAATGGAATTGAAAAAAAAATTATTTTGTATACTTTAATATATGTATAATAAACCTGCAAAATTTTATTTCCATTGATTTGTTTTGTCACAATGAAAAAAATTTCTCAAAGAAGGCTTCTTTCCAGACCGCTCAAATAGGTGTAATCCCTTAATTTTTGTCGTTCAATGCAGTTTACGATGAAAAATTTGAAAACACTACATGGACGTTGTTGACAGGCGTTTTTCCTCTTTCTCATTTGAATTTCATTTTTGGAGCCGAGTGTATCGATCAATTTTTTGCAAATTTTCTAAATAAAAACTACCATCAATTCTACGAATTTTTATTCCAATCCGGTCATGGGTAAATTATTTGGTGTATGTCAATTTAATTATAAAAGAAAAGAATTTTTTTTCAGTTGAATTTATGGGAAATTTCAACAAAATTAATCGAAAATTGATTTCCCATCCAATGACTGGAATTTTCCAGCCGCTGTTCCCAGGTGTGTGTTTGGGGTTATCTGGATTTGTCTGGAGTAGGAATAATTTATATTTGCCGATAATTTGTGCACGCTTAAAAATCAACTTGGGAAGATCAAGAGAAATTAAAAGAAAAGTAGAAAAAATTAGAGTAATTCGGAAAGGTTTGAGTTTTTTGGATGTTCAAAAATCTACTCTGAAGCACACTGCAAAGGGTCCAAAAAGTGTTTCAAAATCATGAAGAGATCGAAGAAGATTTTCCAAACAGTGTAAATAGAAATGCAAGTCGAAAATGCAGAAAAAAATGAATGAAATACGAAAAAAGTGATGCGTTTGATATTTGGACAGCTGAAAATTATGTTCCTGAAGTTTGAATCGTTTATAGAAGCGAAACAACAATTAAAACTTACAAAATCTCCTAGAATCGACTCTTTGGAGCTGGAAACATCATTTAAAAAAACGTACTGCGAGGTTTTGGGTGGTAAACAGCTGAGTATTTCGTTTTTCGATTACCAATCCGGTTCAATAAACGATTCAAAATTCAACTGAGTTGAAAATTAGCTATGGTATCTATTGGTAGTAGTATTTCTTTGTTGGGGCAACAAAACTTATTGCTACACAATAGCTCAAATTTAGCTGTTACAGCAATATTTTTAGCGTGCCAAATACCAAAAACACGGAGTAGCTAGCACAGCTGATTCTTAGTTATCATAGCGAATTATCTTTTTCCGTGAACAGTCCACGTATTATTGTTAATTCGTCCTATCTGAACTGTCACAGGAGGTATCATTTTCCATAAGCTTAGAAATATATGCGTAAAAAGAACATTTATAGTTGAAATTTGTACCACGTTTCACACCATTCAGAGCAGATTATCCTACACCAGGATTATATCAACAGGGTGCTCGAAAGCGAACACTGGATGAGGAAGATTGACGCTGTTGTTACACGAACTAATTCCGAACGTACACTGGATAATCTCATGAAAAGAGATCGTATTGACGGGAATTGTTTACATCGAAAGTTCTTCAAAATATACATGGAATAAAATTTGAATACAAACCTAGGACCTAACGAGCATGAGAAATGCTTGATACTTTCAAAATAAAAGCGTGAGATGAAAGCTTATTGACTATTTCCAAACGATACTCCATTTCCACCGCTCAATTTTGAAATAACTTCTTGAATCGTTGTAACATCCGCATCTTTGCAATCCGAATGGTACTCGATTCGCTCGCATGTGTGAATAAATCGTTCAATAGTTCCTGAGTGGAAAACTTTTCAAAATTATATTTCATACATAAATTGTATATAACTCATATATAGACTTGTTGAAATATATATATACATATACATCATATATAATTTTGACAATTTTTCCACTCACTCTCTAAAATTTTTAGAGTGACATTTCACTCTTTAGGAAGCCAGAAGTGAGCTTATCGAAATTTCGAGTGAAATTTCCACTCTTTTAGAGTGGAAGTCTGAGGTTTGAGGTTAGAAACTCACAGCCACTCCAATTTTAGAGTAAATTTCCCACTCTAAAAGAGTGAGAGTTCACTCGAAACGAGTAAGAATCCTACTCGAAGCGGATTGGCTCACTTCTGAGACTTAGCGGAGTGAATCATGTGATTTTTCACTGTTCCAAATCTAGAAAGCGGGTTATATGGAATTTATGAAATAAATTTTTAATATATTGTTGCATATTGGAGAGGTCCAGTCGGTCAATACATATTAATGTTTACAAATGTCATTTATTTTCAAACAATTCGCACTTCATACTACCTTCGTTCCTATTTTCATTTCAGGGGGAGGTTCTCATCAAGCGAACCCGAAAAGAAGTGATTTTTCCAAATTCTTATTGTCATGAGAGGAAGTGAATCGAGAATTTGAGTTTTTTGAAAGTCCTTATTTACACGCACTGAAACATGACCACTTTGAAAAAAAAAACGTGACCAATCGGTCTGCATTGTAGCACTTGTAAAAATTATTTGAAATCAGAAATGGAAAAATTTTTATGAAATATATTATATTTACGAAATAAAGCCAATTTATTATCAGTCAAAAATTGAAAAAATGGCGGACATACAAATTTTGAGTAGCGTTTTTCCGTTCTGGTTTTCGCTTTTCCAAGTGCTATAAAAAATAAATGTCATCTGCGTTCAGACGTGGTCTCCGATAAATTGAATCGACTTTGAAATAAAAAACAAGGAACGATCTATTCAATACTTTTAGAGATATCGTGTGAGCAAACTTGAAAAATGTGGGTTTAAGAAAAACAACTGCAAAGTTTCGGTATACGAATATTTTAATTCAACAAAATTTCTGAATGTAATCTTGAACTCATTAAATAACTGTGAAAATACTCAGGTTTTTTATGTACTTCATTCGATGGAAAAAAACAAAAATTCCAGAAAATTGCCTTGTTTCTGGATTGCTTGATGAATCTTTTTTCCAAGAGAATGAAACAATTGCCAGGGCATGTTACAAAAGAAAGGAAAACATTCGTGTGACAAGTATTTCTTGAATTATTTGATACTTCCTTAATTTTACTTTTGGCATGGGATCTTATTTTTCCAGAATGAATACCACTACTGAACTCCCTATATCCCTTGATATGAGGTGGAAGGACCATTTTGTAACAGGGCAATATTGGATATTCGATTTAAAAAAAGAAAAAGAAAGAGGAAAACATTTCACCAAAAATTAGGTAATTTTTCAAGAACTAACCGTTTTTACGTTGTAGAACTGGTCGTTTTCTTTTATAACTAACTCTTTGGTAAGAACTGACCCTTATAATATGCTCTGAACAATTCTATTCTTGTATCATCAATCTCATATATTCAATTGAATATAATAATATTTTGAAAGATCGCTGAGAGTTGAATATAAACAAACTGAATTGTTTACAAATGTGTGTTGAAATTTAGATCTCCATCAAATCAACAACATTTATAAATATTAACTTTCGTTTGTCGATTGAATCTTTCCAAACTTAAGTTTTAGATATGAATTGAAGAAAAATATATCCTTGATTTCAAACGATGAGATTCATTCAAAACTAATGCGGTCTCGGAATAAGTTTCGTTCCAGCTCGATCTCGATCTCGAATGAAACAATTTGTGAAGATCGGGAGCATAAATAATATTTTTCATTTTCGATCGAAAGCCTCGAACTCACCTCTACTTATTTTGAGGGGGGATGCTGCTTTTCGGGTATGTTTCGAGTCGATGAAGCAATGTTCTCCAAAGAGAAATAATGAAACGAAGCACGTTTTTTCACAGTTTTCATTATCCCATTCATTATGAACTGATGACTGAAAAAAAACTAGACGTCCAAATAAAACGAATTCAATTTCCTTCCCTTCAGTTTTGCATCCTCTTCTGTTTGAAACAAAAGGATTCGTGGAAAATTATTTTTGAGCAACTTTTATTACAAGTTTATGTACCTAATTATTCTTCCTCTAAAAAGAACTTTCTTCCTCTCAACTCCCGAGTAATTTTGAATTTCACGCCTTCTTCGGGGTTTTTTTATTCACATCGATGGATCTGGTTTTTCTGTTTTCGGACAAAAATATGACCTGTATTTTTCCCACCGATAGAAGACTTCTTTTTGGGCCTCTTTAAGCAGGATGCCCCGGCCCCGAATCGCTTGGAAAAAATAATCCTTGATTGAATGAACACAAAGGATTTTGCAAACTTTGCGACAATACCTGAACCAAAGAAAATTATGTAATTGATTACAACCTACGTCAAATCTGATGTCAACTTTTTGAACTAACCCATTAAGATAATGCGCATGTGAAAGTCCCGAATACGGTCAATCTGTCTCAAACCATGCTCATTCAATCTCAAAGGTAATTTCTAATCGGATTGCAGTGGAAATAGACTGACAACTCGTGTATCCAAAAAGCAATATATCCATGTAAAATGAGATCTTCGAGATCCAGTCACGGACATGTGAAAATTTACTTCTGAAAGTGGCAATATTATATTATAAAGTCTTTTTAAAGATGATTGTGAATTCTGTGAGTTTCGTATGACAGGGATCTCAATGCTATTGTACTTATAACTGAGAGTGACAACTGGTGTGTCCCACGAATGAACCACGGCATCCCGGAGGGCTAATTTACAGGACTGTATGGTGTAGTGTAACTACATTGATGGATATTTCTATTCTTCCTCTTTTTGTTACATCGAAAATCGAAGAACGTGTCGTTATTGTTAGCCTGTTTATCACTTTTATTCTCAATTCTTACACACAATTTCTTTGTATATCTTTTTTTCTCTCCCTTTCTTCTTTTCTCTCCGCCTGTTCCCGAGATATCGTCTGAATAAAAACGATACAAAAAACGTGGTTCAGAGAGAACTCAACGGAGTACGGAATAAAATACTTAATCCCCCGTGTAACTTCAATTAACAAGTGAAAAGTATGGTACACTATAAAAACGCTGCCACGATTTTCCCCCAACATTTAGTACATGAAGAAAAATGCAGGTCGAAAATATAGTGATCTTTGATCAAAATTTTAAAATATTTCTTAAAATCTGAGAATTCCCCTTAAATGTATAATAAAGACATAACGGTCCACTTTTTTGTGGAATTGTATTCGAAAAACAATGAAAAATTATCAATACTTAATAAAGAATAGAGAAACATATGAACTTATACAAAAGTCGCGCGTGAAATTTTACAAAAATAGTAACAAAATTTCAATATCCTACTATTCACTTTGTGAAATTTCGTATGCGACTTTTGGAAAGTTCATATGATTCTCTATTTTTTATTAAGTATTGATAATTCTTCAAAGTTTTTCGAATAAAGTTTCACAAAAAAAGTGGACCATTTTGTCTCTATTATGCATTTAAGATAAATTCTCAGATTTTGAGAAATATTCTCAAATTTTCATTAAAGATTACTATATTTTCGACCTTCATGCTTCTCCGTGTAGCAACAAAGTTCCACTATGAATAGGGAACTTCCCCCTGATTTGGCGGAGTTTTAAAACACCAAATAAGGGGCCGTCCATAAACTACGTGGCCCTGTTTTTGCAACTTTTTGCCCCCCCCCCTCCATGTAGCTCTACCGTGGCTTTTCTTTAAACTCCTTCCACGTGGGCACGTAGTTTTTCACGTTCAGCTGAATTAATTTCAATCAAATGAATATCTTTTCTGGATATTTATATAGAATTTTCTTCCAAGCACAACATAAATAAAAAAACACGTAGCTTGGAACCGATCCCCCCCCCCCTCCCCCATATAGCCTAACGTAGCATTTCATTTTACCCCTCCCTCCCCCTATATTGGCCACGTAATATATGAATGACCCCTAATCTCGTTTTTTCTCGAAAAAGCAATTCCCCCACGATCAGGGGATGGAATCCACCACTGGAGGAAGAAGAAACTCCCCATATTTTCTACAGTGTATGTGATTTGACAACTTGTAACACCCGGATTAACTTCTCAATTCCAGCAGCAATTTAATTGAATTCATTTTGTTAATGAAAGGATTACCCCTTGTACATGAAGGAAACTACAAATTCGCTGTTCCCATCAACTGGATTGCTGAGAGAGCGATGCAATTGACCAAAATAGTAGTTCTTCCGTCAAGGGAGGAAACAAAATTTGCTTTCCTATGTATAATACTTGGATTTGCTGTGTCAGCAAGATTTTTTCCTTCATCCATGTCGAGTATAATGTGTCGTTCAAAAAGAAATTTGTTTTTTGATAAACCGAAGGATCTTGGGAAACTGAAAGACCGACAATAATGACATCAAGTTACCATAAAATAAGTGAGGGAAGATAAAAAAGAAATGGAAAAGAAAGGAGACATTTCCTCCAGCTTCATATATCAAAAATATCAAAGAGAGAAAGAACCAACCGCCGCAGCAGCAGCATATCGTACACAATAGAAATGCATAAACTGCCCGTCACCCTGTTGTGTGTAAACTTGTGGGGCAGAGTGCCCGACAATTGGTGACAACACGTTCACAATACATCGGAACGAGCCAGAATGAAATAAAAAAAGAAGCCGCATGGAATGATTATTAGCAATGCACACTTGAAATTATTCCAAAACTCACAATAGTTGATTGAATATTACAGCGAAGAAAATGTTTTGTTGGTTTAACAAAAGGTTTTTGTTAAAACAACCAAAAATTTGGTTATCGTAACAAAATATTTTGATAATAGTAACAAAACTATACGATTGATGACATTTTTGGAAAATTTTTTTCAGTGTATTCTACTCGCGTATTATGAAACATTTTTTCAGTTCCAACAGATCTTCATCGATATCGTTTGCCGGGTGGATTTATGAACAAGGGATCAAAATTCCAGAGCGTCGAGTGCTGGATTCACAGTCACGTCACGGCAAAGTGGAACGAAAATGGGAGCTCAGAACCCAATTGAAAAAGTCCCATACATTCTCATATATGAATCTTATTAGTTTATATGAATTTCAACAAGTTTTTATCAGTCCACATGCGGTTTCTGTCCTAGAACTTATGGGTTTTATATGATTTCATATAAGAATGCAAAAATTATATGAGAACTTTATGAGATTCAATTAGAACCATTTGCAAAATTTCATAAAACCGTATAAAATCAAGTGTGTGTACTAGATTTCATGCGGTTTCTGTCCTAGAAATAACTAGAATTCATTAAAATTTATGAGATCTTTTCAACAGGGAAAAGAAGAGAACAAATAATAATGATTCCATCCTGATCATGGGAAGTCAATAACGAAGATGTCATTTAAAAATTTGTATTATCAAATATATACAACGCCGTGTTCGAGCACAGTTGCCAAGTTTTTCACGTACTTATTGTCTATACGAATTATCGTAAAACGTATTTGTTGTTACTAAACGCATTACAAAAGCAGTTTTAGAATTTATTGAAAATTAAAAGCAATTCAACGGAGGGACAAGTTTACGGCTAACAAGATAAAATACACGACTGAAGATATTTTGTCGAGGGAGTTGATTGAAGGACACGATACGAAAACCACCTCTTTTCAAACTAGATAACTCTCCCGATAATCGGCGATAGAAGCTCTGTCGTTTGTCTCGTCCTAATGAGAAATCAAGAAGGACAGTAAAAAACATGCTTGCGGAATACTCAAAACATTAGCTCGGCCTGAGAACATTGGAGTGCTGATCGTTGAAATGATCTTTCTGTTAAGGGAAGAATACGTCATGATCTACGAATACATCTCGAAGAAGCAAGTAGGGGACAGTCGGCAAACCTGACAACAAAGATGCCGAGAAAGATGAAAGTACCGCTTGGACCACCCTTCGAGAATTTTAAGGGAGCTATTTAGTAACCGAGGTGAATCTGCGCCGACTTGAAGGGATCACCGAAGTAGTAGTAGCTCTCGGGAAACACTCCTACTTGATCCTAGTTAACTTCGAAGCTAACAAGTTGATAATGAGAGGAAATCAGCTTCTGTTGCTCGCCCACATCGATGAAACAACAGCAGATGAAGTCCACAAGGCAGAAGAATTGTTGTTTCGTTCGTGGGTAGGAAGGTACATTAATGTCCAATTTTCAAATGAATTCCAGATGAGAAATTCCTTTCAACTTCAAATGCAATTCTTTCCGAACTTTTATGGTTGGTCGCTACTCACTTTTTTCGCTCCTGTAGCTGAGAAAAATAACAGCTATAGCTATTTATTGGCTATCGCAATAAGAAATCGTAGCTGTGACCGCACAGGTTTTGTAGTTGCCCCTCCTCCACCCCCCCCCCTCCCCAGCAAAATTGGTCACTCAAATACGAAATGACTAGAGATTCCATTGCATTCGATAAAATTTTACTCGCACTGGGAAAGGCCTGTAGCTGAAAACGAGCCCAAGTACATTTTTGTAGTTACAGTAGCCATATTTTATATTGAAGTAGCTATGAGAGTCACAGGGATAATGAAAATATAGCTACTGATTCAAGTCAATTTGAGTTGAAATTGAATAAATTGTTTATTCGAGCCAACTAAAACTCCACAGTAGGTTGATATTCAAATTGCAATTGCGCGGATTCAAAATTTTCCATATTTGGATGCTACCGCTGAATAAGTAGCGATGACAGCTGAAAAATAACCCCCTATAGCTAATTTTTAACTATCCAAATAATAGCGAATTATTTTTTTCCGTGTCAAAATTGAACAGCACAAATGCTTTGGTAGCCTTTCACCTCGACAAAGATGTTTCATACGAAATATGTTTACTAATGTAAAACAATTTCTGGAATGTCAAAAAAGAGCATATTGAATATTCTGAAAATTTTCTCACCAGATCTGCCGGTACGAAATATTCCTCTACTCGAGACGCTTCATCATATTCTATCGCCGTTGAGGCAAACAAAAAAGAGAAAAATCCATTACGAATTATACAGCAAATAGAGACATTTTCGAAGAAAAAGTAATTTGGATTTGTTGAATGGTCGAGGCTTGGAATTCACTTGGAATGAAGGGTGCTGCCAGGTGTGAAGCCGATGAGCCCAGAACTAATGGAGCTACAAATCAATGGTACCGAACAGGCCATCATTACATTTGCTAACACACAACGCGTGTTTACCGCACAGAAAACCAATGGATGAATCTTTCGTTTTGCGGAGGGTAAATCGGGATGATGTGTCGAAGTAGGGAGAAGTAGAAAACACTGATCCACCACTTATCCCTCATGCTCGATCAGTCAAATTGTATTGTACCTACGGATATATATGTGTACATGTATACAGATCCCGAGTGTAATAATGATTTGACGGTTCGTATCGAACAGAAGATGAGAAATTATATCTATCTCTTTTCGGATATATAGACATAAATACTTATATGACCATGACGTTGGAAAACTTTTATGCCTGTTTCATGTCCAACAACGAAAAGAACACGCGATTCTGCTTCACAGGTTTACAGCCCTCTGACGTGTAGTATGTAACCCATGTATTATACGTTTCCATTGTTGAATTTCTTTGTGGATTAAATAGATCGTGTCAAAATTTATACAACTGTGTCTAACAGCTCACGAAGTGAATTCTGAAAGATTGAGGTCTGGAGTAATTTTATGAACTTTTCTGTTTTTCAACAAAATATTGTTTCCATGCAGAAAAAAATGTATTACATGAAAACAATATGTGGGAACAAAAGCTTATTCCTGAATGCTTGGGAAGTCTCCACGCAACACAAATCCTGTATGGATATTTTTCCGAATATTTATCCAAACTTCCCTAGTAGGAATTATGATTGGGAATTAGATGGGCCCCAGCTAGTTTTCTCCAGATGTTAGCTTGGTTTCCAGCTAGTTTTGTAACGCACTTTCTAGCCTGTGCCCATCCAGATGTCCCAGGGAATTGCTAGAATGTTGTTCAAATTGGCAATTAGAAATGTTAAATCATGTGTTTTCTGTAAAATCACACCTATGAATGAGGTAACGATGTATTTTGACATTTAATCTTCAGTCAAGAACGTTGCTTTTGAGTTTATTTCCATAAAATAATCCCGAGTGACAAATTGGAACGTTGGGGCTTCCTTTTATTCCTCTGAACGCGTTGATGGACTATCGTTGTTACTTTACGATCAGTTGACGCATGAAAAATCTGCATAACTGAATGTTTGGGCACTAAAGTCAAATTGGCTGAAATGTGTTATCCACTTGCCCCCACGTGGGTTCCATCTAGCATGTGGATGGTAAATGGGACGCCCAGACAAATTTCTACCAAGGTTGGATTTGCGTAACCTTAGTTTTCAAGAGGGATGATCAGGTTGCTAATATTTGCCACGATGTCTCTAAATCAGGGTCACTCATATACGGCCCTTGTAGGGCCAAGTTGTCCCTGCTAAAAATTCCCAATAAAAAACGATTCAAAACGATAAGATTGCTTTATAGTTTTGAATGAGGTTTTTGAATACGGAATTTGCAATGTTATATCGTTCCTAAACGATAGAACTCTATCGTTCCTTATCGTATTGAATGAAATTTAACAGGATGTATGTGGTTTTATAGTGGCATTCGTATAGAGAAAGTACCACTTATTCGAAAAAAAAATATACGATAAAATATACGTTTTACGTTAAATTCTACAAATCACTATAAGGAACGATAAAGTTCTATGATTTGAGAACGATATAACATTGTGAATTCCATATTCAAAAACCTCATTCAAAACTATAGAGAAATCTTATCGTTTTGAATCGTTTTTTATTGGGAACTTTTAACAGGGGTATCACCAATGTGTCCCCCTGTTATGAGAATCTAAATTTGTCCAACTAAGCCAGGCCTTGCTAGGCTTCCCGCATCCTTCCAATGATCCCAATCTGAACGTATACTTGTATACAATCCACGTGAGGCCTAGTTGAGTTGCCAATCTGACACTTCGTTACGAGAATATTTGGGTGCCCCCCAACTTGAATCCATACATAGCACCTCGGCATACTCCCCCAGTTTCCCCAAGAATTTTAATCTAGACATTCAACCAACCAAAACAGCGCTCAAAATCAAATAAAGACGTCTAGTTTGACTCATTGAATCGTTTTTCGAATACACTCAGGGGCACGAATCGAACATGAAAAGTTGGAAACAAAACATATCGTTCTCAACGTTTACTTTGAATAATTGGTGCGATAATTCCTCCAGTCAACACGTTTCAACACAAATATTTGGAAGAAGTTTCAAATATTGAAGTATAAATACGTGCATAGAGATGAAAATGAGAATGCCACGTAAATATCGTAGTCTCGCCCTTCACACACGATCTGAGGATCTCATAAAAAGATCAAATATAGTTAGAAGAAAAAAAAATAAAGCCAAAAGGCACGTTGCCGCTGATTGTGTGTACAGGGACGACCGAGATCACAGGACACATTCAACTAGCCGACTTCTTTTTCTTTCCTTTCTTTCTTTCTCTCACTTCGTTTCCTCCCTCTTTTCATTCTTTCCCGCGCATTTGTCACATGGAACCAACGCGGCACGGCATGTTTCACAAACGTTTTCTTTCCCGGACCTACTGAATTATTCTGACTTTGGAATCGGTCTCCTTTGGCTTCATTCTTCCAATGAATTCACCTATATACATGGTGTTATACTTATTTACCCAAAGGAACGCTGGAGATTGATTCTTTCTTGACCGCACGTTCTGTCATAGTTATATCCAGACATATGTATTCTCTGATAGTTACAGATGGATGGTGTTTTGAACTCACAAGAGTATCAAGATGACGAATGATGATGTGTAAATGTCGATTCTTTTCACCTGACTTTACCAAGTGTAAATCTTTTTCTTGTGATTTTTATATCATCCTTTTTCGATTATAAATTCCGTGAACGTGCGGTCGTTGACGTATCGAATGAAGGAAGGAATTTCTGAGCTGATTATGCGAAGAGACGAAAGAATTGTCACATCGCGAGAAGATTCTGCAGAAAATTGCTTCTAAAATTTCATATTAATCTGAATTAAATTTCTTTTAACAAGGATGCATGTTATTCAAAAAAACATCCGAACGCATCGGTATGATACGATTGACATACACTGTGAGAAATTTTTATAGGAAACTTCATATATTAAATTTCTATGAAGTTATTAACATATACATTGTATGAGAAAAAATCTGAGTTGACTGAAAATTTCTCAGAGAATGTGAGTTTTCATTCATTTCCGTATGAGAATTCCTGTACAGGTCACGGAAAATTCATTTCCCATACAGAAGTTTGAAAATTTATAATACTGTGTGTATAATGAAAATCTGAGTAGTTTATACAGGTTGACGGATTTATATGGATGCAAAAAGAATTACAATAAAATATAACTTGGCGCAGTGTTGACAGACAAGGCTTGGCAATCTATAAATCTTCAATGTTGATTAACAATAAATACAATGTTGCACCGATGTCGGTCTTCGACGGATTTCGTTTGTCAGCCTATTATTGTGGCACAATTGCGCCAAGCTCGGCTCTTGTTTGGCTCATCCTTGGCCCAACATTGAGTGAACGATAGATTCCATTCAACGCCAGGATCATTTGAAATGTGGTTCAATATTGCCCCAAACTTTGGCCTAGTTTCGGTAGAAATTAGCTTTCAATGTAGCGCCGATCATTGGCAATAGCATGGCTCAATATTGGCAACCTATATAATATTTTTGCTACGTTACTAATCAAGTGTTTCTCGCGAGTGGTGAAACGCGTATACGAAGAATATATAAGGCTTAAGTAAGTCTTTGGAAGAACAGTCAATCGCTCTTCACTATGAGTCACAACTAGAGGGCTCCTACCGCTGAGTCAACTTACATGGTGGCTACTTCTCATGGCAAAATTTACCGACAAAAGACGCCGAGTTGTTCACAAACAAATAAGGGAAAAACAATAAGATTTCAAACAACATATGTCAGAAATTGCGAAATGCGCATACTTTTTATATATTTTTGGGTTAAATATTTTTCACTTTGATCATTGGCGCAGCATTGACAAACAAAATTTCCAATTGTTTGCCAATGATGGTATGTTTCATTGCCATTGTTTCATCGATGATGCGACTCCATTGGAAAAACACGTAGGTAAATCATAAAATGATGTTATCATTCCAGGTTTGCGCCATGTGTGGTTGCCAAGCCTCGGCCATACTTTATCTACGTTGCACTATGCTAGCGCCAATTGTAAATTTCTATATGGGAATATTTCTCCACAAGGCAAGACCGTTTTCGAGACTGAAACAGTTCTGAATAAACCTCAATGTTCAAATTTAGAAAAAAATTTTTTTAAATTTCTTTACACTTCATTCTTTGAATATTTGTACATTGACCCAACAAATTTTGCGTTGGAACTGGTAAAATTGAGTTTTGTTGGTTTTACTCGAGAGTCTCGATACCAGCCCTAATTGTTATATCAAGTATAGTATTGTTGCCACAGCAATTACTATACCGATAACTATAATTTTTTCAGTGCAGAATTATGATTCTTTATACATTTTCATACAACCTCTCAGACCATTTTGCAGTGAATTTCATGAATTTATAATTGAATTTGATTTGAAGGACCTTGAAGCATCAGAAGATGGATTAAATTTTGCTAAGTAGTTTGTAAAGAACTGAACAATGATCACAAATTTTCAATATGCAGCAATAAAGTGCACTGCTGGGATTACGTCTGGAACGTAAGTTCAAAGCTCAAAGCATATTCCTGAACAGGAAAGAATAAGTTAGAACAATTCTTGACATTTTTAGGATCCTTATAATCGTTTGCGTAATTCTGAGGAATCATTTGAAGTTCCAATTCCATATTCAAAGCTCAATTTTGGCAATGTAAATTATCCCTGCTGATGAAAAATTTTTATTTATTGCTTAGTTGTTTAGAAAATACGTATCTGATGTAGCAAATTTCACACTATTCTGCACAGTAGAGACTATTCAGCGACCAGGACTATAAACGTTTCAAAAAGCCACTGACAGATATTTATACCCAATAAACATTTTTGGATCAGTCTTTTGGATCGATCTAAAAGATATCTAAAAGAGATCTAAAAGATGTCTTATGCAACAAATTTAGATATGTTTAAGACATCTTGCAGAAAGACATTTTTTAGAAATCTAAAAGACATCTTGGAGGAAGACATCTAAAACATATCTAAATTTGTTGCATAAGACATCTTTTAGATCTCTGTTAGATATCTTTTAGAGTGTTCCGGAAGACTTCCATAGAAATGTTTATTGGGTAGGCATTGGTGGACCATTAGCAGCTCAATGAGATGCCAGTGATCGGGACTTGCAGGGTACCCTGTAGAATAAATCTGTAAAATCACCGAAAAATTTTTCGACACTTCAGGCAACAATCAACCCGGATTTTGGTAATTATACCAAAAATCTGATGATTATACTAATTTCTCGATAATTTTACTAAAAAATGTTATAAATTCTCTAGTAGGAATTTTACGAGGAATTCCCTAACAGAAACATCACCACGTTAAGGCTGTTATAGGGGAATCACCTTGGCGAAAAAGTTTCTCATATTTTTTTATAATTTTTCATATGTCCTCATAAATCTCATAATTTTGCACGAAATTCCATAAAAACTCTTATAACTTCATAATTTTTCTAGGAAACCGGGACTGTCATTGTGAAAAATATTTTCTCATTAAAAATCATAAGTTTTCATAAAATTTCATATTCTCATACGATACTTGAATTTTTTTAATTTCTCATAAAAACAATCTTTTCCATATAAAGTCATAACTTCTCGTACCCAGGTAGGAAGTAATAAATGGCCCAAGTTTGGCCCGATCTTGGCCCACTTATGACTTATATTGGGCCTGAATCCATGAGAAAAAATGGCCCGAGCTTGGTGAAAACTTGGGATGATAACCTCGTGCCAGACTTGGGACTGAATATTGGGCCAGAATGCAATCCCAAGCATGGCCCAGTGTCTCATGATATATGTGTCATGAGTATTTTGGAGATTGGCTCATACGATTAAACCGGACCTGGCCCAAGTTGTGTATATTAACTTTTGCCATGCTTCAACCCGATTCTCCAAACATACTTCTTGGAGAAGAAAATGACGTCATTTTTCATGCCATCCCTGCTAAAAATTTCCCATAGAAAACGATAAGATTTTTAGCAGGGATATCGGTACAACTCTGTAAAAATTACAAACATGGAGATGTGGCATAGGTTCTCAAATAAACATTGGTTGTACATTGGCCCAATATTGGTTCACCATGCTTGACAGTTTAATGTTTTGTCAAGCTCCAACCACTTGTTGTAATGACATTCCCTACGAAACGTGGTATAGATTCTCAAATAACAAATGGTTTAATATTGGGCCGATATTGGTTCGCCATGCTTGGCAGCCTCATGTTTTGCCAATGTTGAACCACTTGTTGTATAGGCATTCCTTATGAAACATGGTGTGGGTTCTTAAATAACAAACGGTTTTATATTGGGTTGATATTGGTTCGCCATGTTTGGCAGCCCAATATTTTGCCAAGCTTGCACCAGTTGTCATATTGGCATTTCCTATGAAACCCGTTGTGGTTTCTAGAATAAACAACGGTTGTATATTAGACCAATATTGGTTCGCGATGTTTGGCAACCCAGTATTTTGCCAAGCATGGGCCAGTTGTCAATAATGGCATTTCCTACCTGGGTAATTTTAATCATAAAATCTGATAATTTTCCGTAATGTTTTAGATTTGTTTGTATGAAAAACACATTTGCACGAGAAATCAACATTTTTCATTTTCATTTCCTCACATTGAAATCAAAGTAGCTCAAGAGTGCTATAATACGGTAGGTTTTATGCAAGGAATAATCTGCGCATAAAACTCATGCAGATAATGCAGATAACTAAAGGGGGTTTTATCTGCATCATGTTTTTTTATGGTCGAGTTGAGTTATAATATTAAAACTATGAATTGTTCACCATTTCAACACTCATAAATATCTATTTCATTTATTCTGAATTTTGAATTTCAAGTCGGAATTAATTTCACAATGTTTTATGCATTTTCTGCGTATTCTACATGTTTTATGCATATTACTTATCGCACGCGCACAGAACCCATCCCTGCTTCCAACTGGTTATATTTATTTGACCAGTAAAAAAATTCCTAGATGGAGTTGTAACAAAATCCTGAAACAAACTGATTTCAACTCCCAATGAAACGTAATGTGCTGCTTACAACATATATGTTTGCTCTGCATCAATAGCGTCACCATACTAAACGATTTTCTTGAAATATTGAAGTTTAAAGCACGAGTAATGAAATAAGAAAGTCGCAATTCAAAACAATTTCGGAATTTTATGAACCATTTATGAGGAAATATGAGGAAAAATTCCTCATAATACTGTCTGAATTTCTGAAGAAATTGTGAGAGAAAGTATGGACATTTATGATTTTTTATGAGAAAATTCCCAGAAAAATTATAAGAATTTATGAAAAACATTATTCTCACTTATGAATTTTCATGATAAAACACTCCGCATAAAACAGTCCCAATTCCTAGAGAAATTATGATATTTTAGGATAAATCATGAGAAATTATGAGAATTCATGAAAAACAGTCAAGAAATATTATGAGGAATTGTTCGCGCCAGGACATAATTATGAGAAAATTTGAATTACCTTACCAGGCCCTGACATGGCACACTTCTCAGGACTTCACAACAATATCGCACAAGTTTTTTGTGAAATCCTAGTATCATTTTCCTTCACAATAGTTTTGACAAGGCAATTGCCTTGATTTATCCGTTCTGAATCATGTGATAACTATCCAGGTAATTGTATGATAACTGTTCAGGTTTTGATCGAAACCTGATGAAAATTACACGTAGGAAATCGTCCTTCGTAGATATCATTTCCGCACCAGTTACGCAAAGAAATTTCATTCTGTTTCAACAGTAATCCACGCTGTAAAGAATTCATCCGGGAAAATTCTTATAAATTTATGTGAAGTGATGAATATATGAATGCGTTAGGAACTTTCCATACTTGTTTCTGAATTGACTGTAAAATGGTGGTTAAAAATTCTCAAGAAGTTTGAAATTTTCAGTTGAATTTATGCACTCTAAACAATTGCTTTCATGATGAAATTTTATGATATCTCATACAGAATTATGATTTTTCATGCATTACAAAAGTTTGGTTATCATGACAAAATATTTTAATAATATTGACATTTTCTGAACATTTTTTTCAGTGCAAGAGAGTTTTAGTCGGATCAAATAAAAAATTTGTTTCATCCGAATAAATTTTCATTAAGTAGAAATTTTGGACGGGAAAATACAAGGGCCTGACGAAGCATGCCTGATTTTCTATCAGGTCCTCATCAGGTTCCGTTACGGTTTTTCCTATTTCGCTCGATTTTATGGAAATCTTATCCAAACACTATGGTACCCCTGCGTTACAACCCTATTTGAATCCTATCAGGGAAATCTGATGAATCCCTTGTTACTATCCCTGTTTTTTCTGATTGGCCATTCTAACCAACAGGACAACGTGGTTGCCTTGTAAGGGCCTAACAAGATTTTCCTACTTTACGGTGCCCGGATCTAATCTGATCAGGACCTCATCAAAAATAGGGAATGCCTGATTGAATTTTGTTGAATGTGATGAAATGTTTAGTAGATTCATATTCATATTCGAGTGTATCATTTTTTCTGGGTGTGACGCGAAAAAAGTTTATGCCAAATTTCGCACATTTCGACTGCCGCTCTAGGCCTCCAAAGACGTTTTAGAAAAATCTTTTCAAATAACAAAATTTAGAAGCTATTGAAGTCAACAAATTTGAAATAATCAAAATTTTTTTTGTACATATTTTTGAAGTTTCAACATTTAAGAATGTGCTCTTGGAAGGATTTTTTGGAATCCTCATTATACCGTACTATTCAATGAGTAAGATTTCCGGAATCTTGACTCGAAAACTTTAAACGCATTTTTTTCGAAACTACTTTTTTCAAGTCAGTGTACGCAATATCTCAATAAGTTCTACTGAACCGATTCATTCCAAATTTGGTGTGAACGTTCTTTATAAGTTTTTCTATCGCATGAACCAACAAGAATTGAAAATTTTTACAAAATTGGAATTATTAATAAAAATGCGCTAAACAATATTTTTTTCTAACGGCCGTCATTTTGTCTAAAAATTTTCTTTTGAGTTGTTCGAGATTTATACTATAGCTGCATCTTTACTAACAAGGGCTAAAATCTGATACGCCAGGATACTTTTTTTTTACCCCCTCACTTCACCAGCTTGTAACTTTCTCCGTTTTGAATATTGTTTTTTTCGTTTAATTTTTTTTTTTTTCATTTTCAAAAGATCATCAATAAACGAATGATCAAATTATGAGGGTGAAAAAATGATCAAGTGAAAATATTATTTGTTTTATTTGTTCAAAGCTCGAAAAAACGTCCGAAATTCGTGCATCTACGCTAAATTATCTCCTTAAGGTGATAACAGCGACCCCTGAAGATACAACCAGACCCATTGGTTAGAAAAAGACACAACAAAAATTATTCTGGTACATTACTCGAAAGCGAAGGAATAAAATCCAAATATCGCTCTGTACAGACCTTCTTCAATCAATGAAGATGGTCTGTACAGAGGGATATTTTTCTATTATTACTTTATTTTCAAATAATTTGTCAGAAAAGATTTGGCTCAGGTTGCATCGTCAGGGGGCGCTGGTATCCCCTCAAAGACATCTGAAAGGGATTACAAACTTTTTTGATCAAAATACTCATTTAATGGGCAGGAATCCTATATTTGAGAATACAGTTCTCAAATATCAGTTTAGGAATCATATTATTATGAATACATTGTGCCATTAATCTTAACTTCACACATAGAAACTACGTTTCAACATCGTTTTTATGATGCCTACATGGGTGAAATGTGTGAGATAATGAAACTTTGAAATTTAATTCTTAACTCAATGCATTCTCATTATCATATTCCATTTTCGTTTGAATGATAATGTATTCCGAAATGATACAAAGTTTTTGGTACCATATTTTCATATAACTTTTGAATTCGACGGCATACAGATATAGTATAGTAATAAATATTGTTTCAAGAGAAATATTCAAATGCAATATCTTTTATGCATTTCCTTCAATAAATTCATGTACCCAGGTTGCCACATAAGTTCATCGTATATACGAAATAGAAACTTCCGTAGAATGTACGAATGGAATATGAAAAACATATAATGAACGTTCATAAAATATTCGAAAGAGATTGCTCTGAACATAGTTAGAACGTACATGATAGATTGTAAATGTACGATATGCATTCAACCGACGTCCGATGAATATGCATAGCACCTATGAAACTGTCTCCTTGGAATGTGCATAGGACATGTTTCGCATATTCGAAGAATATTCATAGTATATTCTGGTGCTACTTGGATGGGTTCTTCTCGAAAAATTGAAATTTTTTAATTGATCTCATCATCATTTGATGTACAGGCAGGAGAGGTATATAAAAATTTCATAAGAATTCAAAGGAGTTTTCTGGAGAATCTTATTCTAACAAATTGATGAAGTTTCTCCAGCATTCAAATATTGAGTATAGTATCTCACCTTTTGATTAATTAATTTGAGAATTTATGAGAGATTGTCAAACACAGTTATTTCGGTTCGAGATACAGAATTTGAAAATAAAAAAGAAACACTGAGTAATATAAAAAAATCTTTTTTTTGATTAGTTTCAAATGAATCACCATTCTCTGAACCCTTCATCCAAAGTACATGAATTCGATCGCGGATGTACTATAAAACGTATCATCGGATGTAGATCTCACAACGTAGACCACGTAAACCATCTCCAACTGGGAAAACAAATGTTTTCTTTACCAAAACGATAATCGTTTCTCGCAAAACACCAGCTCGAAAGTTCCAGGAAATTTGTTTTCCCTAGAAAACCGGGTCGGTGGAAAAGAAAAAAAAAAGGAAGGAGAGAATTTCAGGGTCTGGGAATTGTAGTTCACCGAGAACTTAAAATCAACGTCGTCGGCAACCTCTGTAGTTCGATCGTGGGCGGAGCGTCGTGGTACGCGGCGTCGTGTGTGAAGTACAAATTGTCAATGGCCAGCATTGTTGAGGAACGCGCGGAGGCAAATAATAAATGGCTGTACCACCGTGCATTTCAGGGATGTATACACACGCAATTGCCCCTGAGTTTGACACAACACTCATCGTCTCGTTCTATGAGATTATATTGATTGTTATATTGAAATTCTCGGATGAACGCCCGAGTTGGCGCAAGGTGCAAAGAGAGTTCTCTTATTTCTCGGGTTAACGCCCAACTTCGACACCTCCTTCGCGGGCATCTTTGGTATCTTCATTCTGAATGAAATTTCCTTCCTTCCAATACATCGAGGACCAAGGTACAAAAAGATATGATGTCTTTATACGAATGAAAGGATATTCGCAAGGGCGGGATAATTCGAATTTCTTTGAACCATCCCGATCTTTACGCCTTTTCTTGTGGAAAGAAAAAAGAATAATTTAATTGAAACATGTTTTACTTCACTGTGATACGAAGAAAGAAGAGGATTTCTGTAAAAGAGATTGAATTGTGTCCATTCTTCCCATGATGATCGATACGTCAACGAAACGGCACAAAAGTGGTACCGGATGCATTAGATACGCCATCCTTATTTCTAACATTACGCACAATAAGGAGTACACAAACCGAACAGGAGAATCCTCATGATTGGACATTAGTGTTTCACGGTGCACCATTATCGGAACGGTCACGCGTGTCACTCAAAATTGTCACAATGTCACGTAATGTATGTATTATTTACCAACGAATGCCATCTTTATATCTTCCAATTCATTCTGAGAGTGGGGAAGGAAATAGCGACTTTCGTCACAGATTTACCCACGGTTGACCATTGTCCTTTTTTGAAACAGGAGAGCAGATACTTTTTTTCCTCATTTCCGAAGAGAAAAGACAAATATTTTTCTGTTCATCTTTTTTACGTTCACCAGCATCTAAGCGTGACGCAATGGATTATGAGTTTTCGTGTTTCTTCTTTCATGGACCTCCTGTAGTTTTTCTCGGGAGTTTGATTTTTTCAAGCTCTTTCCCGCTCTGGCCACGGGCGTGACTCTGAGAATATCGGTCAGTATATCTTTGTCAACTTCGTTGCAATCTGTTTTCTTCAATGTTCCGTCGATGTTATTAATCGGTTTGATGAACAACAAAAGCAGGCTTGGGTGAGTCAAAAGTTAACAAACTGTTCCAATCTTATCATTAATTTGTCCCTAGATCGCAATCAGTATATTAGACTCTAACGTGAGTGATCGCACATTCTATCCAAAATAAAAACACAAAGAAATTGAATTGGAGAGGAATGTATTTCATTTACATATCCCGTATAAATATTTGATACATCAAAAGAACCGACATCGTAACGATTCCATTTACGTAACAATACTTCGACCAGCTGTATTTTCGTAATGATCGCTTTGAAAAGCCTAAGAAAAACATTCCCAAATTTTGAAAATGGTTCGAAATATGGACACCCTGCTGGCCGAGAGGGTCTATTTCTCATCGCGCGTTTTCCATATCGCGTTTTACCTAGAGAGGAGAAAAAAGAAAGACAAACCAGGAATCGTGCATCAGAAGTAACAGAAACAGAAACAGCAACAGCAACAGCAACAGCATCTGCAGGTTCTGTGGAGCAGAGCGCGCGGTGGGCATAAAGCTTCGGCCGCGCGACAAACAAAGGCCCTCACAAATCGACGGCCCCGCCCCTCCTTGTGTACCAACGAAAGCGTAGGTCCCCTATGGTCGTCTTTCCCCATTTCATTCCCCTCTCTTTCACTCACAACCACCCTTCTGACTCTGCTCTTCTCCGTTCGCCCCTGACAATAGCCTGGCATGTTTTTCAATATTTAGCCATCATGACTTTTCGTCGGACCTTTCGGATGAAATCTCCGCGTCGAATTGGAAACTAGATAATTCAATTAGAAGACAGCTGCCGCCGTCGCCACCGCCGCCATCGTCGTTTTCAGAGTCTGGATGCAGGTAGGTCCTGGATTGAAAATCTGGGAAGATTATGTTATGTGTATACGTATACGTACGCATTGTACATGGGAAACACACGCGAGAGGAGGGAAAGGGATCCTCCCTCGTCACGGAATGAAACCCCGTGATGTGTTTATTTGCACACTGTGGAAGAGGCTCTGTCCGAACCGTATCGAAAGCGTATGATACAATAAAAATATTATTCCCCGTAAGTTGACGGGTTTCGGAGTTACCTGTAGAAAAAATACCGCTTCTGCTTGGGTTTCTTGCCACACTGATTTTTTTTTTTCTAAACTGCGTGAGATAGTTTTTTTTTTTATTTGAATCACCGTTGAACATTTATCTTCGAATTTTTGTCAAGAATTCAAAATGTAACGGAAGAAGATAGGAGGAGAATGAGAAACAACAAAAACAGGGATTACACTTTGTTGCTAGAATTTCTTTTCACACAGAAAAAATAATTTAGCTGCAGCAGCGAAGTGGCTAGTACGGACACGAAAGGCCATTCAATTAGCTCCTGCAGCTAAATTTCAGTTATGACATCAAAAAAATTTGCTGTAACAGCTGAAATTTAGCTATAAGAACTAATTCGATGGGCTCTCGTGTGCAAAATGCATTATAAACCATTAAATTTCCACCCTTGCAATTGCAAGTTACAATAACTACAGTTCTACCGTATTTCAAACGGAGCCAAAGTGGAATTGATTGCTGT
The DNA here is from genome assembly GCA_018340375.1 of Gonatopus flavifemur. Classification (NCBI taxonomy): domain Eukaryota; kingdom Metazoa; phylum Arthropoda; class Insecta; order Hymenoptera; family Dryinidae; genus Gonatopus; species Gonatopus flavifemur. The sequence goes on from JAFFJZ010000002.1 coordinate 63,245,967, forward strand.
TTCCATCGCATTCCAAATGAGAGGGAAACGAGATTAAAAACGGAATTTACAACAATAGAAACACTTCTAACTACGAGTTTCTCAATCCTATATTTCAATGGGATTGGAACTTAATAGTGAGTGGAGACTCTAAAATTAAAATTTCAACGGTAATACCAACATAATAACGGCTAGAAATTTATATATTTTCACACACTGATGTAATACTCGATAGTTTATTTCTACGTCCACTTTGTTGCATCATAAAAAACATTTTTCTCATACTGGAGATGAACTGAATGATTGCTATTAAGATCTGGTCATCAAAATCATTCATTGATTACATATCAGTCATATTGCAAAGTAAAAACAATAAACTTGACATTATTCTACGCTGGCTTAGTGTGAGGTTAAATAGCCATATGTAGAATTCATACAATAACTTCAATTGTAATCACCCAGGTAGGAATTAACCACTGGTCCAAGCTTGGCCCGATCTTGGCCCAATTATGACTTATACCGGGCCAGAATCCATGAAAAAAAATGGCCCAAGCTTGGTGAAAGCTTAGGATGATAACCTCGTGCCAGGCTTGGTACTCAATATTGATTGGTACTCATGCTTGGCAATGCATTCTGGCCCAATGTCTCATGATATATGTATTATGAGTATTTTGGAGATTGACTCATACGATTAAACCGGACCTGGCCAAAGTTGTGTATATTAACTTTTGCCATGCTTCAACCCGATTCTCCAAACATACTTCTTGGAGAAAAAAATAACGTCATTTTTCATGCCATCCCTGCTCAAAATTTCCCATAGAAAACGATAAGATTTTTAGCAGGGATATCGGTACAACTCTGTAAAAATCACAAACATGGAGATGTGGCATAGGTTCTCAAATAAACATTGGTTGTACATTGGCCCAATATTGGTTCACCATGCTTGACAGTTTAATGTTTTGTCAAGATCCAACCCCTTGTTGTAATGACATTCCCTACAAAACGTGGTATAGATTCTCAAATAACAAATGGTTTAATATTGGGCCGATATTGGTTTGCCATGCTTGGCAGCTTAATGTTTTGCCAATCTTGAACCACTTGTTGTATAGGCATTCCTTATGAAACATGGTGTGGGTTCTGAAATAACAAACGGTTTTATATTGGGTTGATATTGGTTCGCCATGTTTGGCAGCCCAATATTTTGCCAAGCTTGCACAAGTTGTCATATTGGCATTTCCTATGAAACCCGTTGTGGTTTCTAGAATAAACAACGGTTGTATATTAGACCAATATTGGTTCGCGATGCTTGGCAGCCCAGTATTTCGTCGAGCATGGGCCAGTTGTCAATATTGGCATTTCCTACCTGGGGCATTGAGTTTGTATTCCTGTCATTATTTTATTTTCCTCCTGAGATAGATAGGTCCTTAGTTTCCATCAGACTTCAAATAGGAGTAACATAGAAGTTGCCAAGTGCGTTTCCATCAATACGAAGTTTGAGTTCAATGTAAATAAGTTTGAGGAAATTAAGGTCTTAGGTGTTTCCACCGACCAATTTATTGAATTCTACAATAAATTCAGATTATAAAAATTCACCATTCCTGCTGTTTCCATCGTGTATAAGTCTGTTTGGATACTGACTAGCTTCTATTTTACGTGCGGTAGAAAGATACTCAATCCTTCTTATGTAGAATTGATAACGATTGAATACAACATTATTTTATCCCTTCAGACCCTTTCCGTTCGATAGAATAGAATGAGTGATCAAATCGGAAAAAATCTATCCATTCAAAGCTTCCGGTGCAGGTATTGCGAAGACTGAAAAAAACCCAAGCTTGTCCCAAGGTTGGCACTTGTGGCAGAAACAAACCTCCGTGAAGAACACTTGGCCGAATCATTGTTCCATGATGGTCCCGTTCCTAATGAATAGGCAGTCATGGTACATTTGTTAATATTTTCGAATTGACAACTACATTTGGTACAAGCTTGGCACAAGTGTGAAAATCGAGCATTCGTTGAGAACAATTGTGCCAATATTGCCCACATGAGGGGCACAATGTTTATAAATATTGACTTAATTTTGAATGTACAATGGCTGAAGACTTGGAGATAACCATCGGGCCAGGGCTGGCCCGATCTTCCTGCCATAATTAATCCTACACACTAGTTTAACACACCCAGTTAGATTTCATTGATCTAAGTAAGGATAGAACCTCACTTGATTGACTTGATGGTAATAGGATACTTTTAAATGTAATCATACACGGAGATCAACTGATTCTGAAGAACGTTCTTCGATAATTCATGTACGGTATTCTGAGGGAGGAAGTCATGAACTGAAATATGAATCAATTACTTTTTTCATCCATATCTGCGATCCAAGAAGCATTGGTTGATGCTTGGTAAATGAATTGGACCGGGCCTGGCAAAACCACTGGCCCAAGCTTGTCCTGATCCTATCATTTCGAAGCCTGGGCCAAGTTTAGTAAATTGTTCAAGACAAGTCTCGGTAGGTCTTGTGCCAGGCTTGGTCCATCATTGGGTCATTGGTCCATACACACGTGGGTTCTACAGTAATAATAACAATACATTGGAAATCGTCCATTCTTCCGCTCACAATCTAAGACGATATACAACATAAAGACATAAGTTCCGGAGATTTTTCGGTTACAGGTAACGGAAAAAAAGTTCTCAAAGTCTTTCGTCGCGGATCTACATGCTCGATGAACGAAGGGATATAAGTTGCGGGTCCAAGAATGAAGTCGTCGTGACTAGAAAACGATTATGCACGCAATAAATAGATTATCGACCCGACCACCCCCGCGGCGAGTGACGAATCTCTTTCAATGCTCACAAGGAGAAATTCTCCTTTAGATTCGTTGATGCGACGGAACAAGGATGAGAATGGATGAAAAAAGAAAATGGTGATGAGAAGAATGAGAGAGATGGCCTTTTTTCCACGGCTCGTCACGGTCTAAGTTTGAAAATTAGTAGCATCTGGCCCACCAATGAGTTTTCCTCTTGAGCTTGTGTGCGAAATACCCACCCACACTTCACATATTCGAAATTATCACACACGCGATAATGATTCTGTAGTTTTCATTCGTTTAATGGCCATCGCGCATATGGAATCGATGTTTGGAAAATCAATGTGTACCACGTTGCGTGGACCCTTCTGCTATGAAAAAAAAATGACGAACGATCCAGGCGGAACTCAAAGGCATATTAGGGAAACAGCTCCATCCACGCATCACCGTCTGTTCCAAGTTTACAAATAATAGATCCTCGAGAAATATATCAAACTCCACGCGTTGTTATCCTCCGCAACAAATCATTAACATATGGAAATATTTACGAGCCAAATAGGATATATTTGAGAAAAAATATAACTCACCATTGAATTACTGTTGTAGCTGGGGCAGTAAAAAAATGTTCGCTTCTCCAGTAAAACTAGTTTGCTATTCTGTGTATAATACTGAAAATTTCGCTAGTCTAGCAAAAGATTAAATGTTGTGCTCTCAGCAATCCAATTAACTGTAGCAATTTAGCTTTTAGCTTATGTATTATGCAGCAAATTTTCTTCACCGTAAACGATAGATTGATAATCAAATCGTTCGATTTCTCGTTGAAAAGTGTATAATAAATCTGATTGGTGAATGAAATCTGATAAAAGGTTTCCCTAGCGGATCTGGGTGAACCGACAAGCGACCTAAAATTTTGGTTACATTTTGGTGAGAAATCTTGGTTTTCATAACTTGTTGGTCGTTTGGGACATTTTTTTCAATAAAAATCGACCAAAATCCAACCAATCTCAATTGTGGTGATTCTCCGGTTATTTCGTGATAATTTTCTGAGTTTCCACCTCAAAAATACCAAAAAGATTCCAAAAATGGGCCACATTTTATAGTTGGCAGATTTGTTCTAAGCGACCATCAGTTTTCGGTCACAAATAGATCATTATATGGTAAAAACCATCAGGGTAACCATTTTCTGACCAAATCTTTACCAAACCGAAAAATAACCAAAAGTAAACCATAAAGATTGGTCACTTTGGAATCGCCAGGGTGTGTGAAAGTTAAAAATACTTAGATCGGAAATTCACAAAATATATTATAAAAGTATATACAACGGAAGAACCACTCATCGTCGTGACTTTCTGTATCTTTGTCGAGGTATTCCCCAGTGACGATCATTTGCATTATTCCTACGGTAGTATACCAACTTGCTATTTTGTTTGTCACAAAGATAGTCATCGCCCTTTTACCTCGCGATTACTGCAGGTTCTTACCGTTGATGGGCGTGCTGTGCTGGGTGGGTTCATTGTTCAACCAGGGCGAACGTAACCGAGATTAATGTACACGCATCTCTTTCTTTTTCCTTTTCACGAGCCGACTCGAGTAGGAAACAATCGACGGAGAACCATCAACGCTCAACGCGTTGTGTTCGTCATTCCCAGGAGTCCAATATACATGGCTTGTATTGCACTCCATTCTCATTGCTGATTTTCCACTATGACTTTGACGGTGGAAGAAAAAGAGAAGAAGACGCATCAAGGCGGATCCGTACCTTTGTTGCGTGGACGCTAATTGTTCACAGGCCGTTGCACGAAACACATCAAGCCGCAAAAGGTTCGATTTTTACATCAACTCTCTGGGTGCATAGAAGAGACATACTTGCTCGATTTGCTTCACAAAAAAACCTAAAGTCCTTGCTGGGGTATCGCGTATTATCTTTTCAATTAACGTTGGAATTACGAGTATTTCAAAATTGTATATAATTTATACATGAATTATATATAATTCCGAACATTTTTCCACGTGGATGGGAACAATTATTTGGGGTATCTTCAATCATTTCTCAAATATAAAAAAATAATGCGTCAGATTTCTAATTGAACCGTGGGTTCGGTTAATCCTTTCCCTTCTTTCCGATAGATTCTTGTTGACAATTCATTATTAATCAATGAAAAACATTTCAAGTGGAATTTGTGTGAGGAATAATGTTCTGAAGATGGAGAATTCATCAGTTGAATAACAATAAATTCCCAATAAGATTCTATCGGAAAGGAAGAAACGGATCAATTGCGCTGAACACTCAAAATTAAAAACATATTGTATGTTAGTAGATTTAACAATTCAATCGGAAAATTTGGATAGAACAAGTATCAAATTCCCAAATATCAGAATCTTTATTTGTTAAAAAATGGTGGCATCGAAGTTTCTCTATGATTTGGAAACCTTTCACTCAATTTTTAATTCATCTGTAAAAGATTTAACATACAACATTCAAAATAGGAAAAAAGTCTTTTATTCTTCACGTAAAAACAAAATCCAAAACCGATGTGAAAAGAAAACTCGCCATGTTTTGTAAAGTTTAGGTATTTCAAATTTACAGAGCACGGAAGAATTCGAGTCGAAAGCACACGTCTTGGGTGTGAAAACGCGTGTCCTCGCGTGCCAGCGGGTTGCTTCAGCCTCGAAAAGATAATTACTCATTACAAGGATTTCGTTCGGTTGAATGTCAGCATAGAATGCGGAGGAAAAAAGAGAGGGAAAGATGACATATTCTAGCTGTAAATCATTACAAAGTACCACAGTTTTCCATACATTTCCCCTTAAAACTCCCCTTTTCCGTGTTCTAAAATTTCCCAAAACACGTTATACAGTCTCTTTACCTTCTACTTTACCTTCGGTCATTGTGATAGATTATGACTTGTTGACGGTATCTCATTGTAGCGCGTACTTAATGCGTTTATTAGTTTATGGTGGACATTGAGTTCTTGTATTCAATGAGCACAGTGTCCTCCATTGACGTTCTCTCTCGCATGTACCTTGAATACAGCACCACGCGACGCTCTTCTTTCACGGAAAGTATCCTCCCGTAATTTTCGATACGAGAAAGAAGACAGGGATTCACCTTGACGTGAAAATGACTCAGTCGTTAAATCGCAGAGGTCATTCTACCGAGGATACATATTTAGGGAAGTTTCGTTCCTTTGGACACAAGTTTCGTATCCAAATAATCATGGCCTTAATCCTTTCCGTATAGCATGAATTTAATTTAAATACTTTGATACACGTGATTATTTTGCAAACTACGTTATTTTCTCATTCATTCGATTCTATGAAAAAAAATGTCCAAATATAGAGTGAAAAAAGACACCTCGACTCTTGAGGATGGAGGCTTCTTCTCCGCGTACGAAGAAGCCCCTTTGATTTATTCTTTTTTCTCTCTCTCTTCTTTCCTTCACTTTAGTGCAATTAAAGTGGCTCCTTTTCTTTTGTAGTGGAGTTTCTTTTCCCCTCTTCTTCTTTTTAGGAACCACAGGGTGAAATCATACACCCGGATACCATTGTTTTAAGCACTCGTGACACAGGTATGGCGTGTATGAATATACCGTGGTACCGTAGTCTGCCGACGTAGTCGATGACGTCCGGGCCTTGCAAGACTACTACCACCACTCTCAAGAAGCTCTTTTTTTCTTCTCTTTTTTTTCTCTTCTTCGAGTGTCGCAATGGCATCGTGGTCGATGCCATTGTCTCCATTGTCGAAGAATCATAATCAATATTTTCACAATATGGCGCTATTGTCCGTGGCACGAGCAAAGCGAACGCGAGGAGGGTTATTTCAAGAATCACTCTCACCTCAGCCTCGTGAAACATTGAATTTTTTCTTCTTCGTAAGAATCTCAATTTTCTTCAAAGCCTTTTTTACTCTGCACCTCGAGCGTGGTTTATAAAACTTCCGTAAGGGTTGTGTTGGCGAAAACTCGTATAACCAGAGATCTTCCTATTCAATATACTTTTTTAACTTCGTGTGAGGTATAAGTTGAGGAAGAATGAGTTACGTTTGACCGCAAAAAAGGTGAAGAATGGTGGATGGTTTGTAGAAATCATGTTTGTGTATCTATAAACTAAAAATTGGGCCATTCTTCTGAAAAGAGAATGCAGAGATTCTAAAAGTTTTCAACTCGGAGTTTTATTATGTTTTTTTTTCTTTTTACGATCGGGAAAATCGAAAGGGTGTTGTTCTTAGAGTTTTATTGAAGGGTTTTATCTTTGGGATGAGAGGATTATTCGAAGAAATAGTCGTAGGATGTACGGATGTTTCGGAATTTGTACTTGGGATTTTTTTCTAGGTAGAAAAATCTTTTTGATTGAATTTCATCCGGAGGCTGGTTTATCGAAATGCGATGAAGAGAAAAACATACTGATTGGCTTTTTTGATAGTTACAGAAATTTGAAGGTGAAAAAATTGTGACTGATTGACATGAAAAGCGCTCGATATCGTTCGGATCAGTCCACCCCCACAAAGCACACAATGTCTCAGCGATATTCCCAGAATATTACAAATGTCTCATTTGGAATATTCCGTTTGAAGTATTTCTACGATATTATACGAATATTTTGTGTACAATATTTCGTATAACATATTCTTCAAATTGAAACATTGTATATTTGATATTTTGCAATGTTCTCAGAATGTACGATGAGAAATGTGTGAACTTCGTCGCAAATGAAATATTGTCAGAATATTCTAATCTTAATATCCTTTATTTAACCCATTAATGCCCATTGCGAAACTGCTTGGCCTACGGAAAAAGTAGCTATTGGAAATGGGATATCTAGTTGAAGGATGAACATTTCACTATTTGTTTAAACAGTTTGTTGGAAATATCAATTGACGTGAACAAAAACCCCGAAATCGTATTCTACAGAAAATTTCATACAAGAAACGATGGTTCGGAAAATTCTTAGCCATCGCAATTGTTGTGAATGAAAATTATAACCAATTTTGAATTCTTTATAGACGTTGGTGCCCATGGCGAAACTACTCGGCTCACGGAAGAAGTAATGATTGGAAATAGGATATCTAGTTGGAAGATAATCATCCGCAGGAAACAATTTTTCCTACAATTTGTTTCAACAATTATTTTTTAAACAATTTGTGGAAAATATCAATTCACGTTGATGAAAATCCCGGAATCATATTCTACGAAAAATTTCATGAAAGAATCTGTGGTTCGCAAGATTCTTGGCCATCGCGATTGTTGCGAATAAAATATATAAACAATTTCGAATCCTTCATCACCGTTTGCGCCCACAGCGAAAGTTCTTAGTTCATGGGAAAAGTAACTAGTTGAATCAGGATATTTTACTGGATGGTGAAATTGATTGAACGAAGAAATATCATATGATACAAGAAGATCAAAATATGAGTGATTGTGTTGAGAATAATTTTTAGTGAAAAAAGGGCTCAATCTAATTTTTTATGTATAACAATTGCGATGGTCAAAAATTTTCCGACGCACCGTTTCTTGCTTGAAATTTCTTGCAGAATACGATTCCGGGTTTTTCATTTACGTAAATTGGTATTTCCAACAAATTGTTTGAACAATAATTGTTCAAGCAATTTGTAAAAATTTTTTTTCCTGTGGATGTTTATCCTCCAACTAGATATCCTTTTTCCAATAGTCACATTTCCCCAGGCTAAGCAGTTTCGCTATGGGCATTAATGAGTTAAGAAACATAAGAGTCAAGAAAAAACGTAATTTCCAAAATGTGATTTCAAAAGATTCTCAATCTATTAGTTTATATTGCGCAGAAATTGATTTTCCAAAAATTGTTCAGTAACCCGCACCAGTTTTCGATAAACTTTATAAGTTGACTACGAAAAAAACGTTACTTTAACGACCCATTTGTTTTCGTCTCAGAAAATTCTTAGTCATTTAGTTTAGTTTATGACTTGAAGGAACTCACGATTTTGATTCAGAATATTATTTGAAATGTATGGAAATTGCTTGCGATCAGTTATTTATCACACACTCTTTCTCTCTCTCACGACCTAATTCATTCATTCTTCGTTTCGAAAGATTCGGAATTGATTGATCTATATCTTACGGAAATGAATTTTTCAAAAATTCTCATCGATATGACCCAACACTTCGTAAAATTTACAAGTCGATGTCGAAAAAATACTTTTCTTCACGCCTTATTCATTTTTCATTTCAGAAGATTCTAAACCGATTGGTCTATACCTTACAGAAACGAATTTTTCAAACTCTCATCATGATGATTACAATAAATGATACTTTGAGAAGATTGACGTCATCTCGGAGATTCGCTGACGTGATAGAGGCTTTGACTCTCACTCGCCGGACCCGGGTTCAATTCCCACTGGGGGGACTTTCTCATAATCGACTTACAATGTAGGGTTTCTTCTACAGAAATTCGTCCTGGTCAAGCTCACTCAACATTTGTAGAGGTAAACTCTGAAGAAATCGTTTTCCGACTAAAAGTATCATTTTGTGAATTTGTTGATATACGTAAATTTTGAATTTTTTTCGGTACAGAATATGGCTGAAATGATCTTAGCAATATTTCAGAATGTCTCCAGAATGTTACCACAATGATCTCAGCAATATTTTAGAATATCTCCAGAATATTGCGAAGTAGGTGACATGAGACATTGTGGAGATATTCTGACAATATCTCTGAGATGATTTCCAAAATATTGCAAATTCCAAAAGTAATATTCTGGAGATATTACTAGAATATTTTGTGCTATGTGGGCCCTGGTTAATCCTTAACATGCACACCCCTTTTTTTGAACATAATATTGAATATCACAGTCCTGATGACTCTGTTGATTTTCAACTTTTTATAACTTTGAAAGAATGAATAACAAAAATATTAGAAAAATTCAAAGAATGATAGAAATATCGAAAAACAGACCTAGATCATTAAAACTGAATTTTTTTGTTATCAACATAGCAAACAAGTTGTGAGAAAATTGAATTTTTCAAAAGTTCTTGGCGCGAAAAAATCGGGCTTCCAGAGCCACATTTTCAAGGGCCAAGTTTGCCAGTGTTTTACTAGCGAATGATACTGCAACTTGCCATCCGCACGCAAATAACGACCCGGATAGAAATGCGAATCGGCCCAGTCCTGGCACTGTTCAGGCCCTGGTTAGGAAGGTCTGGGCCCGGAGAGGGCCACTTTTCAATCGGGGAAATCCCTACCTGGGAATCGCTCCCTAAATACGAAAGATTGAGAATTTCACTCGAACGGAAAAAGAGGTTTCCTTCTCGCTGCTTCAAAAGTAAAATGTCACTCTTTTGAAGTGAGAATTCACTCTTTAGGCAGTCAGAACGGAACCTATCCTTCGATTCACGTGAAAATCACACTTTTTCCAATTTAGAGAGCACACTCACGGATAAGTGTACGCCAAAAAAAGTTATTTTCTTGAAATGTGATGAAGAACAGAATTTCGTCATTCCAACAAAATTTTGATTGTTTCAGCAAAATATTTGTTGCGTTCACCAAATTCTCTCGTTGGGATAATAACATTTTTTTTTCATAATGAGGGAGAGTTGCCTTGAATGGACCACCACTTTTCATCGCAAGAGGAAGAAATTTAGATTCCTTTTAATCACACAGCGATAATGTCACCTTAAAGGATTATACTACTCAGCAAATTTTTGTTTTCAATTTTTTTTTATTGGCTCAAATGATGCATAAACTATCTAAGAATGATATGCAAACGCTATTTCGTCAGGAAAACTCAAATAAACAATTTCCAACAAGATAACTTCGAGTGCTCCTAAACGTTCAAAAAAGCCGCTCCCCTGCGCGCGGTATTGTAAATGTATTATAGCTTTTTTGATCATTTTTGTCGGTACAAATAAATATAATTTTTTTAAACGACATATAGATTGCATCGATCCATTTAAAAAAAGTCATATTGGACAATATACAGTAACCGTTGGATTCCGAATAAACACGCAGTAAACAGTTCCACGGGGATTTCCAGCGGTGAAGCAGTGGTTGATATCGCCACTGACATCACTACCATAACATACAACGATGGTTTTCGAAGACTTTCAGATGTCATGAGCATTCTTCAGCTGAGGATCAGTTCTGAAACATACAATTTTATCATGGAAACTGATGAACGTCGAATAAAAGCCGCAAACCACTCAGCATCAAAACATCAAAAAAGCGCTTGGAAGGACCTCACATCGCTCAAAAAAGGAGCAGAAGAGCAAAATGAATGCTTGGAAGGAGAGTTATATGGAGCTGGGAAATACATAGCAGAGTGAGAGTAAAAGAAATTGCCAAGCGGATATTTTCAATATTTCATAAAATAAATACGTTTTGAAACTTCGAATGCGTTTTTCTCAAAACTGCGTACACTGTCACTCGTTCAATTTTCGTCGGATTCTCTTGAAATTTGAACTGTAACTTCTTAGATGAATTATCTAGGGAAGTACACACGCTTTTTGAGATTGATCAATAATTAAAATTGTTACAATTTAAAGTCAATTTTTAGTGAAAAAATCGAGAAAAAAGTTCAAACTAACGCCGATTTGCGAATTTTCGATACAAATGTATAATCGTGGGTATTTCTCTAGCAAAACTGATGAATATCAACAACAAATTTTTTTTTCTCTAGGTACTGTTCGGAGAATGTTATGGTGTACGCAGATTCGCTCCTCGGAAGAAACACATGTTCCGTGTACCACTTCCCAAGACACCATTTTGTATTGAAATTCATAATAAAATTTTTTTTATGAATTTCAATGGATTCTAATGTTGGATTCCGTACACGGAAAGAAGAAAACAGCACTGGTTCCTGTCCATAACAGCAATCAGTTGAAAAACAAATAAAAACACGCTTGGATGATAGAGGTTAGCGTGATCACAGTGATGTGTACTGCAGTTAAATTCGTCAATGCTGCTTGGACATTAACGGTTACTGGGAGACGCAGTAATGAGCGGCGTGAATTTGATTTTTCATTATTTTTCAATGAATTACTGCGATTCGCAGTAACCATTGCTGTTTTCTTTTTTCCGTGTACGGGATCAGATCATTATAAGATTTATGTTATGGTATTTCAGTAAGATCTTATTAGTTCAGTTCGAGCATAATTCAACGATAGAATCAAAATTGATTCAAATATCAAAGAACGCAAATTCTCCAATGATCATACAAGCTTGTCCCAGTCTTGTCACATTTTTTCTATCGTTTTAAAATAATCCATGTAGGGCATTCTGAGGGAGAAAGTCATGAACTGAAATGTGAATCAATTCCTTTTTTCATCCATATCTGCGATCAAAGAAGCATTGGTTGATGCTTGGTAAATGAATTGGACCGGGCCTGGCAAAACCACTGGCCCAAGCTTGTCCTGATCTTATCATTCCCAAGCCTGGGCCAAGTTTGGTAAATTGTTCAACACAAGTCTCGGCAGATCTTGTGCCAGGCTTGGTCCATCATTGGGCCATTCGTCCATACACACATGGGTTGTAGAAAAAATGGTTGAAAAATTCAAATTTTCCAAAAATCATGTGTTTATTGGAAAAATTGTAACTTTCTGAGTCTTGAATATTGAGGCCTAATATTGTACACGTGTCATGTTCAGATGTGTAACTTTGAGGGAAAACATATTAGAAATGTGAATTCTTATAAAAGTGCCCTTAGGAAAATTTACTACATTTAGGACCAAAACACTCCATTTTTACGCCAAAAATTTGGAGTGTTTCGATTCTAAATGCAGTAAATTTTCCTAAGGGTGTATTTATTTTGATGATTGAACGAGTGGTCTTTTCTGAGGGAAACCCACCCAAGTAGCAACAGAATGTTGCATATCTACCATGCATCCCATACAGCACCGGACATTTCTACATCGCCTCCACGTAGAATCTTCGTTCATCCACGTTCTATCCACGACTACCATTTATCCACGTGGAATCCACGGAGATGTGACGTGGGAATTCATAGTACATATACAAAATTCGGATGCTACTTGGGAACATATCATGCATGCCAGGGTCACCGTGACCCTGTGTGATTAATGAAGTACATTTTGTCAATGTTTAGAAAACGTTCCATTCTAGTATGGGAATTAATTAAAATCGAGAATATAAATTCGTTCCACTCACCTCGCTGATTAAAAAACACAGTTTTTTCAACTTATAAAAAAGATCACTTTTCGAGTCAACCAACGTTGCATGCACACCAGGGTCACACAGACCCTACATCAACATTCAATAGCTGTTAAATAAACATTGAGCAGTTAATTCGACCTGTCTATGGTCATTATCGTCACTTTATAATTAAATTCGATTTTAGATGGCGTTACTTATGGAATTTTCAAACAGTAACATGTATTATTTGACGCTTCAATTCGTTTACAGGGTCACTGTGACCCTGGTGGGTATGTTAAGGGTTAATGAACATTACCACTGTATGATTGGAGAGAATCTAGATTGCTTGTCCTTGCTATATAAGGTGGTAGTCCATCCAAGGCGATGGTCCAATCAAGGTAACTTTCCCCTAACAAAAAAATGTTATTGTTCCAACGGAAGAATTTTGCTAACACAACAAAGATTGTGTTAAAACAACCAAAATTTTGTTGATTACATTTCAACAGAATAATTATTTGCAGTGTAATTCCCTGCAGTTCTTTCAACAAAAAGTGACACTTATGAATTCTTCTTTGCTAGCATTTTGGTCACTCGATTCGCACGTGAATTATTTAAAAAAGACATGACAATACATATACAGCACCATATATTTGATACCTATTCGTACGATGTATTTTCATACTTCAATATTTTATCCATATAACACAAGGGGTGAAAAGTCCCGGGCCGAACAGAAACAACACGGGTTTTTTTTGTTCAAAATTAGCTTTATTCCTCAACGTAATCTCCATCAAGAACAACGCAATCATTCCAGCGCCGCTCCAACATTTCAATACCACTTTTGTAGAACGATTTATCTTTTGCCTCAAAATAGGCCTCAGTTTCAGCGATAACCTCTTCATTCGAGCGAAATTTCTCACCGGCGAGCATTTTTTTAGATCTGCTAACAGCCAGTAGTCACTGGGAGCCAAATCTGGCGAATACGGTGGATGTGGAAGCAATTCGAAGTTCAATTCATGTAGTTTTGCCATTGTTTCGATTGACTTGTGACATGGTGCGTTGTCTGGATGGAATAAAATTTTTTTCTTTGCCATATGCGGTCGTTTCTTTGCAATTTCGGCCTTCAAACGCTCCAATAATGCGATATAATACTCACTGTTGATGGTATTTCTCTTCTCAAGATAGTCGATGAACATTACACCACGCGCATCCCAACATACCGAGGCCATAACCTTTCCAGCCGATTGTTGTGCTTTCGGGCGCCTTGGACGAGGTTCACCAGTGGCTGTCCACTCAGATGACGATCGTTTTGATTCCGGAGTGAAGTGATGGATCCATGTTTCATCCATTGTAACATATCGACGCAAAAATTCTGGCTTGTTACGTTTAAACATGGCCAAACAACATGGTCAACAGTGAGCAAACGCGGCACCCACTTTGAACAGAGCTTTCACATAGTTGAATGCTCATGCAATATAAAGCCAACAAGTTCTTTTGATATTTTTACGATGTCAGCTGACTCACGCAACTTCACTTTTTGATAATTCAATACGATTTTGTGGATTTTTTAAATGTTTTCTGGTATTACCACTGGGTTTTGCATCATCGGTGTCTCTACGACCACGTTTGAAGTCAGCAAACCAACGTTTTATTGTGGTTTCTGATGGAGCGGAGTCCCCATAACACTTTTCAAGCGATTGCTTCGCTTGAACGGTATTTTCTCCAATCAAGAAGCAGTGTAAAATTGAAACACGAAATTGTTTTTGATCCATTGTTTTGAAAATAACAAAAATAGCGTCACTCTTCCCAAGCAGCAACAGAAGTTCAAAGTATATACGAAATAAGGACGTTCGTAGGATGTCCGGATGAGATACGAAAAACATATGATGAAAGTTCATGGAATATTCGAATGAGACTGTTTTAAATATACTTAGAACGTACATAGTGCATTCGAAATGTACCATATCCATTCAATCAACGTTTGATTGACGTACCGTCGTATATTCGATTACATACGTTCGATAAATATGCATAGCGCCTATGAAACGGTCTCTTGGAATGTACATAGAACATATTTCGAATATTCTAAGAACGTTCATAGTATAAAATTGATTTGGATCATGAATTTTGTTCGTTGTTGTGAGTGACTTCAAAATTATCTTGTTTAAGTGAGAGATAATAATCATATCATAAAGTTTTTTTTTGACCAGTTTTTGAAGTGTAACAAGTGGTTGGTGAATGTCATCATGTAAATTTCCAACAGTATTGCCATACCTAAAAGTACTTTGGTATCACTTGCGTGTTCAGTGTATCTTATGAACGAAATTCGCTTCCTATGAAAAAATTATAACAGATTATCATCGTTGATATTGTACGATGACTTGTACACGCAATGACAGATGATGTGATCGTCGTTAGGATCAAATATGCCACCCTGTACGTGTATATCTTAGCCGGTATTTTACATTTTATAACGAATTGTACGTTGGCACGGGAAATTTCTAACTCCTTCATAAAATTTGAATGGATTTGTCATGTATAGTATACGATATAAAAGAATTGTGTTTGAAATGGTTCTGTTCGGAATTCTCACCTTGGACCATGTTTAAACACGATAAGTTCTCGCTAGAATGTTCGGAATCAATTAGAGTTCATATTTATTTTATCATTATTTCAAGTCATGTCATCGAATATTCATCATCATTATATACTCAACCCACATGATCATGCAGTACTCAATAACCATTTTGTGTCTCGCGATATCTTTTACACACTCCTCTACAGAAATTCATTTGGATTGACTAAACTGTGTTTGAACCAACTAAATTTCCATTTAAATCTGAACCTACTACAGTTTTAGTTGAATCAAATAAAAAATTTATTCTGTGTAGTAGATTCATATTCAAGTAAACTATTTTCCTGGGTGTAGGTTTTAGATGTCTTGCACAAAGGTTTTAGATAAGTTTCAGATCAATTCTCATCTCAAGTTCATCTAAAAGTCCATTCCATAATCTGTTATTAAGATTCAAATAAATTCAGTAAGGTTATTCAATCAAAAACGTGTTGGAAAACTAATTTTAATGAAAAATGGACTATCGTTATAGCAAATGAGTGCAAACACATATAAAAACAAAATCATCATAATTTCGAGACTATTTATCGATTGTGAAATTCATAATCCCCTTATGAAGAGCGTTTTCAATTAATTGATCAAGTCAGTTTTGAGAATGGAATTTGGAGTGATGTCGGGAACCGCATTCGATTTTGATTGATGCGTAATGAGTTCATCAACGAACAGATAGGTACACTTTGATTATATCGCCTGAACATCTTTATAAGAGCATACGTTTAGTACAGCGGATTGTCAAAATCCAGGCGCACGTAAATTCTTTCGCGCCATCTGAAGCGAATTTCAAACTATCAGAAGATACTGCATGAGTCAGTAGGAGAGCATGGGCCAAAGTGGATCAGCACCAGGGTTGGGTTTATTACGTGATTTTTCAATTTCTTACGTATCATACTTGGTTTCTGACACGTAATATATGTAAGATACTTGAACCCTCCTGTGCCTCCAAAGGCAAGGGGTTGGTTTTATACGTAAGATACTCGGTTTCTTACGTGTCGTAAACTATGTAAAATACTTAGAAGTATATTACGTGCCAACCCTGATTCAGCACACATGTTAATAAGTTCTGAAAACAGCTGCACACGTTAGTAGTATGACTTGAATGTAGCCTTCTTTAACTACATCCTATAATGCCATTGAACAGGGAGATATCGTCATGCGTATTCAGTGTCCGATTGCTACTGATTTGAACATGCCAGTATGGATTTTTTATTTACGAAGAATTTGATATGTCTTCTCTCAAAAGCATATATTTAAACAGACTCAGATCTATATTTTTACCTGATTATGAATATACGAAGTCAAGGATTTGCAAATCATTTTCATTCATGATTTGATTATTTTTTTACAAAAATATTTTCATTTATGAGGGTACGAGTGGGGTACACTAGATCGTGATCTAGTTTATCCCATACAGGGTACTCAGACGTCCGGCTTTTGGAAGAAATGTATTCCTTTTTCAACAAAGTCCTCCTGTTCTCCAGGAATTTCTAAAACTAATACAGATTTCCGACTTCCTAGATAACACAAGAAATTCTTGAAGAGTTCCTGAAGAACTCGGCATTTGTAAAAAGCATTCATCAAGAATTCTAAAGTAATCGACAAGTGTTCTTCTCAATTACCCTAAGAAGTCGTTAATGTCCTGTTGATAGAACTCTTGACAAACTCGGTCCATTAATTGACAGAATTCGTTGCGAACTCTTGACATGAATGATTAAAGAACTCTCACGGAACTCATGTGTTTATCAAATATAAAATTCATTCTAACATATATTATGTGTATATGGATAATTATCCAATGATTGATTCATCTGATCTTCTACGTTCATCAAGCTTTTATTTATCGAACGATCATTCAATTAACAGAAAATATTGAAGTTCAGGCACTTTTTAGAAAAATAACCTACAAAATTGATCATACCAAATCAATCATTGAAATTTTTAGTATCGATGGATCCCAAAATGTTTGTAATTTACACGACTGATTTTTTGTTCTCATTCAATATTACTAATTACATATTTCTTTATTTTATGGACTCGAACCAACCATCATCACTCAATCATTCTTACTAAACGCTTTTTCACAATCATAGAAATCTGCGGGAATTCAAGAGCTTCATCAGAGTTCTAACAAGTGGACATTAGAGAGTCCTTCAAGTCATCTCAAAGTGTTTTTTCAATACTCTTATAGAACACCCAAGGAATTTATTATAGAGCTACCAAATAATTTTTTCAAAATTCAAAGAACTCTTTGAGAACTCGTCAAGAGTTCGGAAAAATAATTCTTCCAGAATTTAGTTCAAGAACTCTTTTGGAACGGCTCACAAATTATTGTGTTATCTGGGTCGAGTTACCGTTCCCATTGTTTCTTTTTCACGTCATTAATCGTCTTCAAATTGCAATTGGATTGATTATTCTCTGGCTCATTCTTTGAACGTAATAATTTAAAATTCATCGAAGAAATATTTTTACCAGATTTATAAATACTGGATACTTTTAGAGGATCGTTCATCGTTACCTCAATCCCAAGTAGAAATGCTCCCGTCATTTATGAGTTTTGTAACGCTTAACTAGCAAAAAACTAGACACTCGCAAGTGCCTCGCAGGGATCTGGTGAGGTACTCGCAAGTGTTCAGTTTTTGGCTAGTTAAGTGTTACAAAACTGGTCAACGATTAGAGCATTTCTACTAGTAATATTGTTTAATGCTGGTACTATAAACTTTTTTTTAGATCCAATCTATTCAATTCTAATTCTAAGTTATTTACAGTTTTCATGCGATCTTTCTTCCGTTCATTGCATGCAACGAACAGGTGATATTTCGTGTAATCTTGAGTAACATTATAGTTATGATGTGGTAACAAACTGTGTTTGGTGGGAACCTTATAATATACTATCATGACAGTAAATTTCCATAAAATTCAACCTAGGTTCAGTTAGATTTCAAGAGTGTCCTGAACTCACTCACAATAATTGGACTGTTTATAGTGAAATTTTTCTCAGTGTAGTGATGCCTATTCTCGCACGGTATCGATTCCTTTTTGTAAGAAAAAAAGTATTTTCTCTTCATGCATTTGTATAAAATATCGATACGAATTTGATATATTCTGTATAAAAAGGAATCGATTGGTCTAAAAATCGACATCACTGAATTCAGAGAACATTCAAATCGCAAAGAAATCATCTCCGATGTTCTGAATTGTCAAATAGAATTTAGAAGGAACTAGGAATTAATATGAACCTCACGTTTCGACTCATCGAATTGAAGAAAATCTTATTTCGTTTTCAATTACTCTGAATAGAATATATCTTTACAGGGATTTTTCCAATTGAAATTGTCTGCGGTGTAGGATATTTTCATCCACGTTGAAAATAATTCACTGTAAAAAAAAATTACTTCCATAAATTCAGAAAATGTGACTTTAATTTTTTACAGCCAATTTTTTCTCAATTTTCAGAAAAATTTTGCTGAATTTCAAGGGATTTGACTTAATTTTCAGAATACGCTCCAAAATTTGGTCAAAGGTTTTGAAAATTCCGCAAAATTTTTTGGGCAATTAGAAAAACAGTGGCTGTAAAAAATTACAGTTACATTTTTGGACTTTTCAGAAAGGATTTTTTTACAGTGTGTATTTTACTCAGGAAAATATTTTGCTCGCTCAACCATGTGACGTAGTTATTTGTGGCTTTAGCCATTCCATCTAGTTGCCACAACCAAATTCACATGATTTTGTTTCGTTTTCCTGTTTATCATAACCACATTTCTGGTCACTGGGATCATAATTCCTTAACCATGCAAGGATGGTTTCTGTGACTACGTCGCTTTTTTCTCAGTGTACAATGAACTTCTCCAACATCGAATTTAAACTTATGAAAATACACACTCTTTAATCCAACTCAATGAAGCTTTCTTGACAAGTTTGGGCTTTCCATACAGCACAAGAGTTCCTGCAAAGAGCTCCAATCATGCTAATCAATATGTATTCGTTATGGATATTCTGAATTCAAAATGAAATCTTAACCCAGGTAGCACAAGCACATTCTGAGAATGTTATAAGAATATACGTTGAGGATATTCGAATATTCTAAGGAGATTCTTATTACGTGCGAATATATTCTATACGCATATTCTCAGAATGTTTGAATGAGACTGTTTCAAATATTCTCAGAATATTATGCCACGAATATTGTAGGAATATTATAAAAAAATGCTGTTCAAATAGAAATTCCTGCCAATATAACTTCTGCATGTAACCGAAAACTAATTCACAATCAATTTTTTCAAACATTAAACATCTGTAATCATGGATTCTTGGCAATATTATGGATTCGCATTGATGGGTGAGATACTTATGATCGCAAAAAACAATCATAATATATACGATATTTCTTCAAATGTTATTACATTTCTGAAAATTATTTCTCACGCATGACGCTTTCAAAACATTCGGGATATTAAAATGTACATTTATGAATTTCTCATTCCCCAAATACAAATTAAAATAATATATTATCCAAGGGTCTGTAGCCTGTCAACAACATTATCTGCCATTACTGAATTCATGTCATTAAGATGCTTGCGCATGCGCTGCTCATCAATCTCCCTACAAACTTTGTACGGATATTGTACGAACGCTCCTAGAATATTCAAAACAGTCCCATTCAAATGTTCTAAGAATCCTCTATGAATATTTACGAAGCTTCTACGCTCTTTGTAGGAATATTCGATACAACACGTTTTACGGATGTTGTGAGAATATTCTCAGAATATTCTGTGTTACATGGGAATCAACAGCTTAATGTTCAGAACCCAGGTAGCACACGCACGTTCTGAGAATGTTCTGAGAATATACGTTGAGGATATTCAAATATTCTATGGAGATTCTTATTACGTGCGAATATAGTCTACGCACATTCTCAGAATGTTTGAATGGGACTGTTTCAAATATTCTCAGAATATGATGCCACGGATATTGTGGGAATATTAGAAAAAAATGCTGTTGAAATAAGAATTCCCGTCAATATAAACTTCTGCATGTCACCGTAAACTAATTCACAATCAATTTTTTTATCATTAGACGTCTGTAATCATGAATGGTTAGCGATATTTTGAATTCACATAGATGGATGAGATACTTATGATCAGGCAATCATAATATATACGGTATTTTTCAATATTTCATTACACTTTTGAGGATTATTATTTTCACACATGGTACTCTCAGAGAACCTTTGCGATATTAAAATGCACCTTTCATAGATTTATTATTCCCAAAACACAAATTAAAATAATATATTGTCCAAGGGTCTGTAACCTGTCAACAACATTATCCGCCATTAATGAATTCATGTCATCACGATACTTGCGCATGCGCTGTTCATCAAACTCCCTACAAACTTTGTACGCATATTGTACGAACGTTCGTAGAATATTTGAAACAGTCTCATTTAAATGTTCTAAGAATCTTCTGAGAATATTTACGAATCTTTTAAGCTCTTTGTGAGAATATTCGATCAAGTACATTTCACGGATGTCGTGAGAATATTCTCAGAATATTCTGTGTTACATGGGAAAGCATCCATATCGAGATTTCATCATTAATTTCGCGGGCCTTCAATACGTTTTCATTCTGAATTCAAAATATTCATCATGAATACATATTGATTAGCATAACGGGAACTATTCAAGGGGGCTTTAGGAAGTCTTTATAAATTCAAATCGATCATGTGTGTTGGCTGGGTTAAAACGTACCGAGGTTGGCTTTATGTATTGTATTTGAAGAAAAAAATTCGTTGTGGAGACTGATCACTTTTTTTTCCGCAAAAGAATGATTTCCACAAAGAAAAGTCAACTATTAGCGTGGAAGATGAAAAATTTATTTAAAAAACCATAAATTAGGTAATAATATGTTATATGATCAAGCAAATCGTGTATCGATTGTTGCAACAATGTATTGTTGCAATTGTGTTCAAAAACAATTTCCAGAGAATTTTGTAAGCGAGGGAAGAGAAAATACTGCACAACCCCATGCTCCCCACGTTCCATTCGAATGTGACGGTAAATCATCGCATCCAAGAAAAAGATGTGGTGTTCTGAATCTGCGAATGTCAGCCCAAAGTCCGGTAATGTCTTGTAATGGTTTTATGGCAGTCATAAACTTAGGCATCCCGCTGAAGGGATACATTCAATTGAAACCCACGAAAATCTAGGTTAGGCTTTCAAAATTAAACATCACCTTACTTTTTTTTTGCCTTTAAAATATGTCTTGTGATAACAAAAACATTTTTAGAAATTTTAGGTATTGTACGAAGAGTTATGTAAATGAATAACGCATGATTATCCCTGGATTTCAAATTTGAAAAAATAAAAAAAAAATAAATAGTATCTCTTGTTTCAATTTCAGCAAAAACAAAACCTACTCGATCTAAGGTTTTTAAATTACAAAACAGTTCATTGTTTTGAATAGAACACACCAAGGGGGCTCAATAATAAATTCCGATGGAAGGACGAAAAAATATTACTCTTTACTTCAGAATTGATTTCTCGTATAAGGTTTCAGGAAAATGTTGAAAGCTAAAAAGATCTTTACGACCATAATATAACTACAAGTTCTCGGCAGGGGTTTCTCCAAAATGCGTAACATTGCTACTTAGTACTTCTTAGCCTAAGTATTGTTTGGAAAACAGTGTCAGGTTGACCGGATGGATCTACGAAAAAGTTTCTCAGAGGGAAGAAAAAACATTTTCTATAGAAATCCAATTGTTGTGAAAGGTCAAAGAACAACGCAAGATACAGCAGCGTGTGACAGGCTCGAGTCTTGTCACGATCTTTTTTTTTCTCAGCATTTTTTCGTTGAATTTCCTTTTTTTTTTCTACTTCGCTAATATCGTACGATTTTCCACACCTTTATTTCTGTACAATTGTTTGTATTATACGCATTAGTATTTTCTAATTCAAAAAATGACCGCTCTTCTTTATTCTTGTAACTTCAAAAGCGTTCACTTCGCTCGAGTGCTCTGATGAATCAGTTGCGAATTTGATAGAATTTACAAGATGGATAAAAAAATTGTGCTGTGTATAGGGAGAATTTTGATGGAATTTTCATAAACAAATAATATTTTTAGATGTCTATATGCGCTGGTAGGTCAAATCTCTTTCATGTACTGTGAATTGCTTCATTCTTTTAATAACTTACCGTGAAACACTGCAGGTCACAATTTTCAATTTAGAACAAAAAATAAAAAAGTTCCTCAGAATATAGCTCAAAATCTAGCTATCTACGTAGGATTTTTTTCGAGACACGAATTTTGAATAAAATGGCGTCATTATGAAATTTTTATTTCGATCTTTTCGAAAAAATCGTCCAAAAATTGGCTATAAAATCGATCAAAAAGGTGATATCGAAAAAATCCTACGTAGATGGCTAGATTTTGAGCTATATTTTAAGGGACTGTTTAATTTTTGGCTCTAGATTGAAAATTGTGACCTGTAGCGGTACGTCCGTTTTAACACGGAGAAAAATTTGGAGTAGCAGATACAGCAATTGCGATCAATTTGACAAAATCCACATGTGAATATAGGGATAGCATTTCTGCCGTGGAAATTCTACATCATTTTTGCTGTAAATTGAAAACGTCGCAATTCTACCGCAATCTGATGTAATTTTAACATACGCACTCATAACTATCACATACATCAAATGTAAATTCTATTGTCGTGATGAATGAAATATAAACAGTATGACAAGCGATATTTACTTCAAACTTATGAAATTTGTACATCAGTCTGATGTAAAATACATGTTAGGATTTTGGAATAAAATTTCAATCGCTCATTCATATATTTTATGCATACGCGAGAACTACGATAATAACTACAACAATTTTTGTTAATTTTCCAAAAGCCACAAAGATGGGGATTAAATTTAAGTGATTAAAATTTTACATCATTTGCGCCGCATTTTTATGAATTTTCACTGACAATTGAAATAAAAAAAATTGTATCTTCCCAATTAATTCTTGCTGTTGTGTTTTTTGTTGAATTTGCAATGAGACAATATATAGAAATGCAGTTTTGAGCAGTGAAATGAACTTTAATCACTCAGCTTGAATTATCTTACATCTTAGATATTACATATTACAATAAGATACAATACAATGTTATGTCGCCTTATTCTATCATTATCACTAACCGTACGCTATGGGTGGAGATTCAAGTTTTTAATATATATCAAATGTAGGAACAAACTGATACTCGCGGAAAACTGTTTAAACTGTTTGCGCCATCTTTGTGACGCGATTTTAATCATTTTGAATTAAAAGGAGTGTTACAAAGCTTCTCAGTAGTATTACCAACACAGGCGAGTAATTTTTGCAGAAGCAATTGTTGAATACACATCAGATTGCGGTAACTGTATATTTGAGAATGAGAATAAAATTCCTGGGAAATAAATCAGATTATCATTCAAAAAAGCATGAGTAACATTAGCAACTGTACTTGTTGAATGTACATTGGATTGCTGTAGAATTGAATAAGTGGAAATGTGGTTGAGCATGCCTTATGGCATCACGTTCGTGAGAAGTAGATTCAGTCGAGTGTAATGGAAAATTTACATTGTTCGTGGGCAATAATATCATAATAAATATATTTTTGGATTGGCGTAATTTTTACAATCTTCCAAAGCAATGATCATGTACGTATCATGTGAGTTTCATCAAAATTAATGTAGAAATTACATTTAAAGTTTTATCTATGCACTGATGTTAAATTTACATTATAATTTTTCTCCGTGAATCATGAGAAAAAACAGATTTTTTTGACCGTACTACCACGCCATCATTTTGGATTGAAAAAATTGAATAAAAAGTGTTTTTTGTACCCAAAGACTAGTACTTTCATATGCAAAAGACTCCATACATTTATAATTTTTTTTTACTTCTCAGACAGCACTGTAAGTTCTCGGAATGTTTTAGAAACGTGCCCGTGGTTTCGCGATCTCTGATTCCAACAATTACGTTTCCAAAACATTTTTAAAACTTACATTGTCAAAACATTTATATGGTTCATGAAAATTGCCCATTTCGTCGCTAACCTACGGCAACCTACAAATCATTCATATTCAAAGTTTAATACATGACTAATACATCAAAAAATAGTAAAACCATATTGTTTTTGCACATAATCAACTGATTGTCACTGCACAACATAAAAAATCATTAAAATACACATATCGTAAAGAGTAAAACAAAGATATTAAAAAGTGCTTTAGAGTCGAACTATTTTCCACTAAATCTAGCACTTCATAAACTTGTATGTGTAATTTCTTACACACAAGATTATGTTACTTGAATATAATTGATTTAGGATTTGTTTTGAGTGAAAATATCCGCAGAGGTGTTATCAATTTGATGATTTATAAAGACAAATTCAACATGTGCTAATCACGTTTTGTGAGAATGTAAATCAAAGAAACCAGGCAATTTTCATGTTTTAAAGACATCTATGCGACCTTTTCAAAACGGCACAAAACGTTTCTCAAACATTTCGTTTGTAACGAGGTACATCATTTTGTGAATGTTAGACAAAACGTCTCAGTACTGTCTGGGTTCATGGCAACACTCTGAAAATAACGTCAATTTTTCCGTCCACAAAGTGATATTACCCCTTAATTGTTACAATTTTCTTTCTTCAACGTGCAAATAATAAGAGAACAAAGACTTTTACAATGTTCGATAATCTTTCACCACATTTTCATACAATTTTACATAAAACAAATTCCATCCCTTCAAAGAATTCCTCAAATTTTCAGCGATTCGTTTTCACATCATCGTGAAAATTGTCTCCCAAAAATTCGTCAGAGCGATAGTTCTCGCAGCAACCCGAACATCACATTTTTCTAAAAACAATCTAGCTGAAGACCGCCCGAAGGCAAGTCAGCGAATTCGAGTTGCACACGTACAACCACGGGAACAAGTAACTCCTTGAGTACCGTGGACTCTTCTTCGTGGCTTATTGCCGAGCACGAAGTGAACCGCATACTTATCTATCCGATCGTTCAAGAGTGAAAAATATTTAAATGCTGTCGTGGCAGTTCCCCGTGCTTGTAAATCGTAAGATGTGTCTCTCTTAGTTTACATTGTATTTTGCAACAAAAGCGCGAACGTTAGCGATTGGAACGAAAAATTCATCTCCCATTTTTTCTTTTATGAATAATCTTCCATTCCGAACGTTCATCAGATAAGAATAAATTCGAGCAATGGCATAAAATATCCCACATACACGTATAACTCGTGGAATCGAGCCGATCTTGATCAAAGGAACAAATATTCTCACGCGATCGTTACCTGATCGAAAGTCAAACGGCAAAACTCTAGACAAAAGTGAAAACACCCCAGTTGAACCGGGATGAAAGTGGATTACACGAAGCAGAATATTCTTTTTGTCTTCGTCAGTTTCATCCACTTGGATGCGATTGATTCTCCGGAATCAACGAGCCATTACGAAAACGGCCAACCTCCTCTCCGCCCCAACGCCGAAAACAAAACGCCTCCGGATCGCGAAATGCCCCTCAATTCGAATTTGCGGGGCATGAGATGTATATTCATACCCGCCGCTGCTGTTTCTCCAAGTTCAAATATACTGTGCTAGACGAGAGAATGAGAAACAGAAAGAAATAAAAAGGGCACCAGAGGGTGCGCTTACACCCAGTCGAGCGAGTAAATTACTACGATCCCGTTGTTTGTGGTCACTCTCCTCGAATTTCATAACAAAAAGGTACCCCCTCGATCGCGTCAATAAATATTGCGTCTCTCAAACGAATGGGTTCTTCTCTCTACTTCGCTGAATTTCCCTTTTGTCTATGAGTGTCTTTTTTCTCTCTTCGTTCGAAAAAAAACCCTCCTTTTTTTCTCCGATACGGCATTGAAACGATCATTGACAGATTGAGAAAAAAAACAAAACTTGGATGTCGTAATTGAAAAGCTCTATCGAACGAATTTTTATTTGGAAATGAGTAAAAAAATTCGGTTGAAGAGTTTGCAATGAACACCGCCGCTGACTGAATGATTTTTCATAATTCGACGTAATGATTCGTATTATTGCATTATCACATGTTTATCATTATCTTATCGGAAACCAACGGGATACTGGTTCAACGTTGACACAGATATACAGCGTGTTGTTACATCGCATATTTCTTATGTTTAGTATATCGATCGAGTTATTAAAAAGAATGACATGAACTGTTAATGAAAATATCACTCATATGTTGTGTATTATTCAATCAAATGTGCATTCAGTGTGATCGGGAGATTTGTATGATGCGAACTTGAATTGTATTTAAATATCGATTCAAAAATATGAGTTCGATAGATTTATGGATGCGTGACGTCGTGATGAATTACGGTTTACTTTTGTTTCTATTTATCGGAATGCTCTTCTTCGTAAACCGCGAATGGCCAAAATTTTGTCAAAATACGTATAAAGCGTATCTATTGGGATTCGAAACGGAATGCGCGGAACTGGCTTTCTCTCACAAGGAACGTCTTTTCAAACCAATCGAGAGTCTAATTTCTGGTGACAAGGAATTACGAGCAATTGGAGCGATTCGTCTGTTGGAAATTGGCATCAAAACGGGTGTGAATGCCGATTAACGTAAAAAAATTTTATTCTTAAATCACTTTCTTATTCAACCTAAATGTGGAAAGAAATCTTTTGATTTGTACAGTTTAGCGTTCAGCTTTTTATTGCATGAAAAAAAAAGAATGAGATTAATTTCATCGTCCCCTGGTCGATTTTTTCACTAGAAAACTACTAGATCGTTTCAACCATTTCACGTCATTAATATTCAATTAATTACATCGACCTTGAGATCAAAAAATCCAGAATAAATCAGAGATGCCGGCTCTGGTCTCAAAATAATAATTGTACATGGATTATATTTGTTATAATATCAAAAAAACTGAATAGAGGTTTCTTATTGGCTGATAACGAAATTTCGTTCTAATTATTTATGACGAGTTAGTTGAACAACAAACAGACCAAACCCGGATTGTTTGATTGATTCTGAATCATTTGATCCAAAGTTCAATGCAATTAATTGAATATTTTTTACGTAAAATGGTTGAAACGATCTAGTAGTTTTTTGATGAAAAAATCGACCAGGGCACTCCCTTAAACTGAAATTATAATCCCAGACAGCACAAATGATCATTTTGAATCCACAAAAAATTCTGAAAGAACTTCTTGAACAGTCCCTGTTATGACAGTAAAAATGAATTCAATATGAACTCAAGAAATTCAAAATGCGTACATGTCTGAATAGTTCTTTATGAATTCTTTCTGAAGATTGAGTTATTCATCAAGAGTTCATTTTGAATTCAAACTATTCATAATGGATTCATGTTTACTGTCATAACGGGAGCTCTTTGCGGGGACTTTTCTGCTGTATGGGATCGCACATAAAACAACAACAAATATTGTTTTTGGTATCCCGAGGTTTGAAAACTGATTCGGAATGGTTTTGATGTGCTAAATGTACGAGTTTTATAATTGTTTGTATATAATTCATATGTAAAATCTACATCATTGATGAATTTTATACATAAATCATTACAAAAAACGAACCAATTCAAAAACTCTAACTTTAATTTTGTATTCAGCACGTCGTAATGATTTCGAATCAGTGTCCAAACTTCAAAATATTAAATGGCAATTGAACAGTGTTATCATTATTGTAAATATATTATTAGAGATAGGAACTTTACGTGAGGGGCATAAAAGCATAAATTCAGATAATGCGATTTAAGCTTAATATTTTCATTATACCGGACTATGTAATTGAAATTAGCTTGAAATTCGCAAGCATAATGAAGCATAATTTCCCACTCGGAACAGCATAAGAGAATTTCAGTATATTGGCTGCATAATCATTTAAAATATCGCGAATTTTAAATTTCCAACTAATTTTTTTCCCAAAACCTTATTGAAAAAAAATCCTCCTTGAAATTTGGACTCTGTACCGTGATAAATGAATTAATCAAAAATTCATTAATTAAATTCAATATCACGACCTTTGTTTTAACTTTGATTCAAATTTTTCTCAGGATGAGTGAAGTATTACAGAAATGATGCAGGAATACATCGAACTGGAACTCTTTCTGGGTACTCAAAAACAAAATTAATCAACGTCGGATGAAAATTAAATCGAAGGTGGATTTTTGTCTACGAATTCACAAAAATTTCCTACTGCAAAACAATCGATTTGTTCTTATCACTGAAAACAGCGAATACTTGGAGCGATTTGGGGGACCTCTTGGGTGCACCCAATGAACTCGCTTATTGGATATTTTGTATGATTATGACTGTATGGGATCATATAATATACATATATTCAATAAAATATGAATTATCAAGTATTGGATGAGAATAAAAAGAAATCAAAATAAAAATTCGCATATAATCTGATGTCTCATTATCCGCGATGAATATAGCGGTGGAGATGAGTGATAATTTATGTTCGTGTTCGTTCTTTCAGTTCCCTTGAAATTGTAGAAAAGTGTGGATAGCACAAACAGAGATCATGATTCATTCATGTGAATTTTAGTATCAGAATATCAGCTTCAAATGATGAAACTTCACATTTCAGTTATTGAACTCTGAATTACGTATGTTCAAAGTAGTGTTGCCGCGATATTATCGTCGATAATTGAGGAATAATCGATTATCTCAATTCTTACACGTTCCTATGGAATATATAATCCACGAATCTTCGATTATGCTCATAATGAAACGGAATAATGAATAATCCCAGACTTGTACACAAAATAAACCAAGATACACTTCCATTTATCGTTACGATATATCGATAATTATCGTTACGATAATGTAAGAATATTTCGATTCATTTTGTTTAAAAGGCCAAGATGATCCATTATCTCGTTTCATTTCGTCCACAGTCGAAGATCTACGCGTTAAAAGTTCCATGAAAACCTGTCAAAATTAAGATAATCAATTATTTCTGAATTTCGACGATAATATCGCGGCAACACTAGTTCAAAGACTGAAAATTCATTGTTTATGGGTGTTTTGCGTCGAATTGACTCACATGAGTTATTCCAAATTAACAGGGGAAGCATTTTGATTGCCAATAAGGAAATATAAGTAAATAATTTCGGCAGCAAATATGAGCAGAATTTTGAAAAACAAAGAACCCCGCGTGGAAACAATTAGTATGGCAACGATCGCGGAGAGATCTTTTTACAAAGTATGGGGTTTGGGACTGTCCCTTACTCTTGAGAGACTGAAAAAAGTATGTTGGGAGTATGGGAGAGTCCCAAACGCCATACTTTGTGAAAAGACTTTTACCAGATCTTTGCCAAATGAATCCGATATTTTAGTAAGCTTGATGCCAGAATTTGGGCGAGATCGTTGCCATACGAATTTTTTCCCACACGGGACATCACTGAAACATAAATTACTGATTTTTGCGAGCATAAATCGCTCTTCGATAAAAGCAGAAAGTTCCTATCTGTATATATTATAAACACTGTGAAAAGTAAATGTGGAATTTCCCCCCCAATATGGTGGCGGCAAAAATCCCTCACGCGAGATTTCATTCATTTCCTCCACATTCTGGAGGAATCTCTTTTTTCGTTTGGAGAGAAATCTTTTCCAGGAAGAAAGAATTTTCTTTCGAATGGAGGAGAGCTTCTCCTTGAATCGATGAATTTCTCCCACGTGGGGGATTTTTGCTGCCACTAAATGTGGAGGAAACTTCACTTTTACTTTTTACAGCCCGGAGAATAAATCATTAGATCTATGCAGATCTCAATAGATTTCAGCAGATCTGATTTTTAAACAGATCTGGTTTAAAAGATTATATTGGATCTGCTCGGATCTCAGTAGATCTAATCAGATCTGGCTAGATCTGAGTAAATCTCGTTAGATCTTAATTGAATATTACTTTCAATCTTAATGAGTAATTGGTGCTTCAATGATCAGAAATTTTGTGATATCTGTCTGTGTATGGATTTGATTTTGCACATATTTTCAAATCTCAATAGATCTGTTTGCGTAGGATTTTTTTTGTATTGAATAAAATATGAACTTTGTGTGGGATTAATCTCATGCTTGTATTGCGATGTTCAGACGATTCTGTAGTTTCAGAAGAATGTAAAAACTTGTTAAATACTCTACAGGTGAAAACATACAATTCTATCCCGAAGGCACCCACTTGATTGCCGTTGATTGGAACCTCAAGTTGACGGAATATTTGACAAGAGGAAATCGTTCTGAGGAATTTCAACATATTCATCTCGAACGTGTAATCGTCGGGGATGGAAGTTCTTTGAAAGAAATTCCAACGAATAGCGTTGATGCGGTGGTGTCAACGAGATCTTTGTGTTCCTCAAAATCATCTCGATCGACCCTGGATGAGATATATCGAGTTTTAATTCCGGTAAAATATTCTGCTGATTTTATATCTTCGATATATTTTCATAGCTAACATCAATTTATGGGGCAGAATTAAATCATTCCACTTAAAAGCAATTGGATAAGATGGAATTCAACAAAATTCAATTAGATTCAACGTGATTCTTCGATCTTCGAATCGATTGAATCTTGCCTAATTCCATAAAACAAACTAAACGATGTTTGATCATTATTCTATTCCAAGACTCGGTATGGCTCTGGCTAGATCTTGATTCATTTCAAAGATCTGTCTGAGCTCGACGAGTGACAAAATAAACTGAATCTAAATATTCTTTACTGTCTTAAGTTTGCCAACTTAAAGAGAAAGAAAATTGTCGGAAGGTCGCGTGCACGCAATTCTAATGAGAAACGGAAAACACCCCCGTAAAAAAACATTCTATACAGAAAAAAGTGCTGTAATTGATAATTGCGCTGATTAACGGCAATACCTCATTAGTCACGAGGTAATCACATCAGCTACTGTAACTAACTAAATAGTTGCCGTAACTATTTGCATAGATGGTAAAAAATCAACTACTTGAATAGTTATTGCGACTATTCATGTTTTCCTGTGCACAAAATTCTCAGCGATTCTCACTTCCTTCGGAATCCTATTTGACAATTTGGAACCTATCGATATATCACATATCTTTCAGAAGTAAGAACTGTTTTAGATATCTGAAAAATATCTTTTGGTGTTGCATAAGACAGGTTGAACTTGTCTTGAGATATCTTCGAGACAAGAATTGCTATGTGGGATGTTTCTATAAAATTTATATCTCTAGTTCATATACATTATGGTTAAAAAAAACGGCTGTCCTGTCCTGTATGGATGCTATGCAGCCTAAACTACCCGCACAGCACCTGATATGGCATACATATTGCCATAATATTACAAAACTGTACAGGTAATATTGCTGAAATGTTTGATCAAAGTGATATTGCTACAACATTTCTGACATATTGTAATATTGCAACAATATTACTGGGATCAATCAGCGTGGACATTGAAATATTACTGTGATATATCACAATGAGATATCGTACTGTGTGCCCTGCTGAAAATTTCTCATAGACAACGATAGAATTCGACAGTATTTTAACCTCTTTTCTATCGTTTTGTATAGGGTGTATCGTGACATCAGATTGAGCCGATAAAGAAATTTGTCTCAATGGGGTTCTATAGTAATAAACCGATACAACGCGGATGGGTTTTTATCGGATTTTTATGGGTTTTATCGTTTCTTTTCGGTTATGCACTATAAATTGTTCTCACCTCCTTCAGTTCTATATGATTTAATCGAAAGTTTCCCATACATTTGATACCATTTTTTGCTTATACGAGTTTTATCGTGATGTATGGGGAAGGCACGAAAGGATACCTATAGTTGTCTATCGTGGAATTCCTCTCAATAATTACCTTGTTTTCACCAGAAAATTGAATTTAAGAAATGTATCGGTATTTATCGTGTTTTCACGATGCACATCATGTCAATAACTTCAAGTATGATTTTTATCATTTTGTATGGGGGAATACACGAGAGGGTACCTATAGTTGTCCCTATAGCTGTGGATTCATGAATACATTTAACAGTTTTTTACACAAACATTTCCTCTACTGGATTTTCAAACAAAGTTTGGAGAAAATCAAACCTCCTTGGTTCCTTAACCGAAACTTTGATTTCCTTGTTCTTCTGTAAAAAGAAACTAGCAATGTTTCTGTGAATCCATAAAAAAAATTTCCACGGTCATTCACAGTTACACGGAAAAAAGAAAACAGCAATGGTTACTGTAAATCACAAAAATACATTGAAACTCAAATTCATTTTATGCAGTACTGCGTTTCCCAGTCCTCATTACTGTCCAGTCAGCGTTGACGCATTTCATTACAATACCCATCACTGTGATCGCGCTAATCCTCATTATCCAAGCGTGTTTTCATTTGTTTGTCAACCGATTGCTGTCATTCACAGTAACCAGTAGTGTTTTCTTTTTTCCGTGTAGATCGTGGATGATCTACACAACTACGGAAATTCCAGATTCAGAAAAAATCTCTACTAATTTTTTAGTAGCAACTGTTATCCTGAAACTACGATAGAACCCTATAAACAGGAGTACAATTCTTCTATCGCGAATGACCTATGGAACAACGGAAATTCCAGTTTCAGAAACCACATACAAACCGATAGAAAAATTTTTCTATCGGATTCTATGGGAAATTGTTAGCAGGGTGGGTAGCCCTATTTTATTCCAAGGAACACAACTGAGTCACGGTGACATCGTAATGCATAATGACAGCACCATGACATCATCAAGAGTCACAAAGCTGTCATCGGAATGTCATCGTGACAATGGAAAAGACTAAATTTCAGTCAATTTTTCAAGTAAAATGCAGTGACATTCAGTCCGACTGTAAGTTTATAGTGTGCATATTGTAACTATACTATAAAAAATATATAAATTCAGTCTCCTCCATTGTGCATTTCTCTCCTGTACTGACTTTACACTCAAAATCAGCTTCTTTTGGCTGCATCTTGAATGCAGTCATGACGCAAAAATCTGAATACAAGATTTTCTTCTCACAGGGTGACTAAAAGGGTGACCCTGAAAATCAGTAATTTTTTTGCCTGTTTTTATACAATTCATGTATATAATATTTGTACATAAACGGAAAAAAAAGTATGGCTATTATAACGATTTGAAGTATGGTTAAGAAGAGATAGCTGTAGTGACAATACTGTATCGCTATGGTGACGATACAGATGGCTATGCTGGCGATCTATATCGTTCCTCGAATGATTTGTATGATCATAGCGACGATACTGATACCACTAAACTTTGGATAGTCCAGTATCGTAATCCAACTATCCAGTATCGTTATGACAGCGATATTGTTCTCTCCGTGTACTTTTCATATATTTTACATACATATATTTCAAACCTGCTCCTTTATTCCATTCGGACCTTCTGTACGTACAAAACCATTCGTATAGTCAACCCAAAACGGTATTTCACTTCTGTCTCTGATCACAAAATATCATTTAGCATACGATTCTATCTTTATTAAAAATGTCGGGAAGTTTCGGAAAGATTTGGAAAAAAACCGGGACAAAAACAGCCGTTTTTTGCGCTTTGTGACGCTTTTTGTTTCACTTTCTTCTGAATTTTTCTGAGGTACACTTTTAGCAAACATGTAATTCTGTTTGATCATTTTGAACAGAATATTTTTTGCTGGAAAAACAAAACAGAAGCGTGTATTTCTTTCATTTTACAGGGTGGTACGTATTTTTTCATGGAACACATACCTGGAGACGAAGGAACTTTCTTACGATGGCTGCAAATTGTATTGTCGCGAACAGGTATTTGGCCTTCCTTGTTTGGTGACTGTCGTTTGGACATCGATTTAATATCAGAAATAAAGAATAGCAATTTCAAAGATGTGACGTGGTCATCCGTATCTCTGGAGGGCTACGTCTCACAATCTATTCATTTATATCTTTCGAAACGACATGCTCTGGGAACAGCCGTTCGATGAAAAATCATTGATTCTACTATGTCGAAGGATCTGCAATCAAATTCAACCCTGCGGGACACGATGAAGAGATAAAAATACCTGAAAGAACTGAATAATTTTATACCATGTCAATGATTATTGTTTATTAGAATGATGAAAATAAAATTTTGAAGGAATTCATTGAAACTCAATGAAACTTCAACTAGCTCAAAAACTTTTATGCACATTCTTAGAATGTACCCAAATAATATTTGGTGCGGGAACATTGTTTACGAGTTTATTGCATGTAAAAAGATACCCACACAACACTCGTTGTCTAAAAGATATGTTCAGAAATAATTAAGAACAATGCAAGAAGTCTTATGCAACATGAATAGACATCTTTTAGAAGTCTTAAACTTTTCTTACTTCTAGAAGATATCTTCAAGAACGTCTTCAGAAACCTTTGAGAAGTTTCTGAAAGATATCTTTGTGAACATTCGAAAAGGTTTCTGAAAACGTTCTTGAAGATAACGTTTTAAAAGTAAGAACAGTTTAAGACTTCTAAAATATATCCATTCATGTTGCATGAAACTTCTTGCATTGTTCTTAATTGTTTTTGAAGATATCTTTTAGACAACAAGTGCTGTGTGGGTACTCTCTCAAATTTTAGAGTGAAATTTCACTCTTCGGACAGTCAGAAGTGAGCTTGTCGAAATTCCGAGTGAAATTCTCACTCTTTCAGAGTAGAGGTCTAAGGTTTGCGGTTAGAAACTCACAATCACTTCAATTTTACAGTGAATTTTCCACTCTAAAAGAGTGAGAGCTCACTCGAAGCGGACTGGCTCACTTCTGAGACTTAGTGGAGTGAAACGCGTGATTTTCCACTCTTCCAGATTTAGAGAGTACCAAATACGGGCGGTTTTCTACCAATACCCTAAAATTCATTTCTTCGAGCACTTCCCGAACAAAGAAACCTCAAGGGAACCCTCATAGGGACCCATGTATGATCCCACATAGGATCCAATATGGGTTCCCATACAGCACCACAGATCTCAGTAATGTCTCAATTACATTTTGATCTTTCACCTTCCTTACATTTCAGTATACTTTCACAGAAATATGTTATAAATCTGTCAATTGAAATGTTACCTATTTGCAATGTCTCAGATATATTACGAGACAAACATTACAATGTAATATTTCTGAAGAGACTTTGAAACCTCGGTGTGACATACAACAATGTCATAGAAATATTTCAATGTCTCAGATGTTAGATTTCTGCAATCTTAATGAAACCTTCGGTGCTGTGTGGGTTCCCATAGGAATTTCGGACAAGAATCTTTGAGAGGAATCCATCTGGAAACCTTTATGCGTTCCCACATGTGGGTTCTAAAAATCTTTAAGGGAATCTTCTAGATCATCTCAGATGGAATTCAGTCCCTAACAGCACATCCACCGATTTCTACGTCGCATCTCCGTGGACTCCACGTGGATAAATGGTGGACGTGGATAGAACGTGAATGAACGAAGATTCCACGTGGAGGCAACGTGGAGGCAACGTAGAAATGTCCGGTGCTGTACGGGGTATTATCTATCATCCCGTACAGCACGCGGACATTTCTCCGTCGCCTCCACGTCGCTTCTTCGTTCTTTCCACCTTGTATCCACGTCTCCCTTTCTTCCACCTCGCCTCCACGGAGATGCGACGTGGACATCGGTGGATGTGCTGTATGGAATGAAAATTTCAGATGAATTTTCTGGAAGTAACGTTTGTAGAGTATCTTAAGAAGGTATCCATCAAGTATCTAAAAATATTTCTCACATGGATTTTCTGAAAACTTTGTAAATGCTCTCTAAATCTGGAAGAGTGAAAAATCATGTGTTTCACTCTCGGGAGTGAGTCAGTCCGCTTCGAGTGGGATTTTTACTCGTTTTGAGTGAACTCTCACTCTTTTAGAGTGGAAAATTCACTCTAAAATTGGAGTGGCTGTGAGTTGCTAACCGCAAACTTTAGACTCCCACAGTTGTCTTGAATCCACACCCATTGTCTCATATATAACGGAAACAATATATTTGTCTAGTCCCAGGTACATTTGCTTTGAACCAAGAAAACATTGTTCCAGTTCAAGAGAAATTTAAAACCTAAATTTAAATTTAAATTGAAACGAAAAATACTAATCTCTGAATTTCTCGATGTTACGTTATTTATATAACTCAATTGCAAACAATCCACCTTATCAGTGATGCAAATATCACATGAATAATAATTTAGGAAGTTGCTCCTTTCTATTGAAAGTACAAATATATTTCACTCAAAAAGTTCGATGGCATAATGGAAACGAATCTTACTTCATTGATGTTCAATGGAAGCTTATTTTCAAAGATGTGGTACCTCGATAGAGCTTTTGCAAAACAATAATGACAGTTTTACTTATGTTTCCTTTACTATCGATTCATCATCATCATCATCATCATCATCATCACCACGACAATTATGACTCATTAAGCAAGTTTCAAAAAACTGTTTCCTTCAGAAATTCTTTCTGCACTGTTAGAAGAAGTTTCATAAACCTGTTATGAAACTTTTTACATAAAACAATCTATTAAATTTCATAACATGATATTAATTTTAATAATATAATTGCTAATCTTAAGAATATTTACCCACGCAGCACGCAGTTCTTGAAGATATCTAAAAGAATACTCAATTACGAGATCTTAAAGAACGTTCTTGAAGAGTTCTTGAAGATATTGTTGAAAAGTGTTGAAAAGACATCTTGTAAAAGATTTATAAAAGATGTCTTGATTCAAGACATCTCCAAGACGACAATGCAAGGGATCTTGAAGATATCTTTGGGAAGCGTTTGAGAGATATCTTCTTGGAAGACTTCAACAAGATATGTTTAAGAAGATAGATTTTCAGCAGAATGTGATAAATTTGTTCACAAATCGAAAGCTTGAGAAATCTATATACATACCAAGAGATTTTTAATTCTGCAAATAGTACGATTTTGTAACCTTTTAATACCCGCGCTGGAATCAACGAATCTCCAACACATAAATATTTTACAAATTACTGAACTTTTTCCGCTCAATTTCATGTACACCCTTCGATTAGGTCAACAAAAATTCTCATTTATATTTAATTATAAGTTATTTTTCAACAACGATGAGATAGAAATAATTTAAGAAGAATCTGTGGTATCCACGTTCAACTTATCTGACATTTGTTTATATAATAACAGTTTTGTCAAAATATCACTTTTACTCTGAAAATGTACACCACTGACACTATTTCACTATGTCATATTGACAATTAGCATCAAAATCAAACTGTCGTATAGCTCAAGTCACTAAAGCGTAAATACATCGTAAAATGCGCGGGTTCGATTCCCGCAACCTCAAGGTTTGAGAAAAAGTAAACTTCATAGGAGTGCGAGAGCGATGAAGACAAACAGGGGGAAGAAGGAGATTAAAGACTTTAGAATTTTTCTGTGAATAAATTCAAGCTTCTTTCAAGATATTTTAATGAATTTTTCAAGACATCTTTAAGAAATCTTGAAGAACTCTTTTAGATTTCTTGGTTTCTCCTTAAAGATATCTTTGAGAAGTCTTCCGAGAGATCTTCTAGAAATCAATTCATGTTGCATAAGGCATCTTTTCGAATACGAAAAGATATCTTTTAGAAAATTCTTCAAGACTTCTTGTACTTTTGAGAATTCTAAAAGATATCTTTGTGTCTGTTTGGGTATATATTCTTCTGAATTTTAATGAGATATTTTTAAATTTAATAATCAATTTCTTACGTTTCAGTAAAAAATTCTGAAATTTCATAACTTATATTGAATTTAAGAACTTTATTAAATTTAATATGGGAATATTAATTTTCACAAGAATTTTTCTAACAGTGTGGTTATTGGTATTAATTACTGATTATATGTTCAATCGATATAAAACAGTAAAGATAACCAGCATCTATTATATTAGTGATAGCCAACAATTTTGATGATAAGTGATACATTCAGTTATCATTACAAAAATAAAAGGTTTGTATAGAGTACACTTAATTCACATTTAGTTATGATTATCAAAAATAATTGGTTGGGTCCCTTTTTAACCATTTTTCTTAGGTATCGATGACTAATACTTTGTTTCAGTGCGTGGGTACGATACTGTGTCCAATGATCTTTAATATAAACATTTCTCTGTGTATATTGTGGCAGCAAAACATGTCGACTCCTCCAGCTTAATTTGTTCGCTATTGCCCTGGTGAAAATTTCCGCTCGTTGGAAGCGGAGATTGAAACAAATGAAGCGTAAAATGTTTCAATTTCCGCTTTTTCCGCGCTTGGATACTGTTTCGTTTTCTCTTCCACGTCGCTTTATACCCTTCTTACGCTCCCATTTTCACTAGGGTGTACGTAATACTGAAAATTTTGCCAGTTTCAGGTTAGCTGAAAAATTTCCTATTCTACATATAATACCCTGATTTGCTGCGTCAGCAAAGTTT
The DNA here is from genome assembly GCA_018340375.1 of Gonatopus flavifemur. Classification (NCBI taxonomy): domain Eukaryota; kingdom Metazoa; phylum Arthropoda; class Insecta; order Hymenoptera; family Dryinidae; genus Gonatopus; species Gonatopus flavifemur. The sequence continues at coordinate 63,284,970 of JAFFJZ010000002.1, forward strand.
TTTCTTCACCCTGCTGGAACGTGGAAAGAAATCGCTTACAAACGCATCGAAACATACGTTTTCATCCGGAAAATCCAACATGGGAAAGGAACGTATGGATACGTATCAAAATCGAATAAGTTTCCAACCGGCAATTTTCGCAGGATGTACAATTGAAAGAATATAAATTGTTCAACAACTATAATTCCGCGCTTTAAATCGTGGATCAAGGGTGATGAAATCCGTGACGCGCAGAAAGTGGACGCGAAACGTTTTGATACAGATTTGATTTTGATTTCAATGAATTTTTTGAAACATTTAATGCGAAGCGTAGGAACTAGCCCCGACAACACAGAAGTACAAACCCATATAGCACAAATGTCTCAGTAATATCTCCAGAATATTCTGACAATATTACAATGTCTCCAGAATATTCTGGAGATATTACTGAGACATTTGTGCTATGTGGGAAAGGAATTCTTGAAAATTCATAATGAATTTTCCGAACCCCACACGGAGAAAAATGAACTTGAAAATTTGAGCAATTATCATTATGTATTTGAGTTGAAAATACTATATTTGGATGCTAATGTTGAAACAGGATTGGTATTAATGAATAACTGTTGAATCGGGAAGAGAAGAATTAATTCATGTGCTGAATATATTTCGTAATACTGAATACATAACATTTAAAGATTTGGATAGTAAATTATCGAATTCGTGTAGGATGTGAAGATGAGCTCTTGTAGTACGAAAAGATAAACTGATGAAGGAAATTCGCAAACGTTGGAACAAAAATTACTAACCATAGATAGTAAAAATGAATACCGTTTATAAAATTACAGAATTCAAATTATCACATTCCAATACTGATGTTATATCAAAAATTGTCAGAACTGATTAAAAAGTTTCCTATAGTATGGCATGAATTTCAATAATATGTTTTTTATCAATAATTGACATTAGGATGAATAGAAAATAGTCATCAGTTCAATTTATTTCAACATTGCGGGCGTGATTTCGGTTTATCTTTAAGAATCCGTGTATACATTCGCTGGAATTGAGCCACAAAAGTAGATTACAAACCTGAAGAAAATGATTTCAAAACCACTCATAATTTACCTGTGAAGAACGGTTTTCAGTAGAGATAAATTGAAACTTCATTTTCATCTAATGTATTGATTTTTCGCAGATGAAGTGTAAGAATTCTTGAAGTTATTTTCTTCAGGAGTGTTATGTAGTTTTGTGACTCAATTGTAGCATATTTATACTTAGATTCTTGAAGATTAATCGAAGTTAAACTCGCAACGTTGAAATGGATTGACTTGATGATCGCCCATACAGAACCGCATTATTCAGTAATATGTCAGAAACGTCTCTGATGCTACAGCAGTCATGAAAACTTTTGTGGAAAGTATTTGAAAACTTTCTCAAATATTTCTTTGTTCACATTTATAAGAAAGATATTTATATTACATCACTGAAAAATCTGGTGCTGTATGGGTGCATTATTTACTTACTTCGATTCGATTCCATCTGATATCAATCATCAGTATAGGATATAGTTAAAATCAGATGAGAATAGAAAATCATCATCATCATCATGAAGTAATCAGTCTTACGACTGGTTTGATGAAACCCTCCACCCCTGTCTATTATCCGCCAAACGTTTAATTTCTACATATCTACTACATCCCTTGTCTTGTACGATTTGCTTCATATAACTTGCTCTAGGTCTACCTTTACCAGTTTTACCATTCATTTTCCCTTCCAATATTGTTTTCAATAAACTCTCATGCCGTAATGTGTGTCCTATAAGATTGCTTCTTCTTTTCACGATGTGTTTCAAAAGATTTCTTTCTTCATTTATCTGCTCGAGTACTTCTTCATTTTTGACTTTGTCTATCCATTTTATCCTGAGCATCCTCCTATAACACCACATTTCAAAAGCTTCAAGTCTTCGTTGATCAGTTTTCCCCATTGTCCAAGTTTCGCAACCATATAGTGCTGTGCTCCAAACGTAATTTTTCAAGAATTTCTTCCTTACTTCCAAGCTTATATTTTTTGAGCATAATAACTGTTTCTTTTGGTAAAAAGCCTGTTTCCCTTGTGCTATTCTTGCTCTTATATCTCTTTCGCTTTGGCCGTTTTCTGTAATTATGCTTCCTAGATATTTGAATTCTTTCCCCTGTTCAATTGTCTCGGTATCTATTTTGATTTTCGTTCTTCTAGCTGTTTTCGCTGCTGTACACATCATGAATTTTGTTTTGTCTTTATTTATATTCATACAATAGTTCTCCAATAATATTGTTCTCATAGTGTTGAGAATATTTTCCAACTCAGTACTACTCGTGGCAAGTATAGCTATGTCATCCGCGAATCTCAACATACTTATATTTTCTCCCTGAATCTGTAATTTCGATTGAATTTCCTCCTTCACTTCGTTCATTGCTTCTTCTATATATAAATTGAAAATCAGTGGCGATAATGAGCATCCTTGTCTCACCCCTCTTCTTATTTGTGCTTCCCCTTCCTGACCCTCTATGTCTATTATTGCAGTTTGATTCTTATATAATTCGTATATTATTCTTCTATCTTTATAATTTATTCCCACCTTCTTCAGGATCGCAAACATCTTCTCCCAGTCCACATTATCGAAAGCCTTTTGTATATCTACAAAACCTATGTACACAGATTTCTTCAGCGCTATTCTCTTCTCTATTACTGCCCTAAGTGCTAAAATCGCTTCTCGCGTCCCCCTATTTTTTCTAAAACCAAACTGATCTTCTGCCAATCTACTCTCTATTTTATTTTCCATCCTCCTGTATATAATTTTGGTCAGTATCTTCGAAGCATGTGAAGTTAAACTGATCGTTCTGTAGTTCTCGCATTTGTCTGCCCCTTGTTTTTTCGGGATAGCGACAATTTTATTCTTTTGGAAATCTTCCGGTACTTCGCCTTTTTCGTACATATCTCTAATCAATTCAAACAGTGCGTCACGAGTTCCTTCACTGGAGGCTTTTATAAGGTCCGCACTTATGCCATCTATGCCTGGCGCTTTATTATTTTTCAATTCTTTCAAAGCCTTGTCGAATTCTGATCTCAATATCGAATCTCCCAATTCTTCCTTATCTACATCCTCCTCCTTTTCTAAAAGTGCTATATCATCTTTTCCTCTATACAAGTCTTCTAAATGATTGATCCACTGTTCTATTTTCTCTTCCGTTTTTATCAATTGTCGTCCTAGATAGTTTCCAATCTTATTGCTTCTAGATTTCATTTGTCCGAAAAATCTTTTAATAATCCTATATGCTTCATCTATTTTTCCTAAATGCAATCTTATTTCTATTTCCTGACATTTCTCTTCTAACCACTGTTCTTTTGCTTTCCTTGATTCTCTTATTATTTTATTTCTCAATGATTTGTATCGTTGCTGGCCTTCTTGGCTATCATTATTCTTGTATTTTCTTCTTTCATTTATCAATTCTAAAATTTCTCCCGTTATCCATGGGTTTTTAGGTTCTACTCCATTATTCTTCAAAGTCTTATCCGCACATTCTCTTATATTCCCCTTCATCTTTGTCCATCTCCTCTCTATTCCCAAGTCTTTCTCTTTTTGATCTCCCAATTTTTCATCCAACATTTTCTCGAATGCCTCATGTGTTTGTTTTTGCTTGAGGTTCTTCAAATTCCATCTTTCCTGCATTTTCCTTTTCTTCTTCAGAGATTTGAATTTCAGAGAACATTTCATCATCAACATATTATGATCACTATCTACATCTGCACTAGGATAAGTTTTACAGTTTTTCACTTGGTTTCTAAATCTTTGTTTCACTAATATGTAATCGATTTGGTATCTTGCTGTATCTCCTGGCATTTTCCAAGTGTAGATTCTTCTTGGATGATTTTCAAATAAAGTGTTTGTGATAACCATCTTATGATTTTCACAAAATTCGACTAAACGTTGTCCTCTATCGTTCCTCCTCCCTAACGCAAAATCTCCTATTATGTTGTCCTCTTTTCCTTGTCCTACTACCGCATTCCAATCCCCCATCACTATCAAATTCTCTTCTCCCTTCACATATTCTATCACTTCTTCTATTTCTTCGTACGTTTTTTCAATATCTTCCTCCGAATATGCAGATGTGGGCATGTATACTTGGACTATGACTGTGTCTACCGGTTTTGTTCTGATTCTAACCATCATCACACGTTCATTATGTTGCAAATAATTTTCTATTCTATTTCCTACTCTTTCATGCATTACAATTCCTACACCTGCTTGACCTTTCTTTGATCCTGTATGAATTATTCTATAATCCCCACTCCAGAAATCGCCCTCTTGTGGCCATCTCATTTCGCTAATCCCCATTACGTCTATATTCAACCTATTCATTTCTAATTTCAAATTTTCTAATTTTCCCACTTGCCTCAGTGATCTAACATTCCACGCTCCGACTCGAAGAATGTTGTTTCTTTTCTCTATCCTATTCTTCGGTTTTCGTTCTTTGCTGATGAAGCTTCCTCGAGCAGCCTCCACCCGGAGATCCGAACGGGAGATTAGTTTACCTCCGGAATATTTTACCCGAAAGAGCGCCATCATGTGTTCATTAATTTGTTCGTTTGTTTTTGTTACATAATATTCCAGGTTATGAAAAGGTTTCATTTCCTCGGGAAGTATTGAAACATGTCAAGGAAGGTAGTTTCCCCTTGCTTTCCTTCCGTTTTTGCCGATGTTTCTGGCATCAGGATGATTTCGTTTCTCTCAGTTTGTATTCTTTCTCTTGAGTAGTTCATTCCACTCAAAAAAAAGATCCAACTCTGAGATACTTATCCTCCCCACCACGTGAAGGAAGCAGATACTACCAGGGATGGATAAAAAGGATATCAAGGACAGGTATCATGAATATCCCCCTGGAAGACCCGCAATCATCCACGGGGAGGGCAATCATCCACGGGGAGGAATAGAAAATCTGATGACCATTATCGCTATGACCATTCACTCTTTGGTATATGTAAAACACACGTAACAAATAATGATAATGATTTGAGACTAATTTATGGTTTATCTAAGTGTACGAGAATAGAAATAATACGAGCTCCGTGATGCCAGCCAAATAATTTCTGACAAATTATTCGAAAATGAATCAATGCAACAAAAATATCGTTCAGTACATCCTATCTTTATTCATAAAAAAAAACGCTGTACAGAACGATATTTCGAGTATATTCTTTTATTTCTGGATCATGTATCAAAAACGATTTGTCTAGCCTCACTGCATGGGTATTCTCTTCCAGCGGAACGAAATCCTGGTTGAAATGAACGCAAAGAAACTTTTTAGTTGGCTGAGATAAAATTTGTTTAGGATAAAAAAAAATTTAATTGTCTGCAAGAAAATCTTAATTTTTGTGAAGCAAATTTTATCCCATACAAATTATATTCCAGCAAACCAAAAAGTTCCTTCGCGTTCATCTCCATCAGATTTTTGTTGCACTATAAAACAGAAGTAAAATCCAGTTCAAATGATTTTTCTTCAAGATTCCCTACCCACAGCTTATACAAGTTATAGCCACCTTTTTGCTACATATTCTGAACCATTGCCGAGACGTGTTTTATAAGTAATGTAACAAGTGCGAATTTGTGGCCAAAATAAACATTCTAAATGACTTTGTGCTGCAAACACTTATGTTACTTGTGACCGCGCTGATCTACGCGCTTCCCTATTCGATCGACTGACCTATGAACAAAATCGAAACAGTGATGCCGAAAAGTGACTCATGCAACGGAATTATCCCCTCTACGGAGTCATCGTACAACACGCACCGTATAACTATATACATGACATATATAGTTATAGCGTGCATGTTAGTCACAAATTACTAAACGGTTTGGAGTATATGCGTACCATCTGAGAATTTTTGAAAATGATTGTTAAAAATTTCTTGAACACATGGAAAAATTTCCATTTCCAATCTTCCAGGGGGATATTCATGATACCTGTCCTTGATATCTTTTGACTGGTTCATCAAACCAGTCGTAAGACTGATCACTTCATGATGATGATGATGATTTTTAATAAATAGAAATTCCCACTCAAAGAAAAATAAAATGCCGGTTATGTTCGGTTTAGATTTATAAGATAAATATGACTATACGTATAGGATTATTTGTTTGAAAATTATTTATCCGCGATATACGTATTTGTATAATGAAATTCTTAAGTTCAACATTGACACTGTTTTATTCCAACTGAATTGCTAAATTAGGAAGATATGGAATGCAATTGAGAAAATTCAGTAAATAGACGCAGAAATTCTAATATGAAGGCCATAAAGTTCCATATCCAGTCGAAAAGTTTTACAAAGCTCATAGGAAAATTCAATTTCCCTTATTATGATTGACTTTCATTGGTAAATGTTTTTTATTAAAATTAATAACGAATACATTGAAATGAATAGAAGTATCTTTTTTCTATTGAACGGGATTGTATTTTTTTCCTACATATATGAATAATTTCTGAAAACAGTAGGTGTTATTTATTGAGCGTTCCAAGGATTTCATCATTTCAGTGCAGGAGAAATTATTATTCCATATAGTAAAATGTGTTTTTGATACATATCGCTAAGTCTTTTGACATTAAATGAAAAATTACTATCCTATCACCACAAAAGAAAGAACTGCATAAAGATAAATCGAACATGATAGCTTTTTTTGAAATGATTCATCACAATAAATAATAGCTCACAAAAATTACTAAACTGGATTGTATAAAATATATGGAGAAAGTATTTATTAATGAACAATATCATTCTTTGGGAGTTTATTTTAATTATTGATAATTTTCCAACCCTCGTTTTCTCCGTGCATTTGAAATCTTCATGCATTCTTTCTGACCTAGTGTGCTGTATGAGATCGTATTTTCTGCTAGAAAAAGTCAATTGGCACGGATCATACTGTCTGGGTGTCTTCCTGACTTCGATGAACATTTTTTTCACGCTTAATTAACACTATTTTCTCACCAGGAAAGCGATATATACGGGAAGGGGTAGACAAGTTCTGCTTGTACAGCTCTGCAAGTAGTGATGCACGATATTTGACGATATCAATATCCGACAATTTCCTCCCACTGGGAGCGGTACTACCCGTACAGCACCGGACATTTCTACGTTGCCTCCGCGTGGAATCTCCGTTCATCCACGTTCTATCCACGTCCACCATTTATCCACGTGGAGCCCACGGGGATGCGACGTGGAAGTCGGTGGATGTGCTGTTAGGGTATATATCTGGCCTAGAGGCGAAGAATTTCCAGATGCGGCCTTGTGTATAGGTTTCTATTCATTCATTTACAAGAGTTATTTACAATCAAACACAGAATGTCACTAAATTACCTTCCCTTACTCTACCGATTGTATATAAAATATCGATATCGTGAAGTATCATACATCACTACCTGCAAGGAATTCGTTACAGAATCTGCTGATCTTAAATTTCATATCCAAGTCGTATTATCATATGATAGTTTTTTCACCCGCATAGTACTCGGATAAACATATACATACAACTGTAACTACAGTAGACTCTCGATTTAAGCACCATCCGTGTCCTTATTCTACTTGGGATGCAATCTCATGTGAGAGAAAGACAAAGATGGTGCTTAAATCGAGAGTCTACTGTACTCTGGATAAACAATTGAATCTGATCTAGGTGCTATTCCCTGGAAAAACAAATTGATAGAAACCCTGTTACAAATAATCTATAAAATCTCATTGACGAATGGGAAATTTAATAGGTTCCAATGAAATTTAATGATATTCAATCAGAAATTTCACGATTCGTAACAGGATTTAATAGAATATTTCTATTAGGAACAGATAGGGACAGATTGACTTTTTATGCGGCATTGGCTCTTTCAATTGATTTATATCGTTTTTTTTTTTATCAGGATTCTACTTCACCAAGATCATTGAACTACATACATACTGGAATTCAGACTCCCTGAATATTCTAATTTAGTCTAATCAGTCACATACTATAGGAATAGGGATCTTCCTTCCTTCTATCTTTTCTCGGTAGGGATTTCTCACTTTTCTGATACATGAACACGAAGAATCCTTTTTCAAAAACAAGAATAGAATTCTTCAAGAACCCTTTCTCGAACTAATGAATTCATGAAGAGCTCTGGAGGAGCTCAAGGTTTATACTTTATTATAGATATTATACTTCCAGTAGCATTCTCAGAGAACTCGTTAATGTCCCAAACATTGAACTCCTACAGAGCTCGTTATGCATTCATTAGGTCGAAAAAAGTTCTTGAAGAATTCTATTCTGGTTTTTGAAAAAAACAATTTTTCGTGTGTTATCTGGGTAGTACACAAAAATCCCACATGACTTATGAAAAAAGAACTCTTCAAAAGTGCATTGAGAAAATAAAGAATTCTTGAAGAGTTTTGAAAAGAAGTGGTCGTTGAAAATGAAATTTGTTCCGAGGCCCCAAAAAAAACCTTTTGTATGATGAAAAAGTAGGGGAGAATTTTTTCTGCTTTTTAACTAATATAATACGTGCCTCAAGACAATTTGATAAAATGAAGTGGAATGATTTGAATTCATTTTTTGATAACCTAACTGCTAGAACTAACTGAATGGAATTCTTCAAGGACTCTTTTCAAACTAATGAATTCATAAAGAGCTCTGGAGGGGTTCAATGTTTGGGATATTAACGAGTTCTTTGAGAATGCTCAAAGTATTATGTTAGTTCTCTCAGGGAACTCGTTAATGTCCTAAACATTGAACTCTTCCAGACTTCTTTACGAATTCATCACTTCGAAAAGAGTTCTTGAAGAATTCTATTCTTGTTTTTGAAAAACAATTCTTCGTGTGTGATCTGGGTAACTACAGCAACTAAAATTCAATTCAAAACTGTTAGCATGGATGACAGTGTATTATAGTTATCTGAAATATGAATAAAACAATTTATTCGACGAGATTAACAAATTTAGGTATGGCAAATAACATTTATTTTCTTCAACTAAATAAGTGTTCATTCGGAATGACTAAATTTCCTAATTGTCTGATATTCAACTAAACGCTGTTTCTAGATCAATCCACATTGTATGGTTCATTATAATGTTCAGTCGATCTTATTGAATACTAGAATTGCTGATATAAAATTTCCCAACCTTCTCTTAAAAGTAGCGACTAACTTTGAACAAATTTCTTATGGATTTCCATCACCAATTCTAACTCTTCTCCTAAATTAACCGTCATTTTTTAAAATATTTATAAAGTGTTTTTTAGTAAGCATTATCAGATCCGAACATTCATTGGAAACTGATTGACATTATGACAGCTGCTTCTAAATCATTTGAAGATTGTATAAAAAGTGGTGAACAATTAATTTCAATTAAAAATCCGATGAGTGCCTTTTCATACATTCCTGGATATCTGAATTGTATCACTTTGAGGGACAGCATTCTGAAATGCGAGCGAAGCGAGCATATGTGGGTTACAATTTGTTCAGCAGAAGCGAAGCGAATTTTGAAGGAAGTCGGATTGCTTTGCTTCGCTCCAGTGTTCCGATATTCGTCGAGCTGGGAAATCGCAGCAGCTTGGTTACGTGACTACATTTCGCACTAACACATGTAAGCGAGCTGCGATTTCCCGGCTCGACGAATATCGGAACACTGGAGCGAAGCGAATCAGTCAGGGGGCGAAGCTCTCTGGTTTCATCATGAAACAGGTTTTTCTTGGGATGTTGGAAAAGACCATTTTTAAAAAAAAGATCATTTTTAACGACCATCCTAATATATATATATATGATTTTAGGGGATTTTAAATCACCCGGACATCCTCTCTGGGTAACCACTCCTGGGCCTCGCCTCGTTCACAGAGGGAAATATATACGAGGATAATAATTAACAGAATTTTGTGAGGATGATGATAAAATTTGAATTTTTTAAAACCGTGTGAAGAGGGATTATCATTTCTCATTTATAAAAAATCTTTATACAAAATATTCACCAAATCTTTCCGGTTTATAGCGAAATTGATTTCATATTATACAAAAATTAAAAATATTCTCTCCGTTGATGCTTATATATACATATATATATATACTACATACATACATTTATATAAAATAATGGAAAGAAGCTTTGATAATCATAACTTCTTCAATGATATCTTATTATCTGTTCCACATATATTCTTTCACGCCTTCAAGAATTTGATAACCAGTTTACAACATCTTTATCGAATTTATAAATTTTCAAAAGACATATAAAATATCATGTAATCAAAATTGCAACCCGCAATTGAGAAGTTAAAATAGTAGGTCTTTCTTGAACCTTATCACAATATATCGTATATAACTTATGATAAAACTTTATATTAAAATTTTATAAAAAATATAATTACTATTCTGAAGTCAAATTTATCTGAAAATGCAATTATTCTTCTCAAATGGTAATATAAATGTGATTAAAACTTTGTCAAACATATTTATCGAATAGCATTGCTATAAATTGAAATAATTCAATGAATTTTTGTACTGCTATCATTCAGCACGTGGGGTATAAAATTGATTTCATTGGATCCTGCGCTTCAAGATCTCTAACAAAATATTTAACATTAACATTACTTTCAAAATTTCGACTGAGAATATTCCTCTCAAACGATGGATTGAATATCAATTCGAATTATGGCCTCCATAATTCCTTGTCATGACAACTTTTTAAAGAAATATTGAAATTCGATGAAGAGTTCTTGCACTTCGACTGAACTAGAAACCCTGCAGAATTATTGGCCAAATATTGATAAGCGGCTAAGACGCTTTATTATTAACTGAATAAATATTCTTACCGCATCTATCGCACTAAACTGAATTGGAAGAAATTGATCTCTCCTCAATGGAATCCTAAAGGAAATTGATCAAAATAGTCAACAATCCACGCGGCACATCGGTTCAGAAAGAGTTCGGAATGAAATCATTTAAAATTATAAAAATTAATGCATTGAGAACTCTTTTCGAATTGTTGTGCTGGGTGTGGAAATTTTCAGTCACTAAATCTCATGTGTTTTGAAAAACTGGGGAACGTGAAATGTCCCAGGGAAATTTGAAGGTATTCGGATTCGTATATAGGATACAAAATTATCTAAGAAATGACTCTTAATTTGTGAACGACTCGTTCCTTGTTCAACAGACATGCACTTTTGCTAAGGACTTTTCATCGGAATAACAATTTCCAATAGTCAGCGCTTCTTTCAAATAATATACAAATTTTAATGAGATTTTTCATGTACGAAATAAAGCGTCGATTACCAAAATTCTATAATTTTTCAATCACTCCAATGAATCTACGCTCTAATGTAGTACAAAAACATTCAACATTGGTATCATGCGAAATTTATTATTAGTTAAAAATTATTCAACATTAATATGTCGTTATTAATGTTCATTTTAGAGTGTTTTAGAAAAATAAACTTACGAGTATCAAAACTCAACATTCTTATACATACGCTAAATTGAAAAGCATTCAATTATTCCACTGTTTGCACTTATTTCTAATGTCTGGATCATTTCCAAAAATCAATGGCGTCAATAGAAGAGGATACGGTCAAAGCAATTTTTTCAAATGTATTTACATTGTTTAATCGCATCATTTTAAATACGTAATAGCAAAAATAAGTTCATCATTCATTATACGAGATTGATATCGATCTTTTGTTATTATGAATTTCGTTGAAGTAAAGTTTAATTTTACGTGTACCAAGTGCGTTGAGTTTTAAGTGCATTATTTAAGTGCTCGGTAACTTGCATCGTTAGTTAGAAAAAAGATAAACACATTATTCCCTCAAGGTTTCCCTTTATTCCCTTAATTCCATTAAGGTCTGTACAGAGCGGAAATTGAAACTTTCAAAACAAAAATGCCCCCAGACAGAGGCATCCACCTTTATTCGCTCATATCCAACTTATAATTCTGCTAGGAAACACTCCTTTTCCACAGAATGAAAAGGAGAAGAAAAAACAGTGATTATAAATTCCGAAAAAATAGATTTCCTCGTTTTATGGAAATATGGAACTTCAATATGTTTTCCAAAATTTCTATCAACGGTCATTCAGTATCAATGTTATGACTAGTATTTTATCTTTTTATCTGCCCTCTTAGGCACGCATATAATGAAAAAGAAGTATAAAATGAAAGACGAACATCTGAACGCTTATTCTAAGTCTTCAAAATGAATGAATTGATTGAATATAATGTCATATTTATATTATGTACAAATTGATGTTCTTATATTTTCGTCGTGTACAACTTTATGCAAGATTTTTCATGTTTCGTTATCGTTATTACAGGGTAGCGAAACCGTAGATTTTCTTCTATTCTCATTGGTCATTCCAATTCTATCCAATATGAATACACGATTCACGAATTCCGTTGGAAATTCCCGGTAGCGGCTACCCTGCATCGGTTCTCATACTCAACAAAATCTTTCATTTCTTTGGAACGACATTTTTCGTCATATTCGACGGGGATGACACCGAAGACGTTTCTCCCGTATCCGAAGATTCCAAATAATTTAAACGTCTTCGTGTTCGATTACTTGGCTTATTAGAGGAAGACTTATTTCTATTGGATTTTTGTTTTTTAGAGCTCGAATCTATGGTTTTCCAACTCTTCTTACTTTTCACTTTTTCCCCATTGAGTTCCGCTGAATCGCAATTCTTTGCGTCATTCGTAGCTTTTGGAGAAATATCTAACGTTATGAAATCATGGGTATCGTTCCATGGAGTTTGAAAACAAAGAGATTTAAGATTCTCGTCAACATTTGTATCAATCTTTTTACTTTTGTTCTTAGATTTCTTTGCGAGAATGAGATCATTAATTCTAGATATTTCATTGTCCGTAGATTCGGAAACGAATGTAGATCCATTGATTAGTTTGGAAGTTAAACTCGTGAGATTCATTTCAGTTTCATTACCATTTTCTTGATCATTGATTTGCGAAGTTTTTGCATTTTCCACTTTTCTTTTAAGTTTTTTTCTTTCCAAATATCGTAATTGCACGCGGTTCATGAATTCTGTATACTCATCTCCCTCCAGAAACATTTTTGATAGGGATTCTTGAAGATTGACAACATTCTTCTTCGAATTTGTGTCATTGGATTGATTTATTTCCGAAGATTCTTCTTCGCGTTCCGCAGTATTTTGCGAAATCACATGTCGATCGAGTACCGAAGGAGCTGTTGAAATTCTGGTATCTGTAGAACTTCTGTCCTCGTTCAAAGATGGGATTCTTGACCAATCAGAATCATCGTCCCGCAATTTTGATTTGTTCGATTTATTTCGAAAATTGAGTTTACCTTTTTTACTTCTTCCTTTGCCATTTGATATATGTTTTGAAGGAACCTTTGTTTGAGTTTGTTTTATTCCATTCAATTTGAGAGGGGATTTGAACTTGAATAAGTTATTGGAAATTCTAGTGTCGGACGAATCATTTTCATTTTTCTCTATCCTAAATTCTACTCTATCAATCTCGTGAACATTATTTTTGTTTTGTAGATTTTTAATTTCTGAAACCCAATTTTTCACAACCACAACTGGAATTTTGTTTAATTCATTGTTACACGTTTCAGAATCAATGGACAATTTCATTTTTTTCGGTGATGGGCTACATTTTTTAGTATTATTATTCTGTTCATCAAACAAAACATCCCCGTTCGGTGACTGAATTCTCTCACAATTCGGCGCTGCTTGTCCTAAATCAACGTTACTTGAATTTTGTTTATCTTTCTTTAAATAACTATTCAATTCTTCCAGAGATATTCTTTTTAACGGAACTGTCAATTTTTTGAGTCTTACTGGAGTAGCTTTTATAAATTCACTCCATTTATATGATTCTTGATTCGAAGATATACCGCTTATATTCCTCTTGGTTATCACAAGTTGAGTATTTGGTATCACAGAACTTTCCACTGACGTTGAATTGTGATGATTCTGAACTCTGATCTCGGTCGAATTACTATGAATGCTAGAATAATGTGAAATATTTTGAGACGTCATATCATTTATCGATGACCCATCGCTTTTAAAAGGGCTTTTTATCAACAAATTTGTACTTTCTTCTTCGTAGATGAAAATAGTACTTTCATCGCTACTTATTACATCAGAATCAATCGCTTGAATTTCAGAACAATTGACTGAATCTTTGAAACCATGTTGATCTTCGTCCAATACCACATTTTTTATCAGTATCTTTTGTAGTAGAGTATGATTTTCTTTCCTATTTAAATCATATTTTATGGGTGTGGTGATATTCAATAATTCATCATTAGAATTGATACAATGATTATTCACACCGTTCGACGGGTTCTCATTATTCAACCTATGAATTGATGAATTATTTCTGGTATTAGGGATTGGAAGAATCTTTTTGTTAATTTTTTGAAGATCATTCGAAGGCGGAGGTTCTTTAGTGTTAGGAATGGTTAGCTCCGAAAAAAGATTATCTGACATTTGTATAACATTGTTATTCAATTTTTCATTTGGGGTGTTCTTATCTAATGGATCATCATTGGTCGAGGTTGTTCGTGTTTCCGGTTGACTCGCTGAAAAACGCGTTTGCCTCCTGGAAGATCTTTTTCTTCTGACAAAACAACGTTTTTTCTGTCCAGAGGGAATGAATGCTGGATGTAAATCTTCGTTCGATTTCAATTTGCATAATGTGTTTCGAATGGTATTTATTACAGGGGATACAACATCCACCGGAGAATCGGTATTAGTAAACAACTTTTTAAGATTGCTCGTTTGCGTTGAGTCTGATTTTTCTTTCCCTATTTTAAAAGAAACCTCGTCGCTGCTGGATCTGGCATTCGTTTGCCGTGGCTCAATGATTACTGTTTCGTCTAAGGTTTTATCAGTTGATTCCCGATGTACTGAATCAACCGGATTAGTAGATTTGTCAATGTCTCTCGTTTTTGATTCTCTGTACATCGTTTGTTGATTTGTGAAAATGATTTTGTTCTCACTGTCATTCCTCAATATAGAAAAAAGATGCCTATTAGACTTTCTCAAGTTCAACTTGTCGGCTCCTTGATCGCTCGCTTTGTCGATAATGAAATCAATTGATGTGCCATGATCTACTTTTTTAATTAGTTTCTTAGGTTCTTGTATCAATTTAGAAGACTTCACACCTTCCAATATTGCCACAGTTTCTGCTTTTTTCGTCACGTTATTGTTTGAAAGTATATAAGCAGCAGTATCGACTGAACTGCTGAAAGAAGAATACCTGTCGTTGGGTAAAGTTTTGAAGTTGTTGACATGTTTCTTGGGAGACACACTTTTCTTTGAATACAGGGAAATTGATGTTTCGCTCAAAGATGACCCACTGTCCGATAATGTATTTTCTTGGATGTTTTTACAATATGGCGCATTACCGGTATCTACCCAATATTGTATCTGAGCTCGAGGGGTTCGAACTTTATTTTCATGTTCTTTATTCTCCAATGTCAGATCACTGATCTTAAGCTGTGCCCCACTGAAACCCTAAACACAGAATTAAAAAAATCACTATAATTCAATCATGTTTGGACTTTATTTTAACCATAACATAACCTCATTCTAACCTTAAACATTAGTAGAATTCAATGTTAGAAGAATTGTATCAATTAACATACCAAATATAGAATATTTTGATATATTATACAATTCTTTATAACCCAAATATTCATGTATAAAACGATAGTAGCTAATAAGTTTGATACTTTGATTATGAATCCATAAGTGTACAATACCTTTTCGGTAAATTTTTCAAATAGGCCCTCCCACAAGAACTCCCGTTCCTCTGCTTTTGTTGATAATGAAAGCTCTAAGGTGAAATTTGAGTAATCTCCAGGCATTCTAGAATGAATAATAATTCACTTATAACTCAAAGAATAATATAAATTTGATCAATCAACATCATCTTCCAAATTACTAATGTACATAGTGTAGAGTATTGAAATAAATCGAAATGAAATGTTATAACAGTGAAAATTAGAACGTAAGAAAGTAATAAAAACGAAATTGATAACCTATCAATTACCATAAACATAAACAATTCTATATTTTCATTCCTCAAACGAGATTTTTATTGTATTGAATTTTGAGTCTTGTATTTACCTGAATTTTTCATCAACATTTTTATTTACAAAAAAAAAAACAAAAAACCAAAAATTGCCGACTTTCGGCATACAAATTTTTTCACAAAATCATTGAATTACAAATTTTTTCCTTCTCCGCTGATTTGATCGTTTGCAATCGTTGGCAATCATTTGCAATATTTGTATCGTTCGTAATTTTTTCTTTAGGATTTACTTTATGGACCATACACTGGGTGCATCTTTAAGCGGAGTAGCACATCAATGCTATTGGTCTTTTTGACGCTGACGTATCAGCAAAACTCCCGCGTAATTGGTCAACTATTCTCATAGCGACTGTAAAAAGTATTCTGTTGGTCATTTTGAGGTATCGCAAAAACATGTCCGCCGATAAAACAGTATATGTCTAACTTTCTCTAATCCCTCTAGTTGAACAGCGACAGAAGGTACTTTTATTACCGACGGAACGAGTTCCTACGGAATGTCTGATCGCAAAGCAAGAACCGTTTTCCCTTGTAGCCATTTCAGTTGCGCCAAGTTAATCGGTTAAGATTGGCCTGCTCCGATCTATTCCTCATGATGAAACGATGAAACATGATGAAAATAAAAACAAAACTCCATGTAATTTAAACGTTATTTATTGAAAGTTTTATAATTTATACTATACGATGACACGAATAATGAATTTCTTGAAAACTATTCGAAACAATTGGAAAAAGTCAGTTGTTGGAGCAGCTGCTTTATCCTTTGGAGTATCATATAGTGTAGAAAAATATGAGTAAGTCAATTTATTCATATAACCTCACCAAAATATTGTATATTGATTTCATATTTATTTATACATAAATTGTATTCACAGAAATCAATTGATGTAATCAACAAATGCTTCAATTTATTCTAAATCGTTCATTCTAGAACCATTAAATGGAAAAGTGCAAAAAAATGTAAACACATTGATTATTTATTATTTATTATTTGCATCAAAGAATATTTACATTCATCCATTCATTTTCTTTTAATTGTTCTTTGGGTATTGAATGAAGAAGATTGGAAAATTCATTTATCACTCACTATCGAATTATCAAATCTTGTATTTATAATTTATCGTTGTTTTGTAGTTCCAAAATTGAACGAGAACTTTATATAAATTCTTTCCATTCATTTATAAAGAATTCTACATGTATTTTTATATAGCTTTATCTAGAGCTAAAAGAAATTTACATTTACAGTATATCTCAAATCAATATAGATACAGTATTAACATTAACATAAATTTTGTATGGCTCTAGACCAGCCTTCTTATATGTCATATCATATAAATTCTTTTCATTTTCAGTACACATCAGTTAATGAGAGAGTACTGCGAGGAAGCAACAAAATATGGAGACGAACCTCTCCCTGTAAATTCTAGACCTCGTCAAATGGTTGTAATTTTGAATCCAGTTGCAAATAGAAGGTATTACCATTTTATCCTAAAAAAAACTTCCTAACCTTAATAAATAAAATTTTAATATCATATTCAAAAATTATAAAACATACTAAACATGCAGGATTTTTTGATACAAATAATGAATTTTCTCCATAGAAAAGCTAAATTATTGTTTGAAAAATATTGTGAACCACTGTTGCATTTGGCTGGAATTGCAATAACAGTCATTCAAACAGAATCAGAAGGTCAAGCACGGAATATTTTATCCAAACTAGATTCACCTACTGATGCTGTAATTGTGGCAGGTGGAGATGGTACGTTATCTGATGTTGTCACAGGATTAATGAGAAGATATCAACGTAATATCGGTCTTGTAAAGCAATGTCCTATCGGAATCTTGCCTTTGGGGCAGACAAATACGATTGCAAGTTCCTTATATCAGGGATATGAAAATTTAAAAGAGGTACGAGCACTCGCAGATGCCACTATGGCTATTGTAAAAGGAAGCACTAAATCGTTGGATACCGTGGAAGTGGAACCGCTAAACGTACGTATTTTGAATATGCAAGAACATTTATTGTTTACTTTTACTTATTAATCATATTACTATTGAAGCAAGATCCAGATAATATCATTAAACCCGTTTATGCGCTTGGAGCGATCGAATGGGGTGCGTGGAAAGATGCTTACGCACGTATCGATAAGTACTGGTACTACGGTTTCTTAAGAAAGTAAGTAATATTATCGTGCATGGTGATTCAGGTAAATATCTTGAGGACTATTGGAGATTTGAAAGCCTAATTCAAATATGAAGGGCAATGATGCTACATTTCTAAGGGTCATTTTTATGATAAAATCAAAAGAATACTTCATTTTTTAAGGAAAGAAGCAAACGTATCCTCGTCTGGAAAGTACTTGAAAAATATTGAAAATCAAATAATTTTGAGAATTTGAATATTGATTGGATTGATGTTTCTGAGATTCTGTAAAGAATATCAAGACAAATTTTAATATCTCTGATAGTTCTAAAAGTATTTACACGGATCCCTCAAAATGAATTATCCTGTAAATAATTAATTCCTTCTTGAACTCATTTTATTCATTTTTTATCTATTTTCCATAGGTATGCAACTTATATATTCAGTGGTTATAAAACAGATTTAAATTGGGAATGTAACGCAACATTGAGGTATACGGATCCTTGTAACGGGTGTTCCCATTGTTATAAAGAAAAACTATATTCTAATGCATCCACGGCGTCCAATAAAAGGTGGTGGCATGTATTTTTACCTAGGAAAAAGATTTATTCATCAGGTTACTATTTTCAACCTCTTGACACAAAATTCTTGAATTCTAATGGAGTGTCTAATGGAATTTTGACTCCAATTTCAGATAATGAAATCGATTACAGCAAAGTGATAAATGAAAATTGTGGGAATTTTCATGAAATACCTGTTTCGACTGCCGAATTATGCATCGAAACTGTAAATGCTAGTAATATTGAATCTGAAGCCAAGTCTTTGCTTGATGTGAAATTAGGTAATAATCAACGTTAATGCATCAGTAATCCATATCTATGATTTATCTAGTGATTTATCGAATGATTTTGAATGAATAATTCTTACACACCTAGCTCCAACAAATATTGATTATTCTAAATTCGTGACGGAAGGCTGGAAACGAGTGGAAGGAAATAAAACTTTGATAGACCAAGAAATATATGCCAAGGACATTGAATTGTACCCAAAAGCCGTGACTAAGGTTGTAATTGTGGCATAAAAATGTGGATGAATCGATTACATATTAAAATTATTTAAAATGATCAATCTATTAACCGTACTCGAATGGAAAATATTTCGCTGAAAAATTTCTTCACAACCATGAATAATCTCTGAAGCACATCGAATTTTCCCTGCAAAAATCTGACAGAAACAGAATTTCTGAAATTTTGATGGAAAATTTGATGAATTTTGGACATTCTGCACAGATTTTTTTCATGTTTTTCAGACAAACAAAAACGAAATTGCGCTCTAATAAAATTCGAACAAAACTCTAATAAGTTGTTAACATTTTTCTGATTATTGACAAATTTTGAAATCCTATAAATTAGATATTCATATGTTATATTCAAATATCATATATGAAAAAAGTATTGGAAAATTTGTTAATTTTTTTACAGCAATCAGAAGAATGTTAACAATTCATCAGAGCTTCGTCAAAATTCTTTCAGAGGGCCATCTAATTCCGATTTGTCTGCAAAAAAATAATGAAAAAACTCTGACAAAAGTCTGTATAGATTGCCCCAAATTTAGTAAATTTCAGAGATATTTGCAGAGAAAACGCGATGTTTTTCAGAGGTTATTATATCACATTCATGGTTGTCAAAACATTTTTCAGCAGAATATTTCCATACGGGTATTACATGTTTTTCATTTTGATATTTTATACTTGAGTGTTCAATAACAGTTTCTTCGTTTTGTTATCAACACGAGAGTACGTTTAGAAGATTGAGAAAAACACATTTGAGACATATAATTCATCTACATCATCTTGTTTTATTTCTCAAATAAATATTCATCGTTTTCTCATTTGAGTATAATTTTTACAGGACGGGAAAGAAACTATGTTTTATATTGATAATGAGGAATTTGAATTAACACCTATGAGGATTAAATTACTGCAAAAATCAATTAATATATTTTGTCCGGAATCTAAGAGGTAATATATGTTTATATCAGATAATAAAGAAAGTTTTATTAAGTAAATTGTGTTTACTTCATTCGGGTGACGAATTTTTACTTGGATGAAGTTTCATTTCACACTTGAATTGTTAAGAAGATCCATCACACGGAACATGTTTTTTTTTTTTATTTCGAGGTTTTGATCGTTGGAAACATTGTTATACTGTCAAGTACCACTGCTGAAGATATTTATAATAAAAATTTGAAAGTAACTCAAACTCAATGCAAACATGAATACTCCAAGTTGGTTATTCGCGAGGGATAAAGGATTTGATTTTTGTGTACGAAATTTTTAATGGGCGCATAAATTGTATTGGATTTTGTCACCACTTCAATTTGTAAGTCATAGGAAATTGTTGGAAAATTAATGGAATTGCGATTTCCAATTTATCGTTCATGCAAATTATTTAATAATAATTCACCATAATAAAACTTAATTCACATAGACGACCATTCAAAGATCACAGTTATGAGGTCATTACTGTATTGATTATCAATGAAGTGTCAGTGAATGCAAAATCAATGCCTTGAAAGAGTTATTAAATTATGAAACTTCTGAAAAAAGGTGATTCGGAAAGAATTGGTTCTTAGAAAACACAGAATAGAATTTTTTAAAAATATTGTATTTATAGAATTATTTGTAATAACATACGCAATACAAAATTTGTAATTTTTTCCTTTCTCTAAGTAACATAAGGTTTTCTTTTTTATAAAAATAATTTGTGGTCATGTATAAAAACACATTCATTCGTCATTATCAACAACTTTTACGACACACAGAAGCTAACATTTATTCGCTCGTTTTACACTACATTTTCAAGATTCATTCACATAAAACTCTGATATTTGATAGATTTCTATCCTTAAGATATATGAAATGTGTATGATTTTAATGAGACTCGATTATCATTTAGTCAGGAATGCTCTTCTTGCTAAGGAGATCAAGTCTTGAACTTTGTTTCATCTTTTGGAAATCTGCAAAAATGACATCCGGTATGATGTTTTTTTTTGTTTTTATCATTTCCTTAGATATTACAACAGTTCGAGATCAAAGCATTGTACGCAACTGAATAGGAAAAATTAATCATCTTACTTGGCAGTTATTATGCGAAAGATGATTTGGAAAATAAATTAAGACCAATATGAAACTTTTACTCTATCTCAAACATTTTCACCTTCAAAAAGCTCTCCGCTGTAACTGAAACACGAAATTCGTGACTCTGATGCCATATTTTTGATTCATCACTTTTAAAACTAAAAATAACAGATCAGTAAATTAAGAGAGAATATTTCTATGATTTTACTTCAGAACATGGTTAGAAACGATTCGTATTTGATAAAATACTTTCATCGATTAAAATGATATGAAAACATGTATAAGACACACTGCAAGATTTTTCCACCTTGCTTTGCGCAAAATGATACGAGTTCTCAGAGTTTTTCTCGTTAAAAAAAAGTCAATTGAATCGCATCGATAGATGAGATTTGATACAAACTTCGCAATGAGAAGTGACTATTCAAAGTCATCGAAATCTATGAAAAACCAAGTTTTTAATGAATTTTGATGGTTATTCACTGTTGCAAAGTTTGTATCAGACAATAGGATTCGACGGACGTTTTTTGTCAGGTTTTGGAAGAAAGAAGAAAATTAAAGCTAATAGGCTAATTTTCGTCTAATAAAAATAAGGAACATTTAGTTAAAATCAACCACGTTTGCCGCTCAACATTCAACTCAATATTGAATGCAAGAATTAAAATAATATGACCAGCGATCAGGAGGCGTGATGTAAAAACTATAACCCTATCACAATTGTTATTTCATTTCATGACGCGTTTGTAGAAGGAATACTGTTAGCGATATTCGAACATTGTTCTTTATTATCGTAATCTTTAGTGGAAACTTTGAAAAAGTCTAATAAAGAAAGAGCGGAGGTTTTTGTTTTCATTTTCTGAGGTTCGGTCGATCGTGATCTACTGTTCCTACGAGCAGGAGTCGATTTTGGACTGTACGATCTTTCCCCTTTTTTCTGATCGTACCTTTCTTTCCTCATTTTCGTCAACCAATCGATATTCTCTTTACATTTCTGCGGAGAAATTTGTAAAAGGTGTGGAGCGGTTCCATCGATTACAAAATTTGGGAGATTCAAAGTAGGTGAAAAAGTTATAGGATTATTTCGATTATCCGAAGAGCTGGTACTAGGCTCGTCGGATTCGTATCCTCCGTTGAACGTCGAAGTTGTAGTATCGTTACTCGATGGACTGAACAATCTTCGGGCCCCACGATTTTCCAAATGTGCCCTTTTTGCGATCAATTCAAAGTTCTCGTGTATGGGGGATAATATAGATTTGAATTTTCCATCGGACCACGAGCCTCTATTCATTTGAGTGTAATTTCTTTTCAAAGAACCGCTGTGCGATTGATTGCACGTATCGTGAAAATTTTCTCCACTCGGTCCAGGAGTTGTGCCTGTGCAAAACAAATTATTCTCAATGAAAACTTTATTCGCAAATATCTCATTTGATACTTATAATAAATCCGTTCACTGACCTGGCGTACTGTCGGATTGCGGTGTACGTTCTTGGGAAGAAATTCTACGCCGTGAAACGGTCGGCGTTGTTTCCAGTCTTGAATTGTCCGCGGAAATTTGACATGAAGCAATCTCCGCCTGTCCTCTAACTTCTATTTCATCGTTATCTTCTTTATGCTCTAATCCTACTCTCCATATCCTATGGCACGAGTCGTCGGAACATGTAACAATCTAAACGGATTTAAATATTAAAACAAATGATTCAAATTTTGAAATTTAATGATTGAAATTAAATCAAGTGCCTTAGTTTCTCCAACGCTACACCATGCTATACAAGTAACTTCTTCCGTATGACCAGAAAGTTTAACTAAAGGACTTCCAGATCTACTTGTATGCCAAATATAAGCAAGTTCGTCGCTGGAGCCGCTTGCGAGGTAACGACCATCTGGACTTAAACAAGTCTTCACGTAGTACGTCGAGTTTTGATGACCATAAAATTCTGCAACTATTGTACATCTTTCATATTAAAAGTTTCCAGTTGTTTCTGAATGTTTACACAAACAAAAGTACTTACTGGGTTTGGAATTGTACGACGATATATTGTAAGCATAAATTATATTATCCATACAATTGGCGTATAACGTGACTTGTGCTGGACAAACTAATATAGACGAAAACCCGTTCCTCGTACTATTTCCGGCATAATTTAATACGTGCTTCGCGATCGGATCTTTTTTATGAACAGTGTAATTTTTACGCAAATCCCATACTTTGATTAATCTGAAATTCAACAGTTTATATATTGATTTATTTATTGACAAAAGAACGGGCAGAGCCCAATATACTTTACAAAAAGATGTGGAAAAAACACATCTCACAAATTCAAATAACAAAGATAATATTCATAATGAAAATAAAACATGATAACAAAGCATACGTAGAATTGCAAAACACTACTGTGACGTAAAAGTAAAAACTCGAAATAAAGTATGGGCAGTATAAATGGAAAATAGATATTGTCATAAAGAGAGGAGAAGAAGAAAGAATGGTTCATGTGATTCGTGTCTCAATCAAGCAGAATTGACTGGATAGAGAATAAGGAACTCGTTGGTTGGCTGAGTAAAGAAGTCAATGAAAGAATAGAACCTCGATTCAATCCCAATCTTGCATAGTCTAGCCAATGGGCAATTTTCGACTAAAAGCTACTTTGAAACATCGAAATTTGAAATAGATAATTACGTCACATTATGATATATGTATATAATCGTTCATTTGATATTCAAAAGTTATTTCAACTCACCCATCCCCAGCAGCACAAGAAAGTAACGTAAAATCATCTTGAAAAGCTAAACCGGTTATACTCTGTGCTCTTGGGGTATGATTAATCATTCTACGTTGTTTTGTCCCTGTAGAAGATACTATACTATGAGCACTGTAAATGCAGTTATCTGGTTTGGGTTGATCGTTGTGACTAGCTCTAATATCCCAAACCATAATAGCACCATCCCTCGCACCTGTTGCAAAAACAGCTGGAAACAAAACACAAAATCAAATAATTCATTTTGATTTGAGATTATAATGAGTGCTCGTTCGTACAAACCTTTATCTTCGTATCGAAACACGGCAGTCTTTACGCTTCTGGTATGAGCATGGAAACATTCAATTTGAGTAATCTCAGGTCGACCGATATCCCACAATCGAGCAGTATGATCTCCAGACGCCGTAACCAACTTTAACTCTCCCGGCATCCAAGCAATGTCAAAAATTGCATTACAATGGGCCTAAAATCGCAATCGCTGTTACAAAATTATCACAATGATTGTAGATTAAATAACAGAATCGTTTGTATATGTATTACTTGAGTTCCTTCCAACTGTGCATTGGATGGTCCTTTTTTACATGTATCTTGCAATGCGATTTTTCCATCTTCGTTCGCCAGAGCAAGTACATGTTGATAATTTTCAGCAGTACTGAATCGACAGGCAAATACTGGTGGTTCTGGATTGAAATCTGGTGCATTCTCGCTTGGAGTTATCCCACGATACACATCATCGTGATAACACTTCAATCGATATAAGGCTATATCATAATCACGTATTTGTCCTAGACGATAAATACAAATAAGCAGTTTGTAAATAATATACTCTACATATAACGAGAGTGTTATGAATGTTTTCATTTTTTGACGACAATGGATAGAAATAATGAAAACAAGTAATATAACAATTGAATTATCTATACCTTCGTATTGGGATTAACTAGAATATATATGATTTAATAGTTATTTACCGAATCCTTCTTGCCGTTTCGCGATGGATTGTACTATATTCATTATGAGGGTACATTAATAATCCGCTTCCGTGTCTAATCACCGCAATTGTTTGTATAAAAAAACAATATACGCGGGAAAAGTCATCAAGTTTGTCGCACAACTTACATACATTGAGCTCAATACATATACTGGCATAAGCGCGGCAATGCAATCGCGTGTCTAGAGAGAAGGTGCGATTAAATGTATACGTGTTTTCGTCTATTCCATTAAAATGGCGAGAGAGAGAGAGAGAGAGAGAATTCATTGGGTGTGTTTTTAAGTTTCTCTAAATAGATAGCGTGGTCTTTGTCTAATATCTTCCTCTCTGGACACGCGGGTTGCATGATTGCATTGCCGTGCTCACTGCAGTATGTATTCAATTCAACCCAAATGGCACAAGAATTCTCAAAAAGTTCTCGAAGGATACATTATATTCATTATAAGCTCTTTTACAACTCTTGTGCTATCTGAGTTTTAATTTCATTGGGCCACTTTTGAATA
This sequence comes from Gonatopus flavifemur, assembly GCA_018340375.1. Taxonomy (NCBI): domain Eukaryota; kingdom Metazoa; phylum Arthropoda; class Insecta; order Hymenoptera; family Dryinidae; genus Gonatopus; species Gonatopus flavifemur. The sequence goes on from JAFFJZ010000002.1 coordinate 63,310,594, forward strand.
GTTTTGAATAAATGATTTGGTTCGTACCGCGGCGCTAGAAATCGTTTTTTCTCATACATTACAATCGGATCTGAAAGAATGAATGAAGAATTTATTTGGAGCTTGAAGAATTGAATGTAAATTCTCAAAAGAGTGTTTTTTTTTCAACTTCTTTGCCGTGTTGGGTCAATTCTTTTTGCGGCAGGTTTCAAAAAGTAGAATAAATTCACGTGCTACGCCTGCGCATTATCAGAACCAATGAAATTCATCCCTGATCCCGAAAATGGTAGTGTAAAGGCCGAAGCACGAGGGCGGTCGTAGTGGAATTCGTGCGTTGATTACGTCTCAGTCGTAAGACCCTACGACTGCCTACGATCAAGTCTGCGCCACAGCCTTAACAGTGCGTAAAAAGTTTCTTGGATAGATTATTATTTGTTCATGCGTAAGCTGAAAATAATGACAAATAGAATTTTTCAAAATGTTCGTCACAACAATCTCATCTCTTTGAAAAAGCAATTCCGACATATGTGGATTGTTTAACTTACTCATCGGTTTGAAACGAAGAAACTACAACGGGTACAGTAAAAGAATGTAGTACTGCACAGTTGCATCAGTGGTATTTATCATCAGTTTTCAAAACGAATAATCTTATTATTTCTTCAATAGATATATCTTTATCAAAGGTTTGATTTTGTTTTTAGTGTATTCTAGTTCAAAAGCATATGGAGTGAGAATCAAATGATGAAAAACTTGTAAATATAAGTTAACCTCTATCAAGGTGTAATTGATTTCTGAAAAAGACGCAACAAGAATAATGTATAAAAGTAAATATTATTATCATGAAAATGAAAAGATAAGTTTAGTATAAATATTCAACGTGGTGATGCGATGGATAAGCTTGTATGAAAAAGAAAAAAACTATAATTTTTCATCCAAATTGAATAATTTTTTTCTTCCAAAATTTATTCATAAGAATTGTGTTATTTCCTCATTTTTTCAATTTTATAAACATGTTGATTTTTGAATTTGAATCACGTGTCAATATCATTGATTATTCTAGAGGTAGTTTATGAATAAATAATACAACAAAACATCATCTTTTAGAATCAGAAGAGAATCAGTAGTATATCAAATTTAAGCTCCAATTTGAAAATATCAAGAAACGTGCGGATTATCATTTTATGAACATGTCAATAAAAATAAGCCGGATTTTAAAACGTAAATAATAACAACATTCTTTACAACTTCAAATTATATATGTAGAAATTCGAGTGTTTTAAAAACATCATACTCGGCACATAAATTTTCTATAAAAATTCAAATTTCATCTCGAGTAAATACTAATAGTAAAAATATATATTACTCTTCCTTAGATTTTCCCAACTTCAAGATACAACTTGTCCAATTTTCTATTTTTATAATAAAAGTCGTGTGTTGAAAGGATTTAATTAATTCTAAATGATTTTTAAGAAAACTTTATGATACATTCAATAGGAGCATTCTTATTACAGCAAATGTTGCGTCAAATGAAATTCTTACAATATATTATGTGTCAACGTGCGATCTCAACCGTGCAAAGTTGAGGAACTGTCCTTCGAATTCAATAAATTTTGTGTTAATACAAAGAGGCTTCCTCGAGTTATGAAAAAAATTATCTTCAACGAGAAAAAACATCTGAATAATTCTGTATCAAACAACAATAAATATTTGTAAAGTATTTGATATGTTTGGAATGAAATCTTGATAATATGATTCGAACTTCTCAATTTATCAACATTTCTCTAATGTCATTTTTTAATCAAAATTCCAAATACCTATTTGAACCTACTCGAACATTAAAATTCATATCTCTATTCGTGTTACTTTTTTTTAAAAAAACTATTACATTCATGTTTTATAAAGTGATGAATATAATTTAATGAAAAATGATCATTAGTTTTATAATTTCATCATTTCATTTTTATTCCTCCAGTTATGTACACACATTTGCTGATTTGATCTTTTTCTTGAAGTACAAATGGCAGAAAATACACCAACAACTCCAACAGAGGATACAGCAGAGACAAATCCAACAACTGATTCCGATATGTTACCAAGAGTCAATGGCGATAGCAGGCAATCACCCGGGGTGGTGATAACTCATACTAGTACACCTCAATCATCGCCTAGTGTTAATACACGGGGTATGAATTTGACTGTCAGAACTGCAGAACGATCTAGAATGTTTGCAGATCATATCTCTTCCGCTATAGAGGAAATAACACCATTGTTAGAACAAGCGAGAACGGTAAGAATTCATCCTGTATTTTCTGCGTTGAAATAAAATCTATGGATAAAGGCTTTGATCGAATATTATAAACCATTTTCAGAAAGTAGATAACCAGAGATATTAGAATCATGAGAGAAAAAATAATGAAATAGTGGGCAACTTTTGCACACTTTGCTTCTGTTTGAATGAAGAATACATTAACGTACATCATTTCTTCTCATTAGGTTGTATATATACTTGAATGCAGACTGAATATTCTATAGTTTGGTCTCATAGGGATCTTCTTTTCTTCTCATACATAGTCATCAAATATCTCTTTCTCTGATCACAAATTTCTAGGATGTCTGCATTTCAATATGTACAGAGTTCACTGATTTCTCAAACTCATATGAAAGCAATAGAATTTAAAAAAATGAAAGCATTATCAATTTATTTTATTCGCCTGGTTAATGTGTTATTCAACGAATTTGATGATTTTATATAAATGATGAGAGATTACAAGAATTCCGTTATAATTTATTCGAAACCAAATATTGAAAGAAATCAAATCTATGAAATAGTTTATATTTCAATTTTTAACTGATAAAACATGAATAATATGTTGTTCAACACTGGGAGAGAGTAAGAAATTTTCGAGAATGTAAAATTTATTTTCCTGAGCTGAAAGCGAGAGACAGTTGGAAATTTTTCATTTCCCTTCAAGGTGAATATATTATTCTTTTTCAAACCTGTACGGAAAGCGTTTTTTTCTCTTTTCCAGACCTCTTTTGAGGGGAGGAAGTGCTCAATTTTAGACGAACGTACAAGGACGGGATGTTGCTGAAGTTTGAATTGTTGATTGGAACGAATTTGTAATCGAATAACGAAATACTCAAGATTTAGGATACACACATACGAAAATTTACGTCTACGTTCGTCTTTACGAAACTTGTGTAATTAGACCATTAAGGAAATACCAATACCGTGGTACGAGTCAAATCATTTATGCTGAACTATTCAAAAGTGTATCTATATTATAGATTCGTTAAAGAATTGCTGTACAGAGCATTATTTTCATTTCATCAAAGCGTTGTTGAATAGTTGGGAATGAAGGATTTGTCTAATGTCAGGTCCGCTAGTATTTCCTTAAAGAAATACCTTGTATCTCGCAGTACAATCTTTAAACGATGTTTCCAATTCCGAGGAGTTAATTCGACAAGATAAAGATCGCAGATTCATCATATTTAATGATTCCAACTTCAGGAATATGAAGATTGAATAAAAATACGTACTTCCCTCCCGCTCTCAACTAGTGTGCGGAAAATGAGTATTTTCCTCCCATTCTACCACATTAGTCTGAATTCGACACTTTCTCCCTCCAAAATAGGACTGAAAACAGACGCTTTCCGTGCAGGCGGGACAAAAATATTATTCCGCGCTGTGAAGTCTTCTCTTCATAGAATATTTTTCGTAAAAATTATATTATTTGTAATATAATTTCCCTTTACCTATGTTGTTGCAATAAATTCTTTAAACAGTGTTTACAATTTTTATTAGCAAATAACGAACACGATTAGAAAATGCAATTTAACACTCATTATTTCCCTCAACAGCCTAGATTCTCCATACGATCCTGGTTGAACACTCAAAGACAAAGCCAAGCACCCAGTACACCCACATCTCCGTCAGATAGCTTTGTGATAGACCTGGAGGATCAACCTTCTTCGAGTAGTTCTCACGATCATCACAACCACACAACGACAACAGATAATTTGTTGAACAACATCCGTGAAGTCGCTAACGAAGCCAACCAGAATAATAACAATAATAATAATGCTGAAGAAGCTTCCGTCGACACTCTCAATATAAGTCGAGAAACGCGAATCTTGCTCAACGTATTCCAGAAATATGTTCCTTACGTTCTGATTCTCCTCGCCAAATGTATTTATGATCATAGAACTGGAATATCAAGTTTTGTGGTGTTAGTGATAACATTTATTCACGCGAATAACGATTTAAGGAGAAACATTGCCAAGCAACAAAATAGGAGCTGGACTTCGCTAGCAGTTATCTTGAGTTATGTGATTGGGTGTATAATATTTATTAACTTAATGGTGGATACTCATATATTCACCCCATATACCCAGCCGATTACAATGGGAGAACTTTTATGGTCAGTCGCAGTATCGGACTTTATTTTAAAGTTGGTAACTATTATTTTCAAAGTGATTCTCACTTGTTTACCAGCCAGTGTATTGCCGTTTCAAAGAAGGGTGAGTTTGTTGATGTTTTTGATTAAATAGTCAAAATATGCATTTATTGTACAAATAAGTTCACTAAAGTAGCTAAAAATTATTTGAGCATTCGATACTTTGTTTCTAAAAAACTTATCAGTTATAAAGAATTTATAGAAACGATTTATAGTAATTTCAATACCTTATTCAGTCATTTTTCTTATCAAGAAGGTACTAGAAAGTGGGTAAATAAACTGAAAACTTGAAAATAACTAGCATATCGTTATAGATTCTTTCTCTAATGCAGACTCGGAATATCAATATGTAAATCCCCACAAATATATTTTAAATTCCTCACAAGAAAAAATATTTAAGAAAAATGTTATCATACTATTTTGGTTACAGAAACGGTATTTAATTTGAACACAATAATATTTCAGGGCAAATATTATCTCATGGTGGAAGCCACTTCACAATTGGTCAGAAGTATTGCTCCGATACAACCGTGGTTATACTATTTATTTGAAGTATATCAAGGACCTGAAAAAATCCTAGGTATATTTTTATCAGCGGCATATACAGTTGGCAAAGGAGGTGATTTATTAGCATGTGCAAAATTCTTCCGATCTGCAGCAGTGAAGATGATGCAAGATATGGTATGCTTTTTTGTTATACAAAAAATAAATAAGTTCAATATTTCGTTTCATCTGGCTTTATAGAATCTCGTTAAGTTACAAATTGTTCATATCGCACTAAAGCGAAGCTTCGATTGTTAACACTTGTATTCACTTCATTGAAATAATCTAGTGCATTCGATGATAAAGAGAACAATGTTGAATCAAAATCAGCAAAAATCTGACTTCCAAAATTAAAATAATGCCAAAAGATGCAAATATGGAAATCTAAATGAAAAACACGAGATGATACGAAGAATTCAAAGCAACATAATTATTGCAAAATTTATTTATTGTCATCTTCTGATGCCATTGTATTTTAAAGAGGTAAAAAAATATGTGGGTCAAGATAAAAATACTTCAAATATGAATCTTAAATCGGAGGGGGCTAAAACTGGTGCTGAAACCCTAGCCATTTATTCAATACCATTGATTTATATTCAATTCTTCATTCGTTGAGTCGATTGAATACATTTGAGGCATCCGTATGGAAATATTTTGCTGAAAAATTTCTGCAAAACCATGAAAAATCCATAAAACAGAATTGTCAATTGGATAATTGATAAAAAACACAATCAACGATGAAAATTTTATCTTTAATTGAAATTTGTTTTAATTAACAATTGAATTCAATTCATAATGGAAATTTTCTTCAATTGACAATTAAAATTTCATTCTCAATTGATATCTTTCTCAGTTAACAATTGAATTTAGTTCTCGATTGGAAGTCTTTTCAATTCTGATTGTTCTTATGTTTTTTCGGTTTTTTCTCAATCAACAAATATAGAAGAACAAAAAAATCAATCAATCGTTGCTTCATTTTGAATCAATTTAATTTATTTGTTAATTGAAATGAATTGAGAATGAAATTTTAATTATTGATTGATACAAATTTCGATTAAAAATTAAATTTCAGTTGTTAATTGAACGTCAATTCAATTGAGTTTTCATTGAATTACTTCCACAACCCTGCTCTGAAAAACATCGCATTTTTTCTACAAAAAATTTCAAAAACTCTGAGAATCTATGAAATCTTGATGGAGAATCTGATAAATTGTCACATATTTATATAAAGTCTTAATTACTCCGTTGTTAACATTTGCTTCTTCGATTTGGTTGCCTGTTACTTCAGACGGTATACGAACGTTTAAATTGATACAGTATCAATTTATGAGATATACCACGTACACATTGGAAATCCCATGTCCATTTTAGATTAAAATAATTATGGTGAAATATCTCATGAATTGACTCTGTACACGTTATACTCGTTACATACTTATAAAGATCTGTTGTTTGTCTTCAGTATCCTGTATGGAATTATAAGATGCACGGAGTTGAGATAGATTTCGTGTTAGAGATGTATCATATGTTCTAAGGAATTTTAAAGTGATCGAGGAACAAGTATCTCGTGCTAAGTATAACTTCAATTCGGTAGTAGTTATATTAGGTTAAGAAGAGATTGGAATTTATTGCCAGATTTTTATATAAAAAGACAAAATGAAATGGTGCAGTTCAAAAAGGTACATATTTGAAAGCCAGCCCATATTTGGAGACTGTACGATCGAATTGTAGTTTATTTCAGTAATTGTTGTAAGTAAACGTTGTAACTGTGTTACATTTTGTTTTCTTTTGATTGTTCTACTACTTTTTTCATATTCATTGTTTTAAGCATTTATAGGCATAGATGCCAGTTTGTTATAATTCTTCTTTTTGGATACTTTGTTACCTGTTGGAAAGTTATAAAATAAATAAATGAATAAATAAATTTGGAAAAATCTGTAGTTTTTTCAATTTTATTTTCAAACAAATAGAAACGAAATCGCGTCTTGGCAAAATTTCTACGAAATTCTAATAAATTTCCAACAGTTTCCTGACTTGAAACAAAATTTTCTCATATGCGATATTTAACCGTCAGTTACTCCACGGGGGTCTAAAGGGAACAAGAGGTTTTAGAAAATCTGATGTTTTGTTTATAGGGGTGAAGAGGGACGATTCGAAACCGAAACATGGATGAAGCTCCGTTTAGTTGATTGCAACGTACAACGAGAGATTAACAAAAACATGCAAAAATACGTGGAGTAACTGTGGGTTGAATAATGTATTTATAGAATTTCAATATTTTTCAATTCTTACAAAAATGTTGAAAGTTCATCAGAGTTTCGTCAAAATTTTCTCAGAGCGTAATTTTATTCCTATTTGGCTGAAAAAAAAATGAGAGAACTCTTAGAAACTCTACAAAAAAAGGTTGTACAGAATGTTACGAATTCATTCGATTTTCTATTAAAATTTTATAAATTCTTTGTTCATCAGAGTTTTTCAGATGTTTGTAGAGAAAATGCAATGTTTTTCAGAGATTATTCATTGTTTTGCAGAAATATTCAGAGAATATTAAAGCAAATTCAATTTTGAGATATGATTTATGTTTCAGTGTTAAATATGATGATAGAACAGATATCATTGTTCACCGATATTGAACTGTATGCATTTTCTTTGTTCCAGAACTTAGGAGTATCTCCATCTAAAGAACAACTGATCGCATCCGGTGGAATATGTACCATTTGTCACGAGGAATATTCAATGCCAGTCAGATTGCATTGCAAACACATTTTTTGTGAAACGTGTGTATCAACTTGGTTAGATAGAGAACGCTCTTGTCCATTGTGTCGTGCATCAATTACAGATGATCCGGTATATCGAGATGGACATACAACATATTTTATTCAGTTATATTGATTGAAAATCAGAAGTCTTATTTGTAGATACGTTGTTCATCTTTAAAAAGAAAATATTATTTCATATTCTCTTTGGCTATGCTCTTATATTTCGTTTTGATGACGAATCAATAATTCCACCTATCATCTTTATTTATTTATAGACAATGTATTATAGCTTTTTCAATCATAATTTTGGATCAATACACTTTTAAGATCATCTTTATGAGTGAAAAATACTTGTTACTCATTGTAATATATTAATATATGTGCATATATGTATGTATAAATATATACATATATACATGAATAAGAAAGTCTTATATTTTTAAAAGAGATAACTTGGTAATTTGAATATAGTATAATAAAGAATCATTAGCCAATAATGTATATATATATATGCGTAAAGTATTCTTGGTTTAACAATTGAATGATAAGGCGTAGATATGCAAGTTTTAAATCTTTTTTTTTCTCAATTTAGACACAATGTGAGGTATCATGTCCGAAGTTTGTACATTAATAAATGTAAATTATATGATAACAATTGATCATGATAAAATTACTTTTTTTTTTCTTCACATAACACATTAAACTCTACATTTCATTGCTCATTATTTTGTCAATATTTATAATACTACTTAATGAAGATGATGATAAAATGATGACATACAGTTTTTTCATGAACAATAGATTGAACACATCAATGATTTGATGCTTGACATTGCGGATTTATAATAATAAAAACGAAAACTGTGAATATGCATTATCACAAGAGTTTTTCTTCCTAATATTCATAATTATATTATGGTTAAGATATTGACATGAACAATAAAATTATTTGTTACGCAAAAGGTGTAACTTTATTATTGTAGTATGAAAATAGTTCATGTTACATTTTTGTCTTTAAATGTGCCTGAAAGAATTCTCCATCCCCTTTGGTTGCTTGTTTATTGATTTCCTTGTGGCGTTCCCTACTTACTATTTCTTCTAATACTTCACCATCTCCTTTTATTAACCTGAAAGATATAAGAAAACAATAATGAAAACTATAGATATTTCTCACAACAGGGACATATTTACATATTACAGTCACAGGGTTGACTGCTGTAAATACTATTTTTGGTACTTTTTCTAGGGACAAAAAAAATTGTCCAACAGTCAATGGTTTTATCGTTACCGGTAATAATTTTATTATAATCTCTGTAGTAAAATTTTTGAATTATCAAGTCATTTTAATTAAAAATGGTATATTCTAATTTCTTAATCCTCCAAATTCTTATACCGATACGTTACTTTTATCAAACGAGACGATGAGTAATCATTTTTTAGACATTACAAAACTGAATTTATTGTTCGATCATTCCGAAACTTTGTACATTTGGATCACGTTCTCAGAATTTTTTATTTATATTTTGAGAAAATAAATTAAATTTGATCTCTCCATAATATGATTTGCGGAATTATTCCAGCACCTGTTCATGTACGATAACATTCAAATTTGAATGTACGCTCTAAAATCTTTAGATAAAATACCATCGATAGAACTCAATTGGAGACAACTCTGAGGTTGCAATTGGAGCGAGATTCAATATTCCCAGCCAAAATACGCAAAACAGTGTTGCATATATTATTAAATAGGATTTTATGTTCGAAAATCAGAATGAAATAAAAGAAAATATCAATTTCTATTGCATTATTTGTTTTTATACATAAAATATTTTGCTTTTAGATTTGAAGGTGTTTCAATCTCAGTATATATATTTTATTCTCAAATTGAGTACAAATCCATTGTATTTCAAACCCCTGCTAGAAATATCAGACAGAACTTGACAAAAATTTGCAGATCCCGTTAAAAAAAAAACCCAGCCAACTTCCGACATTTTGTTCGGGTTCTTTCAAAAGATCTGCAAGTTTTTGTCAAGTTTTACCTAGTGTTTTCGACGGCGGAATTTTGTCGAAAAATATTTGATTTTTCAAAATTCCAGGAATCTTTAAATACCTCGAACACTGAACAAATATGAACTTGAAAAAAAAGTGGTAAATAGCATACTTTAAATTTATTATAGAAATGTATATCTTATTATTTTGATAGACCATATTCATTTTAAACATAAATATAATGATAAGAGAAAATAACAAAATTGTATTATTTTATGTTGACTGATTGAAAAGTACTAAAGAACTGAAATTTATAATCAATTGTTACATGTCCAAAGTAACATATGACTGAAAATATTTTCCCTTTGAATAAAAAACATTTACCTGTGTCTGCCAGTCGATTCGTCATACACCCTACGTACGACACTTTGTTTTTTATCCCATTCTTCTTTTGTCATTGGCGCCATAGCTTTGGCTTTTTTTGTAACATCAAGAGGAACATCTTTGAGAATGTTATCTTGCGCACTATTTGGCCCTTTTACTTTTTTCTTAGAAGACTTTTTCAATTTTTCTTTCAACTTCTTTTTCAATTTTTTCTTCAACTTTTTCTCCTTTTTATGCTTTCTCATAGCACGTTTCATCTTCTTGGCCTTCTTTTTCTGTTTTCTTCGTCTTCTCTCATCTTCGGAAGTATCGGTACTGGTACTCGTGCTACTGTCGCTACTTCCACTGGTGCTACTCCGGCTACTGCTACGACTACTGGCATCGCTACTACTGCTTCTGCTCGCACTCGAAGAACTCGAGGAAGACGCGGATCTTGATCGTTTTGATTTTTTCTTAGAATGATAATCAGTCTTGTCTGGTGATGCTTTCCTCTTTTCTTTACGCCTTCTGTTTCTGGAGTCGGAATCATTTTTGACAGAATCTGTATTACGCGTTTTATCCAACGGAGCCTTGAATTGTTTAGAACTTCTTTCTTTAGAATTACTGTCTTTTGAATCGCTCCTCCTTGAATTACTTCTCCTTAAGGGTGAAGGGTGTAAAGTGGTACTCGCACCTCTGTGAAGACTTGAATCTGGATTGTTTCTGTTAGGAGGACCCCTATTGTACATAGGTGCTCTACCTCTAAAGTTAGGTGGAAGATCATTTCTTCTGTCGTTATTGTATCTGTTTTGATAATAATTCCTATACCCGTCGTTCCTATTTCTATTCTGAAACGTGTTGAATTGATAAGGACGTGAACCTGGATGCTGCCTACGTTGCTCTACAGCATCCAGCGGTTTGTTATATGGTTTGAAGTCTTTGTAATCTCTTCGGTAAGGTCCTCTATCCGAGTTTCTATCCAACTGAGATTGAGTCCCATTTCTGTAATCTTTAGATCTTTGAGTACTATTGTACTGTTTGTCTCTACTGGACTTATGCATGTTCGGGCATCGACGTTGAGACTTGAAATGATAGTTATTGTGAGATTTCCTTTACGCTTGAGTGAAATATCTTCTCAATCACTATTTTTTTCATAGTATGTACAAATCAATTCCTATAAACATAGTTAATGAAAATAATTCAGTTGGACGAATAATAATTATGTAGATGGATTTTGATTGCTCTTCTCGTAACAAATTGAAAACTAATGAGAGCAAAGTAAAGATATCCTATATACAATCCATTGAGGGCATACATGAAAAACTCGGGTTAAGTTCTTTTTATATCACTCCAGATATGAATGTGTATTATTTAAACATACTGCTTTTATGATTGAAAATATAGTTTTATACATGATATGCAGATCAAATAAATGCTGATAAAAAGGAGACGAATTTCATTGGATTGAATGTAGGGATAGATGTTATCAATATCAGATGTGATTGCAATTATTTATGGTTCATATAAATATTAGTAGTTTACACTCACCATCTTGGAACAAAAGTATAACCTCTACGGCCTCTTTATGGACAATTTTTACATTTGATATTTGTAAAGAGAGTAATCACTAAAAATGTATTTATAATAAGTTTAAAACAATAAAATCACGACCGAAGTCACATGCGATAAGTATCATTTATCTACTCAAATATTTAAATGCTTCAAATTCAATACGGAAGATTATCTGGCTATATCGTATATGCAATTTCGAAAAGTCAAACGGAACTTGAATAAGTAGACCGTATTAGCCCGAAGTGGTCCGGCTGTGCGTTCATTTCATGTACAAAAACATGGCATGCTAGAAGTTGTAAAGGTCTAAACACACAAGCTACCTAAACGTGAACGTTAGGAACGGAAAGCTGCGCAGATGTCGTGTACGGTTTCTGCGCATCCGTTCTCACGTTTACATTCGTTGTGTAGACAGACCATAAGCTACGTAAACGTAAGAACGGATGCGCAGAAACCATATTGGTCTAGACACATAAGCTACGTAAACGTGAACGTAAGAAACGGAAGCACGCGCAGAAACTGGATACAAGATCTGCGCATTCTTCCGTTCGTTGCGTTCACGTTTACGTAGCTTGTGTGTCTAGACCATAAAGGAGTAAGCCCACACTTTACGCAAGCATAGACATAAGCATAAGTGAAATGCGCAGAGACGATATGGTAGGTTCTGCGTGGAGAGCCTCAAGGGAGAGAGTGGACATCGGAGGTTTGCTGTGATTGGCCAAGGCCTTAAGAAGCCATATTGATGGAGTATTCCTATTATGATTATGATTATAAGCCAAATATAATCATAATCATAATGGGAGTACTCCATCAATATGGCTTCTTAAGGCCTTGGCCAATCACAGCAAACCTCCGATGTCCACTCTCTCCCTTGAGGCTCTCTAGTTCTGCGCATTGTGCTTATGCTTACGCTTGAATGCTGGATACTTCCGATTGCGAGAGCTTTCACCAGTGAACTGTATATAGATACTGGAATGAGCACTCCCCAGATATTCAATAAAAATTCTTCGTTAGAGAGAGAAAAAGCAGTGAATGAACAAAAGACATCGCCTGACCCTGCCACTTACTACCTTTGCTGCAAAAATTGTGGAAATCATCCATGTTTTTAGCGAAGGTAGTAAGTGGCAGGATAAGGCGATGACTGTCGTACATTCACTGCGTATATGACTTCTCTCTCTGACGACGCTAATCTAGAGAGTGCTCATTCCAGTATGTATAGAGTTCAATGGCTTTTACCCCCAGGGGCCATGATTCAGCCAATAGGAATCCAGTATTCTAGCCCAAGGGGCTAGCCCCTGCCTGCAATCGGAAGCATCCAGTCTGAACTCAGTTCATGAAGAAGTATGAAATTTTCGGGAATCAATCTTCAATCCTTTATCTACACTGAAAAAAACGGAAACGAAATTTCGGTAGGGGGTTTTTTTGCCAAAAAAGTTTTTCGCCGAATAAACTTAATTCGACAATCGCTAGTCATTTCTAGAGATCACTACGAAATCTCCTAGTGATTTCTAAAGGTGACTATCGATTGTCAAATTACAGTGTATTCGGCGAAAAACGTTTTCGGCAAAAAGACCCCCTACCGAAATTTCCATTCGAAATCGTAAATCTACATTAAGAATATTTTGTAGTGCTACCAGGGTTGGGTAAGGACGCGTCACTGGAGGGTTTGTTACATTTATTACACGAGTATGATACGTATGTATCAATACATGAATTACATTTATTACGTGAGAAGACCCTGAAAGAGGGGTTTGTTACACGGTATGATGCGTAACATTCACTACGTATTAATACGTCAATTTGATACCTACCCAACCCTGAGTGCTACCGTTCTGAATATAGGAAAAATACAAAGTAGAAGTTACAAATTTACAAAGACTTGTCAATACACGACTTTGAATGTTGGCATATTACAGTGAGTTTGTAAACTCCTCATAAAATCGGTACAAACTTCACATTCAGAGTAGGTCATAAAGCTACCAACACCAGAGATGAGTTGAAAAGATTGCTAATGAGATATAAAAACCATAGTCCAGTTTCTGATTGGCAGTATCACGGTTTCCGTTTATCTCTTCATGCTGGTTGGCTTAGAAGAAAAATTCAACCAATCATATATTTTTCTTCAACAGAAAAAAACATGATACGGACCATGATTTTAACATTGCGTTAGCAAATCTCTGCTATTCATCTCTGCCAACACTGAATGTGGAGTTTTTACAGATGGTTGTGGAATTACAGATCTTTGGAAAACTGTCACGTGGAATATAGAGAATCTATATTTCCTTTTGGTAAACCCTTCACACTCTGAGTAGCGAATTTACATTGTCGATAACGGAAGCCCGACATTCAGACTAGGTCATTTTTGTCCCCACACCCAAAGTGGTGAAATTCAAAAAACTTTTTTCCAGTGTACTGCTGTACATCGTCCGAATTTTGAATATCGAAGAAAAATTGTTTTCTCAGTCGGTGACACAAACTTGTTTTCGAAATTCAAAATTCGGGCGATGTGCCCCAGATAGCACAAGAGTTCTTTATGAATAAATTGTATTCGTTATGAGCTCTTTTAGAATTTCTGTGCTATCTGGGACAGCAGTAGATTAAGGATTGAAGATTGATTTTTGAAAATTTCATACTTCTTGATGAATTCAGTTCAGAGTATTCTTGCCGAGAAAATGTTGACTCAATCGGTACGCTTGCATAGTGGGTTGCATCTGCGGGGATTGCTGGTATCCCCTCAAGGCCTAGACACACAAGCTACGTAAACGTATGTACAGATGCACAGGAACCGTATTGGTCTAGACACACAAGCACGTAAACGTGAACGTAAAAAGCGGAAGCATGCGCAGAAACTGTATACAAGATCTGCGCATCCTTCTGTGCGTTACGTTCACGTTTACGTAGCTTGTGTGTCTAGACCATATACGAGATCTGCGCATCCATTCTCACGTTTACGTGACTTGTGTGTTTAGGCCTTGAGCCTTGAATACATAAGTTATGTAAACGTGAACGTCAGGAATGGAAGACTGCGCAGATCTCGTATATGGTTTCTGCGCATCCGTTTCTGATGTTTACATCAGGGTACAGTCGGTGTAACAAGTCCGTTCACAGTTTTAACGGAAATATCTTTGAATACGTTGTTATTCATGGATTTTTAATATTTTTCTTCGATTGTATACCTTCATATATGTTCCTTCTATCATTCAGATGGATTAGAAATTCTCAGATAACAGCAATAACGCATATTATATCAAGATATTTCCGTTAGAATTCAACGGACTTGTTACACCGACTGTACACAAGCTACAATGGACAGAAAAGTTTCATGTCCACCATCCGAGATTGTAGGAGGCGATACTATAGCCACTAATACATAACCCTTCTTGGGTGGTATGCGAGAAGCTCGACTGCTTGTCATTGGCTGAAAACTGGAAATTTCTAGTGAAATTACTAAACATTAATAGTGATCCACCAATGATAGTGGAGTCGGGCTATTTACCAGTCGGGCATTTTGCATACTACCCCTCCTTGGGTGCACATGCATGTTAAAAGAGATGGGTGTCAGTGGCTATAGTATCGCCCCTTACAATCTCGGCTGGCGAACATGAAACTTTTCTGTCCATTGTAGCTTGTGTACAGTCGGTGTAACAAGTCCGTTGAATTCTAACGGGAATATCTTAATATAATATGCGTTATTGCTGTTATCTGAGAATTTCTAATCCATCCGAATGATAGAAGGAACAATGAAGGTATACAATCGAAGAAAAACATTAAAAATTCATGAATAACAACGTATTCGAAGATATTTCCGTTAGAACTATAAACGGACTTGTTACACCGACTGTACCCTGGTAGCAAGTGCCCAAAAGGCCATTCACCCGGAAGCGGTAAAGTCTGCAGCTATTTGAGGAGGACTAGGAACTTCTGGTGATTTTTCTCGGATTCACTTGGGATTTCGGGCACTTGCCGCCTCAGGCTAACCTCCCATGGACCGGAATTCGTTCCGGCGGAATGACTTTAAACCAATCGCTTTCACAATTTCTTTTAGAGCGTTCCATCAGAAATCTATAAAAAATTGTGCATTGGTTCAATTTTCATTCCGCCGGTCCATGGGAGGTTAGCCTCACCGGTTGGTTTGTTGGTTTATTTAATCGGTAGGGGGTGAATTCGTCGAAAAAACATTTCGCCGAATAAAAACTATTCGATTATCACTAGCGATCGTCAAATTATATCTATCCGGCGAAATTTTTATTCGCAAATTCACCCCCTACCAATTCTTCAGTGTCAGAAAAAAAATACTTTGATCCGATTTCTCAATCTAATCACATCATTATCTTTTTTTTTCCAAAAGTTTGAGAACAAACAATAAAGAATACATGTACACTCCAAGTGAGGAATGCATTTGCAAAAAGAAAGTAAGTCCAATATCCTATTCCCTTATCAATTCATCTCTTCAGTCATCCTTTTATATCTCTCATTATCGACTCTGGGACGTCAAAAGAAACGGACGAAACTTTGTTACATACTTTGTGAACAATTGAATAATGATTAAACATTTTGAATATACAGCAATCAAAATTACGCTTCGAATATGCCAAAATAATTGCTAAATATGAAGGAACAAGTATAAAAATTGACGTTTGTAGGTTATTATGTTAGGCAGTTCCAGTTTGATATTCGGAATTAAATTTTGGCAGTATTCCACAATTCATCTCTCTCTTTAAGAACTCTCTAAGAATTTTGGGGTTCAAATGAAGTTCTCAACAGATTAGCTGTGTTCGTTCCAACGTGTGCTAAGTTACTCCAACCTGCTCCAAATATTTTTGGTTTGCTTGGCCAGTTATAAACATGAATTGATTTGTTTCAGCTATTTAGCTAGAATTTATTAGAGCTGCTAGATGGGCATTGCCGTGGGGGGAATGGTCAGCGGTGTCACCTACGAATTTTGAAGGTTCTCTTATTGGGAATTCCATTGAAAGGTGTCTCATGATTCGTTGATTCATGGGAAAAAATTCGTGGTTGCCCAGATAACACACGAAAAATCTTTTTTCAAAAACAAGAATAGAATTCTTCAATAACTCTTTGCGAGCTAATGAATTCATAAAGAACTCGGGAGGAGTTTAATGTTTGGGATATCAACGAGTTTTTTGAGAGTACTCAAACAATACTTCTGATATTCTCAAAGGGCTTGTTAATGTCCGACAGATTGAACTCTTCCAGAGCTCTATATGAATTCATTAGTTCGAAAAGAATTCTTGAAGAGTTCTATTCTTGCTCTTGAAAAAGAATTTTCCGTGTATTATCTGGGTGGTATGGTAATCTTTTTGCTGTCATTTTGAATCTGGTCTTCTATTATTATATTATTGAAGAGATATCAGCATACCATCTGAATAAACATTCTGTCTGTAAGATTTCTTCGAAACAAAATTTGAAAATTTCGTAAATATCGCTATCTTGCCGGATATATTCCATTTCTATCATCCGATTGTCATGAAATTTTCACTACAGTTTTATGCAGTGCCGATAATGATCCCATACAAGTTTTCAATCGGAGTCTGACAGAAAAACGGGTGAGGGAAAGGAAACATTTTACCGAAAATTGTGATTTTGCGACAAAGCGAGTCTTCGCTTTCTGTTATCCGATTAAAATGAAATTTATACTACGATTCTTTTATGGTTCCATGTAAGTTCTTTCCCAATTGGTTGAGAAAAGTGGAAAAAGGGTCTTCCTTCGTTAAGAGAATCCATTGAATCTGACAAAGGAAATTGCATGGGATTTGGTCAGAACATTGTACAAGATTCAATGGGATTTTGTGAAAATCAATGAGATTTGGCAAGAATCAATGGATTTTATAACCAGGGTTTAGCAATCTGCATTTGACGATATTTTTGTCCAATATAAATGAGAAAGCCATGTGCCAATTGGCAAAGTTTTTTTCAATAATGTATATTCACTGATTCAATTGGATGTGATAATCCCAAATAATAAAACAAAAACGTTTTCCTTTCTTGTCTTATTCTATTTCCTTTCTTATTTGTATGTCACTTTTTGTCACTTTTTTCGTTACTTTTGCGTCACTCTTTCCGGACAACTTGCCACTCTTCTCACTGCTTTTGATGTGCCGAACCAGTACCATGCCTGATCTTGGGTTCCAATCTGTTCAGATTTATGAAAAATCGGAAATAAAATTTTGACAAATTTTCAACGTGTCGTGTGACTTGATGAATTCCCGCCCAGACAGCATTGAATGTCCTGTGGACGTTTTAGAAACATAACCTTAGTTTTGCGCGCTTCGTCTCCGTGGAGTAGGTTTAAATACGTTCAGAGAACGTTCATTTTTGATGCACCTGAATACGTTTCCAGTACGTCTTTTTCATCTACCACGGGACGTTCTCGTTACGTTTCTCAAACGTACTTTCATGAAAACTAACCTATACAAACATACGCGTAGTATCGCAGAACGTCATTGACATCTTCATTGAACACGTCCCCAGAACGTCGCATGGGAGACATGAATTGAACATCACAGAACATTCCCAGATAGAAAAGCATGCTCTGAATGTTTTGTAACATAACGTGCCGTAAACATACTATCATGAACTCCGCTCAGCTTGCAATGATGCATAGAATGTAAACATTATGTTTCAATTATGGTGCCATCACCTCGTTTTGCTACCAATAACAATGCTTTATGCGGAAACACCTTGGCGCCATGATGCGAACATTTCTTGGCGTGCATGTCACCATTATGATAGCATTATGAAGACATTTTTCTATCTGGGATTTGTATGTCCCTGGGACGTACATGCGACGTTTTTAGAACGTCCTGGGATTTTATTTGGACGTTTTCTGTGAGAGCAAGTACGTTTTATGAACGTTCAGAAAACCTCCCGATGCTATCCGGGCGTGGGCTTCCGTTCTAAAAACACAGTTTCCATGTATTTCCGATCTATTTCCGCACGAATATACTTCCTTGATCGTGTAGATCGCTTCCAATTACATACCCAGATAGAAAAATGTCTCAATAATACCATCATAATGGTGACATGCACGCCAAGAAATGTTTGCATCATGGTACCAAGGTGTTTCCGCATAAAGCATTGTTATTGGTAGCAAAACGAGGTGATGGTACCATAATGAAGACATAATGTTTACATTTTATGCATCATTGCAATCTGAGCGAAGTTTATGATAGTATGTTTACGGCACATTACGTGACAAAATATTTAGGGCATGGTTTTCTATCTGGGTAGGTACATCTTAGGTTCAAATTCGTTTAGGTTTACTTACGAAAAATCGGGAATGAAATTTTGACCATTGTTTACGAAGTCATATGTGACCTAATCAACTTCCACGAACTTCTGGTCAGGCCTAAAACCACAGTTCACATGTATTTCCGATTTTTCCGCACAAATATATACTTGGGGGTACCCGTACAGCACAACCACCGATCCCCGGACATTTCTCCGTCGCCTCTACGTCGCTTCTCCGTCCATTCGCCTTGTACCCACGTCTCCCTTTTCTCCACCTCGCTTCCACGGAGATGCGATGTGGACATCGGTGGGTGTGCTGTTAGGGTAGTTACGTTTACTGACCGCGTAGATGACTTTCAATTAGATACTTACCCTAACAGCACAATGTGTCTCTGGGACGTTTTCTGAACGTTCAGAAAACCTCTCCTACGTTCTATAAACCTTCCATAAACGTTCCAGTGGCACGTTGTGCTGTCTGGGATAGAAACCCCAAAATGTCCCCAAGTCATTGGAAAACATTGTGTGTGTACTCACACAAGACAGTCGCCGAAGAATGGCGTCGCATCTCCGTAGAATTGAAGTAAAAGAAAGGGAGCGGTGGATATTACGTGGTACGATGGAGAAGCAACGTAGAGGCGACGGAGAAATGTCCGGACCGTATTTTCGGGCGGATATTTCTCCGTTGCCTCTACGCTGGTTCTCCATCGTGCCACGCTGTATCCACCGATCCCTTTTTAGGCACTCATCTCTCCCTGAATTCCACGTAAGGGCGGCGTAGGTGTTCTGTGTGGGTACTATCCATAATTGTTCCCAAGCTTATTGGTGGGGAAATAAAGTTGAAATGCTCGAAAGATTTTTGCTTAGGTTTCAACGTAAGCTCGCGAGAGTCGGTTGAGTAACGAAATGCGGAAACATTTGTCAAAATCCGATTTCCCATTTTTCATAAGTAAACGGAAAACTACGTCGGCACCTCACCTGTTCCCAAGTAATTGGAAGCCATTTTGTGTGTACTATTCCAAACTGTTCCCAAGTTCATTGGTACCGAAATAAAGTTGAAATCAGTGATCTCAGAATGCGGGAGCTGGCGGCCCCCGCAACGCGGTCGGTGGGACACTAATACTGTTTCACCACGTGTCCGTGTGAACAGAGAAAGTCTATATTCTAGACTTTCTTTCTTTCTCATACGGACGCGCGGTGAAACAGTATTAGTGTCCCACCGACCGCGTGGTGGGGGCCGCCAGCTCCCGTATTCTGAGATCACTGGTTGAAATGCACAGAAACAGTTTTCTTCCACTTTTGGAATGAACTGAGTTTATAATGTTGTTCAGGTAATAAGTAAGTCAACCTAAACTCTTTTCATCTGAATTGCGGAAGTTTGTGAAATGAACTGTAATGCGGAAAAGAATCCTAAGTGATTTGAAACTCTTTGCATGTGTCAAATCTTGATTCGGAAGTACTCGGAACATTTCCCCAGTAATTTGAAAACCTTTACTTCAAAAATATATAGATTTGTTCAGATATTTTAACCAGGGATGTTCACGACACGTTATGTTACAAAATATCCACCTGGTTAGTTAGTTACTAATCAAAAAAGAGATACGACTTTCAGGCAGTGGCCTCTCTTTTTGTCCAATGAAATTCAAACAGAGATAGCACTGCCTAAAAGTCGGAACTCTCATTCTATCTAATTCAAACTGACCACATTTATCCGTAGCCTTCGCTAGCTCTAGCAGTATATGCTCTGAGAAAAACCCCAATGGCATTTTTTGGCTGACAATGATTGACTTTTTCTATCAGGATATCATGATTATATCTCAGTATGTGTTTTGATTCATTATTTATAATGGCATCACCCGTGGACCAGAGACACAAGTTTTGGCCACGATAATATTCTAATCACAGTTAGATAAATTTAGACCAATTTCAGCAGATTTATGTGGAAAATCACAAGTTCTTGCAGAATATTCGTTCGAAATATAAAGGGAAGTTGAATCATTTCATTTAAATAATTACCACAAAAAAAATAATATCATTCTAAAAAATGTTGAAAAAACAAACCTAGTGAACGGGAATAACATAAATCTTGATAAATAATTGTATTCAATGCGCAGATCATGATTTACAAATGGGAAAAACAATACTTGAGATAAAGTTTATCTTAGGATAGGTGGCGATTCACTGATTTGAATAAAAATACTGCTCATTAAGCACTAAATAGGCGTGACGTGACGTGGAATTCGGTATAATTATTTATCAGTTATCTTTCCGAGTCGAGCCCCTGGACTTTGAATCAAGTTCATATCAGGGGGATACATTCATCTTATGCTTCAAGAAAACTTATATGGAATGTTTTGCAATACTGTTCTGAGAAGTTGAAAGAAACAAATATTAGGTTTCCTACTTTCTAAATCAGAATCAGTCGAAGCTCATAGTATCTGATTCTGCAGTTAGATGTTATTTCCACTGATTACAATTACTCATATTTCACTATGAAAATCAGTGAATATTCACTGATTCACAGTTCATATGCATTGGTTCGCACTCCCTGGTTAAAAAAATCCATAGAATTTGACGAAATGAAATTTAATGGGATTTGGTCAGAACATTGTGCAAGATTCAATCAGATTTGGCAAGATCCAATCAGAATCACATTGAAAAAAGATGCTCATTTGATTAAATCTTATTGAAAATGGTTGAATGGGATTTGGTCATAACATTGTGTAAGATTCAATCAAATTTGGCGAGAATCAATGGGTCTGTTTAATCAGGGGTGGTATACCGCGTTCGAAGCTGAGAAGAAACGTGAAAAGGTTACAATCTTCTCTTGCCGAAGCGTATAATAATTGCTTGTTGTAGAGGACTGAAATTATATGTTATCGATACGCTTTATAAACGGTCAATGCCGTTTTGGGAAGAGTACTGTTACGTTCCATGAAAGGTAATGCGTATCATTTCATACAGACTTTGAGTATCGGTTTTAAACTGTCAGGAATCATAGCATTCCATGGCTGAATAGGTAAGACGCTGGATTGCAATGATGAAAATCATGGGTTCGAATCTCGCCAAGTGGTTAAAATTTGGATCCTCTTATATTGTTCATACTCTTCATGGAGCGTTGATTTTATACGCTTTTTTGTTCCAAACTTCGCTTCAAGTACTCTTCGAAACCGTTCCATTTACTCTTTGTTCACTTTTCATCAACGTTTCTGTTACGCTCCACCATACTTTTCGTCTGCGCTTCATTTCAGTTTCCATTTTCACCAGGGTAATTATCACTACAGTCCAGTGGAATTCCATCGATTCAGTTTTAGAGAGTAATAATTCGCACATTATATTTGATTCAACGATGTCACTTCTCTTGTTCATCAAACTGGTTCAAACTTATGCATTTAACCATGATCGCTTCCGCATTCATTATCCTTAAGAAAATCGAAGTATTTTGACACAGTGAAAAACTTGAGTTGAGGATTAAATAAATGAACGAAATTTCAACACTAACAGCACAATGTTTATCTGGGACGTTTTCTGAACGTTCAGAAAATCTTCCCTACGTTCTATAAACCTTCCATAAACGTTCCAGTAACACGTCGTGCTGTCTGGAAAGTAGGGATGTGCGAATCACGTTTTTAGACCCTCGAATCGAATCGAATCTTTGACAATTTTATCGAATCCGAATCGAATCACAACATAAAATCAATACTGGATATAATAATCATTTGAATGGAATTTAAACATTGCATACGTATTTTACTAGTGTAGATGTACCATTCAGAGCCTCTATAAGCCTTCTTAGCCCATTGAATGCGTTTTAATTTTTCATATTTTGAGCATAAAAAGTGAAGTCCTCATATTCGCTATTTTATATTCGTGAGGAATTCATATTTATTAGCTTGATTTGTTAATTCATAATCATCGATCAAAATGAGATGAAAAATCTCTGATAAACTTTGAAAAAACTTTGCCCCAATTCCATCATATTTTTCATCGAAATTTTAGAGTTGATCAGACTTTTTCGGATTTGTTCAAAAAGAAGTCCGAGTTTTTTTCCAGGAATTATAGAGAAATTTTCAAACATTTCTTCTTATTGAATTTGCAACCCAGATAGCACAAGAGTTCTGAAAGAGGTCATAAAGAATATGAAGTATTCTTATAGAACTCTTTTGGAATTATTGTGGTATCTGAGAAATTTTGCACAAATGTCGGAAGCACCCACTGTCGGGTTATTATAACCAAACTTCGGGTTGTTGTACCTATTTTTTTTCAGTGCCTATAGCGCTCGAGTGTTTTGTTATCCGGTCACTGATTCGTTTTAATAAATGATTCAAATTTCAGTAACATTGAATTTTTGTTAAAATTATGTTTCTTTGACTAATGTGTTCTACTTGAATATAACTGCGGTAATACTTCTTGATACACCGTGGAAGTTCAAATGAAGTTCAAAACAATTCATAAAGAATTTTCAAATTTCATCAAGAATTCTTTTAAATAGTTGTGTAGTATGAGTCGCACAACCAGTAACATTTAACAATCTTTCGATTATGAATATCCAATAGAATTATTTTGCGAACAATATTTTGTACACATTCTCAAATCAGGTACACTGAAGAAAAATGTATTTGACTTGAATAAAGTTTTTTTTTCAGTGTAACATTGATTCGGAATCGAATCATTGCGATTCGAACATTTCGAATAATTCGATTTTAGATTTTTTTGATTCGATAACGAATCGAATCGAATCTACAAAAATTCGTTCGATTCGATTCGATTTCGAACTATCCGCACATCTCTACTGGAAACAACTGGAAAGTAGCTCGTTATCTTCAACTTAAGGGGACTAGAGCATGGGAAAGTAGCCCAAACAGACACGAAGATATCTTTTAGAATTCTAAAAGATATCTTCCAAAAGTACAAGAAGTCTTGAAGAATTTTCTAAAAGATATCTTTTCGTATTCGAAAAGATGTCTTATGCAACGTGAATAGATTTCTAAAAGATGTCTCGGAGACTTCTCCCAGATATCTTCAAGAAGAAATTGAGAAATCTAAAAGAGTTCTTCAAGATTTCTTAAAGATGTCTTGCAAAATTCATAAAAATGTCTTGGAAGGAGCTTGAATTTATTCACGAAAAAAAATTCCAACACCTCTTCTTTTTCCTTCTCCTCCCTCCCCCCATATTTGTCTTTGTCGCTCTCGCACTCCTCTGAAGTTGACTTTATCTCAATCCTTGAGGTTGCGGGAACCGAACCCGCGCATCTTACGATGTACTTACGCTTCAGTGACCTGAGCTACCCTTGTAAAAATGATTCATATATGGTCCATATATAAACTGTATTTGATTCATATATGGACTTGGTACGAATCATATATGGTCATATATAAATCATATGTAATTCATATATGTGGCATATATGACCATATAAAATTCATATACGATTGTTCAACCCATATAAGGACCAAACATGACCCATATATAGGGAACATAACGCCATATATGAAATGTATATGGCCCATATATGAATGTCTGAAATCATATATGGCCCATATATGAATTATATAGGGATCATATATGAATCTGTGAAATCATATATGTACCATGTGTGGTCATATATGCCGCATATATGATTCATTTTTACAAGGGTTCAGAGACAGTTCGGTTTTGATGCTTATGATTGTCAATATAACACAGTGGAATCGTGTCAGTGGTGTACATTTTCAGAGTAGAAGTGATCTTTTGAAAAAACTTCTATTATATAAACAAATGTCAGATAAGTTGGTCGTGGATACCACAGATTCTTCCTAAATTATTTCTATCCCAACGTTATTGAAGAATAACTTATTAATGAGTATGAATGAGAATTTTTTTGAATTTACTTGAAGGCTGTACATAAAATTGAGCGTAAAAAGTTCAGTGATTTGTAAAATATTTGTGTCTTGAAGATTCGTTAATTCCAGCGCGGGTATTAAAAGGTTACAAAATCGTAATTTTTGCAGAATTTAAAATCTCTTGGCATGTTTATAGGTTTTTCAAGCTTTCGATTTGTGACCGAATTTATCACATGTGTAATTCGATTATAATTAAAGGCACATTCCGAGTGTTGTTCATGTCAATTCATATGATTAGGTATTTATGACCTAAACCTGCTGATAATCTATCTTCTTAAACATATTTTGTTAAAGTCTCCCAGGAAAATATCTTTCAAACGCTTCTCAAAGATATCTTTAAGATATCTCGCATGGTCGTCTTGGAGATGTCTTGAATCGAGACATCTTTCAGAAACCTTTCACAAGATGTCTTTCCAACACTTCTGAAAGATATCTTTAAGAACTCTTCAAGAACGTTCTTGAAGATCTCTCAATTGAGTATTCTTTTAGATATCTTCAAGAACTGCGTGCTGTGTGGGTATTGTTTGGAATCCCGGAAGAAATTCCAATATAACCCATTCGGTTCCTCGTTTAGGTTTCATCCAGACTTCCGAACAATATCAAGTTTCAAAACCCGGATATAAACCACACGAAAAGAAATTTTTAGCTGTATCAACTGAATTTGAGCTATTATAGCTGAATATTCTAGCACCCACAGGACAGCTAATTTCTTGGCAAGATTAGCTAACATTTTTCTGCCGCAATTAAAATTCAGTCAAAGGAGCTAAGGAAATGGCTCTCCACCTTGCACGTACACTGTAAAAAAAGGTTTGAATTCTAATATAAAATTGGTTATGAAATTCCAAATAAATGGAAGTTGAATCGTATTTAATATAAAATAGCACTAATATTTCAAGTTACTATTTTAATCTTCAGAAACGTATTTGAATTTTGATCAGTATTATTATAATTCAAAATATTTTGTATTAAAATTCTTCATTAAAATTAAAATTCCAACATGCTTTGTAAGATTCAGTTCTACAATTTGAATTTGCTTTTACATGGTTGAATTTTGCACTGTAGTATGAAATTTCAATAACAACCATATGAAAATTCTGAATGAATGTGAAAAATTCGAATCATTTTTGTGAAATTTCAAACACATTTTGAATATTCACAATTTTATTTATGAAATTTCAATAGTTTTGTTGAAAAATAATACACAAGTGTATGAATTCACTGTGCGCCGAAGTCTCTGCGCATGTCTTCTGCAGATCCACGCTTCATAATCGTACCTGCGAAATGATAAAACGTTCTTCGGCAAAATTGATAAATCACGTGGTGATAATTTGTTAATTGAAAATCATCTGTTTTGATGATAATCAAGTTCACTAAGATGCTAAATATTTTTCAGAATTCAATTATAAAGTTTTTGATTGATATATTGATATATATCCACATGAGAACCATAAACTGAATTTCATCTTCAATATTAACTTTTGAACTACAATGTTTTCAATATGATCTACGTATCTTTCTTATATATAAATATATATAAGAAAGATGTAAAATAATATGAAGGAAGTTCGAATCGAGATTTCACAATCCCAGAATTCCGGAAGTTTATTCCTTAATTTAGAAATAATCTTACATATCTATAATACAGATATGCGGATTGTATTGAAAATACGATAGTAAAAAAATCAAAACTGAATATGAAAATTAGTATTTTGATTTTTCATACTTCCCAGTATATGAAAGTTCAATTAATAGGTTATAAAATTTACGATAATCATTTGAAATTTTGATACCTATTCATAATTAATTTTCAAAAGGATTTCATTGAAAATTCAACAATCGTTTCGAAATTTCATACTAACATGAAATGATTCACACATTTTCAAAACCTCTTGTTGAATTTTAATAAATTGTTTCTTTGAAAATTCACAACCAAATGTATGTGTTAATTGCTTCACATACTTTTCTATTAAATTTCATAGAAAAATGTTTTACAGTGTAATTACTTTTTTCTGTGGAGTTGAAACTAGATACAGAATCGTCGCAACAGCCGAATTTCCGCCTAGATACACTCAGATAAGATCTATCCAAGTTTTATTTGAATAGATGCACACGGAGAAAAATAATCAGCTATTATTTGGATAGCTAAAAATTAGCTACGGCAGTTATCTTTTAGCTGTCACAGCCACTCACTTAGCGGCGGCAGCAGCAAGAAATGTAGCTGCCGCAGCGAAAATTCATCAGCTAAATTATTTGGCTATCCAAATATCAACCACAAAACTTGTGCAGTTACAGCTGCAATTTCCTACTGCAGCAGCTAAAAAATAGCTACAGCTGCAATTATTTTAGCTACAGCGGTTAAAAAAGGGCGCTAAAAAGTGAGTAGCTGCTACAGCTATTTCCTTTTTTTCCGTGCACACTGTGAAAAATAATCGGAACTTTCCTGTATCTGGCGATCGGAAGTTTCCCCTGATTAGATGGGAAATCAATTCCTGGCACATGTACCTTCTGATCAAAAAGTACCCGGAATTTCTTAATGAAACGAAAACGGTTCAATTATTCATCGATATTCACTTTATTTCTTCCGAAGTGATCTCCATTGCAAGCAATACACATATTCCAACGCTTCTTCCAATCTTCAAAACATTTTGCATAGGCCGATTTCGGAATGACCTTCAGTTCCTTTTGCGAATTGCACTTTATTGCCTCAATCGTCTCAAACCGCTTTCCGCGAAGTGGTAACTTGAGTCGTGGGAATAGGAAAAAATCACAAGAAGCCATATCAGGTGAATACGGAGCTTGAGGAACGGTATGAACATTGTTTTTAATCAAATAATCGCGTACAAGATGAGATGTGTGTGCCGGTGCGTTATCGTGATGAAGAAACCACGAGTCATCTCTCCACAATTCTGGTCTCTTGCGACGAATGCTTTCCCTGAAACGCTTCAATACGCTCACGTAATATTCCTTATTCACTGTCTGACCTGGTAGGAGAAATTCGGAGTGGACCACACCACGACAATCAAAGAAAACAGTCAACAAAACCTTGATTTTAGATCGACTCTGTCGCGGTTTTTTAGGTTTTTACTCGTCTGAAAAGCGCCATTCCGATGATTGTTGGTTAGTTTTGATGTCATATTCATAGACCCATGTTTCGTCGCCGGTAATGATGCCTTCGATAACATTTTAGCCCAAAAAAAGCATTTCTTTAGCAACATCAATGCGATACTGTCTCTGTAACAAACTCAACACTCTCGGCACAAGCCGTGCTTCAACTCGTCTCATGGCCAAAATATTGTGCATAACGTTCTGCATCGATCCGAACGAGACACCAACAGGGTTGGGTACGCATAATACGGTAGGTTTTATGCAAGGAATAATGTGCGCATAAAACTCATGCAGATAATGCAGATAACTAAAGGGGGTTTTCTACATCATCTTTTTTATGGTCAAGTTGGGTTATAATTTTAAAACTATGAATTGTTTACCATTTCAACCCCCATAAATATCCATTTCTTATATTCTGAATTTTGAATTTCAAGTCGGAATTAATTTTACAATGTTTTATGCATTTTCTGCATTTTCTGCGTATTCTACATGTTTTATGCATAATCTGTGTATAGTGAACGCATATTACTTATCTCACGCGCACAGAACCCATCCCTGGACACCAACCCAAGTACGAAGTGACAAACGCGCCGAAGTTGGTTGCATATCACACGAAAATTGGGAAGATATGAAAAATGATAACAGCGGTTCGATATCTAACCGAATATTTTTGTTGACATCCATTTCAGATTTACGCTTGACATCAAACCAAGTTGATAATACCAAATCCCGCCGATTAACCGAATCGACTGTCACAAACGTCATATCGTATTAATACGAAGAGTGTATATGTCATGAAGTTTGTAAGATGTTCTCAAAATGTATCGATTGATCAGATATGTTTGAAATTAGAAATCTTTTGATGAACATGATGTGATGAAAATAGAATGTAACCTAAAGATAATTCGCTCACCCATGATTGATACTCTGATGTTGCTCTAACACGTCCAACGGGAACACAGTCATCAAAAATCTGTCAAGTTGGTGTTATTTTGATCATCGATACATGATCAAAATGATTACATAAAAAAAAACTACTTCTGGCAAAAATTTTGATGATATTTTGACCATCGGAAAGGAATTTTTCAATCCTGATTAAAAGATAAAAAAGTTATTTCATTTGAAATCGAACTTGGATCTTCGTGATCTTAGATCCGGCTCCCTTGCCTCTCTCCTATGATTTTCCATGAATGTAGCTCGCCTTTAGAATTTATATGAACTTCACTTGATTAAAAATCATTCATAGATGAAATAATTGATCTAATTTACAGAAATCTACTGAATTCCATTTGATTTTATCAAAATTGACCGAAAGTGTGGTTGAATCTCATGTGATTATTTGTCAATGAGCTTTGGTCATTTTTAAATATTCGCCAAACGACTGTTTCATTGATTTTTGACAAATATCAATAAATTCCGAACAAACCGTTAAATTCACATTCCTATGATGAGTCATGAGTGATTATTCAGAAAAATATCATTTTTCAATTATCTCTCATGACTCATCATAGGAATGTGAGTTTAACGGTTTGTTCGGAATTTATTGATGTTTGTCAAAAATCAATGAAACAGTCGTTTGGCGAATATTTAAAAATGACCAAAGCTCATTGACAAATAATCACATGAGATTCAACCACACTTTCGGTCAATTTTAATAAAATCAAATGGAATTCAGTAGATTTCTGTAAATTAGATCAATTATTTCATCTATGAATGATTTTTAATCAAGTGAAGTTCATATAAATTCTAAAGGCGAGCTACATTCATGGAAAATCATAGGAGCCCTAGCAGAAATCACTCTAGTAATTCTCTAGGCCTTGCGAGGCCTCACCAGGCCCTTGTGAGGGACTTGCAAGGCCTCGTGAGGCCTTGTAATCGCCTAGAGAATAACTAGAGTGATTTCTACTAGGGAGAGAGGCAAGGGAGCCGGATCTGAGATCACGAAGATCCAAATTCGATTCCAAATGAAATAACTTTTTTATCTTTTAATCAGGATTGAAAAATTCCTTTCCGATGGTCAAAATATCATCAAAATTTTTGCCAGAAGTAGGTTTTTTTGATGTAATCATTTTGATGATGTATCGATCATCAAAATAACACCAACTTGACGTATTTTTGATGACTGTGTTCCCGTTGGACGTGTTAGAGCAACATCAGAGTATCAATCATGGGTGAGCGAACTATCTTTAGGTTACATTTTATTTTCATCACATCATATTCATCAAAAGATTTCTAATTTCAAACATATCTGATCAATCGATACACTTTGAGAACATCTTACAAACTTCATGACATATACACTCTTCGTATTAATACGATATGACGTTTGTGACAGTCGATTCGTTTAATCGGCGGGATTTGGTATTATCAACTTGGTTTGATGTCAAGCGTAAATCTGAAATGGATGTCAACAAAAATCTTCGGTTAGATATCGAACCGCTGTTATCATTTTTCATATCTTCCCAATTTTCGTGTGATATGCAACCAACTTCGGCGCGTTTGTCACTTCGTACTTGGGAAGATCGGATGCTATCTCCCTAATGCTCACACAGCGATTTGCGAGGACGATTTCTTTGATTCTATCAATATTTTCGTCAGTGATACTGATGGATGGACGACCGGAACGACGCAAATCATCAACCATGATACGACCTGCTTTAAACTCTTTGTACCACTCGTACGCTTGTGTTTTCGACATCGTCGAGTCCCCGTAGGTTTCTGTTAACATCTTCAATGCTTCCGCACATGAAATTTCGTTAAAAACACAAAATTTTAGACAAACTCTTTGCTCAACCAGATTCGACATTGCGAAATTCGCAGAACACAACAAACACTGACTCATTTACAAGGCAACACGCACTAACTTCTGACGAATGAGGCGCAAACAGACATTTGAGTGCTAAATAACAGATGAAATAACATGGAAAACAAAAGATTCCGACAATATCTCAAGCGCGGTTTGTTTGAATAGAGAATTCCGGGTACTTTTTGATCAGAAGGTATATAAAATTTACCAAATATCCAACTGAAGATCCGAAGATTCCGACTTTTACAGGATTTTGACCAGCATTCAACAGTGAATTTATACACTGAGATTTCTTAGGTTCAAAGAAAATTTCTTTGCCCTCATTCTGATAAATTTTGTTTTCAATAGAAAAAATAGTTCATTCCAATGGGAAAATTTTTCTTTGAATTGAAATTATATTCTTCGAATTCAAGAAGGAAAATATTTCTGTTTCAATTTAAAAATTTTTTGTTCCAATCTGATGACAAAGTTCCCATTGAACTGAATTTTTCTCCATTGAAAAACATATTTACCAGAATGAGGGCAAAGAAAAATTTCTTTCGATCTGAAAAATTGGGTTTTCAGTGTAGATAATTCAGGGAAATTTCTGATGCGTAGAGGCGCGACAAGAAGGGTTTCAAGAGTCTCAGGGTACCCACTCAATTATGATGTGCAGCCCCACAATTGTGATGCCCGAATGGAAAAAGTTTCAAAATTATATTCGATTAATAATTAGACTGAGAAAAAAAGTATTGGACTCGGCTACAGTTGGATTCATTCAAATGCAATACTTCATAATTTACTCAACTCAATGAGATTTGTAATTCACTCAACTACACTTACTTGAATGAACCTTGTATTCATATCGAGTGGTTTGAACTTATTCAACTGTCTTGCGTAGTTGAGTCCACTATCTTTTTGCTCAATGTATATAAATTATACATAAACTATGTTGAATCATGTATGAATTATATACAATTTTGAGAATTTTTCCACGAAATAGGAAAAAACATTCAAATAAGCTAAACTATAGGAACCAAATGCGTTCAAGATCATTTTGTTTTATTTTTTAGCCACTGATAGATGCTTTTGATACACATTCATAGCATTTTTCACAGTCTATTTATTAGTGATCCATATAAACTTTTTATAAACCAATTTTACCAGGTCTTTATTATTTCAATTTCCTTTCAACATACGATTTTATCCCCCCCCCCCCCCTCCCCTCTTTGATGAATTTAATTGAACATTTTCATTTATCAAAAGATCACATCGTCGACGATTGTTACCAGCAAGGAACTCGGTTCAGCGGAACGCAACGAATTACGAAAAATTGTCGATACCCTTATTGCGCCAGGTAAAGGTTTGTTGACATGTGATCAATCTCCTGCCAGTCTGGAAGAGAGATTTGCAAGATTAGGCATAGAGAATAATCACACTAACCGACGAGATTTTCGGGAGATGCTCTTCAGCGCTGGAAAGGTGTCAAATTATCTTCCTTATATATTACAACCGATAAGAACAATGAAATCTTTCATGTAAAAAGAAAAAAAACGGGTTTTCAGTTTTTTCCCTAGATTTCTTAATTACATTTTCAAGCTATAATGAAATTATGTGAGGTTTTTGAAACAGACTTCCTGGTGAAGATGGATCATATAAGCACTATGTATACATAGATTTCATGAAAACCATGTACGTGCCGTATAAGATTCGTATATGAAACATATATGACCCATAGATGAGCCACATGTGAACCATACATGGAAGACATATGAGACGAATACTTGAAAATGTCCACATATGACCTATAATATATGGTGTGTATATATATGGTTCATATATGTTTGTTCGGAATCATATATGAAGGATATACCCCCATGTAAAAATTTACCAGTGGCGCAAGGCTAACCCAGCCCTGACGAGCATTGGCGAAGCCTTGGGAGAAAGCCTGACTGAGCATTGAAATGATAACATCGTTTCAATAATTAACAATGCTCAATTTTGACGCCTGGTGCAACGGTGGTGGAAGGTCGCCAATGTTGGCGTAGGCTCGATTCAATCGATCTGCCATGATTGGCCGATACAAAACTTTTGCTATTAAACCAATGTTGGTTCAGTCTTGAACCAATGCTGGTACAACCTTCCGCCAACTTGTTTCATCACTTTTCATCTTTGTATTGCCGACGCGGGTACGATATTACCTCTATTGTCAATCAACGTTGGCGCAATATAAATTACCTACGCTTGGTTGTCATGCTTGGCCCAAGCCATTGCCCGTCGTCAACATTGGCGGAAACGCTAAATTCTTACATGGGCCATGATTCATTTCCACTAGGGCCGTGGATTGTAGGGTCAATTTACGAGGGTGGATTGATAAGTTTCCGGCCTGACCAAGAGATGGCGCCACTAGGCCTACCTTGAGGTGGCGTTCTATAGTACCATCCTTAGATAGCTTGTAGCTATAGTTTCAGTCCGATCGCCATGTTAGTTTAGTTTTGAGAGCACGCTGACCAAGACGCCTCTGTGTTTTTCGTAAAAATGGAAAAGCTGGAAAATCGTGCTGTCATCAAAGACTTTTATTTGAAGGGGTTAACGCCGAAGGAAATTAAAGAAGAGATGGACTCAACACTGGGGACATCCTCCCCATCATATTCAACCGTTAAGCAGTGGGTTTCCGAGTTTAAAAAGGGTCGTGTGAGCACCTCTGATGAGCCTCGCTCAGGACGCCCCATTGAGGTCACAACTCCAGATATGATCGAAAAAATCCATCAAATAGTGCTGAAAGATCGCAGATTAAAAGTTCGTGAGATAGCTGAGACCTGTAAGATGTCATATGAACGTGTACAAAATATTTTGCACCAACATTTGTATATGGAAAAGCTCTGTGCAAGATGGATGCCGCGTTTGCTAACAGTCGACCAAAAATTGATTCGAAAGAACATTTCTACCGCCAATTTGGCGTTGTATAAGCGTAATCTAAGCGAATTTTTGCGTCGATTCGTAACCGTTGACGAAACTTGGGTCCACCACTACACTCCTGAAACCAAAGAACAGTCTAAACAGTGGATTGGACCAGGGGAACCAACTCCAAAGAAGGCAAAAACAATTTTTTTGGCGAACAAGGTTATGGCTACTGTTTTTTGGGATGCAAGAGGTATTATATACATTGATTACCTTGAAAAGGGTAAAACTATCACTGGTCAATACTACGCAGACTTATTGCAACGTTTGAGCCACGAAGTGAAAATTAAACGACCTCATCTGGCGAAGAAAAAAATCTTGTTTCATCACGATAACGCACCAGCGCACACGTCAATCGTTGCTATGGCTAAAATCAACGATCTGAAGTTTGAATTAATGCCGCACCCTCCCTACTCTCCAGACCTAGCCCCGAGTGACTATTATCTGTTTCCTAACCTCAAAAAATGGCTTGGCGGTAAGAGATTTGCGGACAATGAAGAAGTAATCGAAGCTGTAAATGGGTATTTTGAGGAGCTTGACGAATCAGTCTATAGAGATGGCATTACTAGACTAGAACACCGCTATGAGAAATGTATCAGCCTTGGAGGAGATTATGTTGAGAAATAAAAAAAAAAAAATTCTTAAAAACGTTGTTTTTCTTGGTCAGGCCGGAAACTTATCAATCCACCCTCGTACAATGCATTCAGAACCCATTAATATTTTCATAAAATTTCTATACACTGAGAGAAACATTAGCTTTTTCCTAAGAACATATTTTCTTGGTCTGAGAAAATATATTTTTTTTTATCTGAACACGGAGAAAAATGCAGCTCGAAAATATAGTAGGCTTCAATCAAAATTGGAGAATATTTCTTCAAATCTGAGAGTTTTTCTTAAATGCGTAATAAAGATAAAACGGTCCACTTTTTTGTGGAATTGTATTCGAAAAACAATGAAAAATGATCAATGCTCAATAAAAAGTAGAGAAACATATGAAGTTTCCAAAAGTCGCGCGTGAAATTTTACAAAGACAATGACAAAATTTCAATATCCTACATTCACTTTGTGAAATTCCATACGCGAAAGTTTATATGTTTCTCTATTTCTCATTAAGTATTGATAATTTCTCATTGTTTTTCGGATACAATTCCACAAAAATGTGAACCTTTATTTATTTAATTATTTAAGAAATGTTCTCCAATCTTTATTAAAGATTACTATATTTTCGACCTGCATTTTTCTCCATATCACGCTGGATACACGGAGAGAAAAGAATAGTTATATTCTCAATGTAGCATGGGAATGATTACTATGTTATATGGTGACGAAAATTTTTAGATGGTGCGAGGGACTTGACATAGTGATGCTCCCGATTTTATGTGGTAACATTAGCCCTGTTGACATAGTAATGATCACCATGTTACATTGGAGACAGTACTATGCAACCAAACATGAATCCAATGCTATAAAGTAATATTGACCATGATTTTTTCATTGATTATAACCTAAATTAAACTATTGACATGTATATACACACAAGGCTTTTCAGTGAATGAGGTTATAAATAAATAAATTAGGTTATGAAATGGTTAATAGAAAGAAAAGGGAGCACACAGTCAGAAACAAATTATATCAGTCTTCTAAATAATAACTGTGCTTTTACTTGATTATTAATAGTGGGCTGACTACCGTAATAATACGTATAATATATGTACGTCTATCCACGTCGTGTCGATATTGCCCACAGCGTGCATATTTTCATTAACTGGAATGACAGCTATTGTAACATGGTAATTAGTACCATTTTACATTGCTTTGAGTTCTATTTGTCTGATTTCTATGTAGTATAGTAATCATTACCAGAAGAATGGCGAAGGATTCTATTCTCACATAGTAACATTTACGATTTTCAATAAAATAAGAACGAATACTATGTTAGCATGGTAAATATTACCATACATTTCTCTCCGTGTAGCTCCGAACTGAGTAATTGTTTTCTTCTTTTTAAGAAAGTTTTCTTGACTCAAAAACATATCGGATTGGACTCGGTCAATCCATTATTTTCTCGGTTGAAGATTTCTTTCTCTGAGTGTACATTCTGTAAATTCTTCGGAGTGCACGCACAGAAATTATTCGTCACATTTGCCACACGGGGAAAAAGGTATCTTGAAAAATACCATAATTTATGGATTTTTGGCGTTGGTCTAACCCGAGTCAAAATATTTACGTGAAGATACCTCTAAAAGTACCATAATGGCTGGGACTTTCATAAAAAAGGTACCACACTTCTTTATAAAAGTCCAAGAAATTCTGGGAGCAGTCAGACCAACGTCAAAAATCCATGAATTATGGTATTTTTCAAGATATTTTTCAAATTCAAGTGAGAATCCCACTCCATAAAAGTGAATTTTCATTCTATTGGAGTGAGAGACTTCCTTTCACTCTTTGAAGCGTTTTACAATTCCACTTCAATACCGTGAAAAGTCACTCTTATGAACCCGAATCGAAAAATTTGGACGATTTTTGATTTTTTTCTATTTTTCCCCCCATTTTTGAGTTTTAGACTGATTACGTCCTCAGCCCTATTTTAAATACATTTTGAGCTTCCGGAGTGGAGCCGCGTCTTGTATCGGTTGGTTGCCGACGTTTCGCCATCATTGCAGCTGACTTCTTCAGGCGGCAGCCAGCTGCAATGATGGCGAAACGTCGGCAACCAACCGATACAAGACGCGGCTCCACTTTGGAAGCTCAAAATTTATTTAATTTTGCAAGCCGCGGAAGACCGCAGAGCAAATCTTCGCTGAAGCAACTAATCAGCCCTATTTTGTCCGCGATATTTATTAACCAGGACAAAAACCGTCCCAATTTGTCAACTCGGAGAGTGTAATTTTTATCCTTATCGGTGTGGCAATAATTTCATTCCCGAGGAGTGGATTTCCACTCCAAGAAATTTATAGAGGTAGAACACCTTTTCTACCTTCCTTCATAGATAAAAATATTCCTAAAATGAAGAAATAAGAATTTGGTAGTTTATTTGAATGAACGTTTCATTCATTGTACATACAAAAATCTGTTCGATTTAACCCTTCACCGCAGAATCAAATCAAGAGGGGATTCTTTCCCTTTGTTTTCAATGGATTGCAACACCAGAGCAAAACTTTGTCTCAAGTAAGAAATTATTTGATTCAAAGAATTTGTTTTTCTGTACAAAATCTTCAACTTATAGTGGTACAGTATTAAGAACCTCGATTAAGAACCGACGCTCCGCGTTATCCGAGGCCTGGACTGTGTCGGATTAACCGAGCTGGATCCTCGGATAATGCGAATCATAAAATAAATCATAAATAATAAAATCACTGATTTTTTAAAATAAAAGAAATTTGTAGTAATGCATGTTTGTACAAATGATGTACCAAAGATTAAGACATATTTATTTTCTTTTCACATTCATATTTTAATGTTATGAAGATTATAAAAATATAAATATATCAGGAATATGTTGAATAATATTTATATAATATATTCAAACTGCACAATAAAGATTTTAAACACTTGAGGGATTAAAATTTCTCAAAAAATATATATTTTCTGTATTATCCGAAGTTTCAGTTATCCGATGTGAGCTCTCCCCACATTACTTCCGATAATCGAGGTTCTACTGTAATTGAAGTATTATTTATTATTAATTGAAAAATATCTTTGTAAATACACTCACAGAAAGGTTTTCTTCTGACAAGAATAAAACGTAGTTTTGTCCCGCCAACAAGGAGAAGCTTCTTTGATTTAAGTGAAATTTGCTAATCTTAAGAAAATTTTACTTGAATCAAGGAAATTTTTCCTCGTTGGCGGGACAAAAGTACGTTTTATTCTTGTCAGAAGGAAACCTTTCTGTGGGTGTATGGCAAACAACATTTTCGTAGAATCTTCTGGATTTAAAATATCTGGAACATGATATGTCTCAACGGATACATCATTATCTGAACTCAATAAGTCATTCTCACTTTCAATAGGAATTATCACAGTATATTAGTGGGGTTATATTGAATCACGAGACTGTTTATCAAAATACGTCTGAGGAAATTGGAATGATCGAATTTTTGAGGCTGCAGAGAATTGTAGCGGGCATTAAAGTGGATAGAGGATTGGTCGATCTTTTTGGAACTGATGACGAAAAGACAACGCAAGGGCTCGATGATTTAAAAGAACGATGTATACAGTATAAAAAAGATGGATGTCATTTTGCTCAATGGAGAAGTGTTTTTCATGTTTCCAACACATTGCCCAGTAGATTGGCTATGCTTACGAACACAAACATCTTGGCGAGGTAAGCTTTGCCTTTGCAAATTGTTTCTTTAACGTCACTGTGAGATTTTTTCTGCAAATTTCGTATCAAGTTCATCAATGAATTTGAATGAAATTTTGATGGAATTCCAGTGGGTTTATTCAATTTTCATGATATTTTCAACTTTTGAAAGAATTATTTCTCACATTAATTCACTTGGAGCGAATATACAGTTCTTATTGTACATTTTTGTAAATTGTTTTGGACGAAGGTAGAGGAGATAGTTCTGTTACCCTGTTAGTTCTTACGTGGAGAGAAATTCCCAATTCAATTGCCTATGGGATTGTGGCAACTCATGTGGAAATTTGGCGGTCCGTCAATGTTCACGACGGGCGATGGTTTGGACTAAGCACGGCAATCAACGATTTTGAAGAGATTAGCTGAAATCTATCGGCCAACTGTTGTAATATTTTGAAGGAAGTTTTTATCAAACATTGAGCCGGATGAAATGAACAAGTGAAAGCTACTCAACTGATTTCTGTAATGAAAAACACTTTGAAAAGAAATTAATTGAAAAGTTACAGCAGTTGGTCGATAGATTTCGGACGATATCTTTAGGGTCATTGGAAGCCAAGCGTGGGAAATGTATATTTAGCGAACATTGATATGTACCAGAGAGAGCATCGTGCTTTTATTTGTGCCGCATTGATTCATACTGGAACCAACACGGAAAAAGTGAACTGCTAATTTTACCAGAATTCCGGTTACTATATGGACAGCAAGGAATATCTGTGACTTCTACTGGAATTCTTGTTAAATTTACCGGAGCCCTTGTTAAATTTGCCGGAGACTTGATTCATTTAACTAGAATTCCGGTTAAAATAGCAGTAATTCTTGCTGTCCATATATGAACCGGAGTATTTTTTTCCGTGAACATTGCGGTATTATGACTAAAGTTTGGTGTCTACAGCAGAGGTGCACAATATTCCACGGTATCGACATTTTGGATATAAACTTTGTCAAGTTTATATTGAATTTTACAAAATATTGATAAAAACTTCATAAAAATTGTATATAAAATATATAAAATGACCACTCACTGAATGCCCGAAGAATTTCTTATGGAGTCTCAATGTGAGTTCTTTCTGAATATTATCTTCTTCATGAAAAGTTCAGTTTGAATTCATATTAAACTCATTGTAAGTCGCATAATTGGAGCTGTAAACGGAAAATCTGGTGCTGTCTGGAATAGATTGCTTATGATGCAAATTTGGGAGAGAACCTTTCAATTGATAAAGTTGATACAAAGTGAAAACCTTAATATTGTCAAGAATGATATTTGGCTTCAGGGAAAGAAGTAAGATTCTCGATCACAAAAAATCATGTGCGACGCTGGTGATGGGAACATTTTTCGCAGTTAATATAACATTATGAAAGATCAATGATCTTTCTCAACAATTTTTCATCTGTTGTCAAGTATATTATTCCCTATTTGGGAATAAGAACCAGTAATTTTTATTCCCGAATTTCTCCCAACGTAATGACTGGTTTGAACATACTGATCCTATACTTTTTCCATGATGTTTCAACTCATGAAACAGATATAATGCTCAAAAGACTGTAAACATCTTGAAAATATAAGAGATAATAAGGAAAAAGACGAAGATGTTCAAAAACTATGAATAACCCGAAAAACCCCAAAAAAACCCGAAAAACCCCGAGTGGGTCGGGCTTTTCAAAAACACCCGGGTTTTTTCCAACCCTGGGACTGAGGCTGTTGATTGCTGAAACGATATTATTCTCTGCCTTAGTCAAGTGTTGTTCCAAGTAGAGGTGTACTATATTTCACTATATTTCGACCTTTACCATACAATTTTTATAAAGTTTTTATGGATATTCTATAGAATTCAATATGAATTTAACAGAGTTTCCATAAAAAATATCGATACCGTAAAGTATCGTGCATCTATATTCCCAAGGCTGCACCAAGGTTCGTCAGAGCAGGGTCAACCTTGCGGCACTTATTGAATTTCTATACAGAATGTTTCAGAATTCATCATTCGCATTTCTGTGGCATATTCTGCAGCCAAAATGCAATAATTTCCCGTATGAAAAAAGTTGCTTTAAGGCTTAGTTTTTGAAATATGACCATTTTTGATTTTTTTTTTCAAATTCAAATCACTCAAAACAATTCCATGGCTACTTACTTGAACTTGATGCCAAATGCTAAGTTGGAACACGGAGGATCTCTGAGAAAAAAATGGAACTATCCTATCATTGTTTGTTTTGCTGATTGACTAGAAGCTGAAAAATTTCGAATCGCTATAACTTGGGATTGAAAATGATGGGGGATTCAAATTTTTTTCTAGAAATCCGCCGTTGTCCAACTTAGCCAATGGCATCGAGCTCAAGGGTTTGGCACACAAAGCTTTTGAGTGATTTGGGTTTGAAAAAAAATTTTGAAATGCTCATATCTTAAAAACCACGCCTCTGAAAAATTTTTTTCATACGGGAAATTATTGCATTTTGGCTGCAGAATATGCCACAGAAATGGCAATGATGAATTCTGAAACACTCGGTATGTACATAAACGAACATATCAACTTCCCAATGAAATTTATTATAACTATTACAATAGTTGCATCGACTAACGTGAATACTTTCTTAGTTACGAGTGAAAAATTCACTCTTGAAGAGTGAAAATACCGCAAGTCTTGGAAGAGTGAGATTTCACTCCTAAAGGATGACTTTTCACTCCATAAGAGTAATGGTTCAACTCGGTTTGAAGGCTAAAATTTCACATTTTCATAAGATTGAAATCCTCACTCCAAGAGAGTGAAAATTCACTCTATAGGAATGGAATCTTACTCTTCCTGGACTTGCGGTATTTCAAATCTTTGGGAGTGGATTTCTACTCCAAGAAATTTAGAGAGTAATAGTTGAAGCAATCGAATAAATAATTGCCGGAACCAATTTTGCAGGAGGTAAAGAATCAACTACGTTAAGTACAAAATTTAAGTTGCCTGAACAAAAATATTGTTCGTTACCACCAAAATTTCCAGTCGAAGGGACTATATGTATACTAAATTTTCATTCACGGCAACTGAACAGTCTTTTCAGTGTACGTAAACAGTTCTGCAACTAATCCTTTTGTTCCGTGTATATGCTACACTGAAAAGAATTCTAGCTTGAATAGTATGAATACGCAATGCTTTTGAAGTGAATTGTCCTGAGTGAAAAAATTGTTCACATTATTTATAATTCCTATATAATTATATAAAACTTATATAAGTAATATATTGAATTACATACAAATTATATATAATTTGAAAAATATTTCCACTCGGGACTACGTGCCTTATTCCTTCCTGACCTGGCTTAATTTTGACAATGATGAACATTTTTTTTCAATAGGCAATAGTTTCTATAGCTCCTAGTATGAAATCTGAATTTTCACAGAATTTTTAGTAACGTAAATTAAAAATTACTGATATGTCCATTCCAATGACCAAATATTCGATAACATTGAACAAATGTCAATGATATTCATAAATTCATAAAATACTTAATAATTATGAACACGTGCATGGAATGTAATAATTCTCATTAATTATTTTATGAGTGTTATTAAGTATTCGATTAGTCGTATTTTGAGAATATAATCGACAACTGTTACCAGCCTTTTTTCAGTATAGTATTCTATCTTTTCGAATGTGCACTTGTTACTTTGTTGTGGATGAATTTTGCCAACAGGTACCCAGTGTCCATTGTGATGGGCACATCATGTTCTTGCATAATATAGCTGTGTATTAAAATACTTCAAAATATGAAACACTTTTTGGTACTCAAAACCTCTTTGAAGTTGAACAGATTTTTTTGAATATTCAAACTGCATCCTGCAGAATCAGTAAAATTCGTTGAAGTAACGGAAATTACAGTATCAAAAGTTTCGAAATTCTCATCACATTAGTTCCGCTTAAAAACATCCCATTCTGAAAATATATTAGGTGTATAACTTTGCTTCCGCCGTTTTGCCATAGATGGCTGTAGCGGTAAGTAGTAGTTGAAATAAATAGATCATAGATGTCATACAATAAGCTTAGGTATTTGTAAACAT
Source organism: Gonatopus flavifemur (assembly GCA_018340375.1). NCBI lineage: Eukaryota > Metazoa > Arthropoda > Insecta > Hymenoptera > Dryinidae > Gonatopus > Gonatopus flavifemur. The sequence continues at coordinate 63,352,634 of JAFFJZ010000002.1, forward strand.
AACGCCATCGAAATATTAGTCGATTTGTGTCTGCATCATAAAGTTATTCTCGATTAAACATGTCAGCTTACGAGCCAAATTCTCGTCATTTGCGGGAGGTTTTAATTTCCTGCTTTAATATGAAGAAATCTGCGGCTGAAGCTCATCGAATGCTCTCAAATACCTATGGCGAGGCCGCTATTAGTGAAAGAAGCCGAGAGTGGTTTCAACGCTTCAAGACCGGTGATTTTATCGTCGAAGACCGGCATAGCGGTGGAAGAGAGAAGATTTTCGAAGATGCAGAATTGGAGGCATTACCTGATCAAGACTCGTGTCAAACGCAACAAGAATTGGCAGCATCATTGGGAGTAACGCAACCAACCATTTCAAAACGCCTGAAAGTCATGGGAATGATTCAGAAACAAAGAAATTGGGTGCCGTACGGGTTGAAGCCGAGAGATGTTGAACGGCGTTTGTGTGTTTGTGAACAGCTGCTTGCAAGGCAAAGACGGAAGGGATTTCTGCATCGCATTGTGACTGGGGACGGGAAATGGGTTCATTACGATAATCCCAAGCGCAGAAAATCATGGGGATATCCCGGCCATGCTTCCACGTCGACGGCCAAACCGAATATTCACGGTTCCAAGCTTATGCTCGGTATTTGGTGGGACCAGCTCGGCGTAGTGTATCATGAGATGTTAAAACCGACTGAAACAATCACAGGCGATCGTTATCGAACGCGATTAATGCGTTTGAGCCGAGCATTGGAAGACAAACGGCCGCAATACAACGAGAGACATGATAAAGTGATTTTACAGTATGACAATGCTCGACCCCATGTTGCGAAAGTGGTCAAGACATACTTGGAAACTTTGAAATGGGAAGTCCTACCCCACCCGCCGTATTCTCCAGACGTTGCCCCCTCGGACTATCACTTGTTTCGATCAATGGCACACGGCCTAGCTGACCAGCACTTCCGGTCTTATGAAGAAGTAAAAAATTGTATCGATTCGTGGATCGCTTCAAAAGATGACCAGTTTTTTCAACGCGGGATTTGTATGCTGCCCGAAAGATGGGAGAAAGTAGTGGCCAGCGATGGACAATACTTTGAGTCATAAGTGTATCAGCAGTTTTTTACAATAAAGCCTCGAATTTCGGAAAAAACGGCGGAAGCGAAGTTATACACCTAATAATTTTGAATAATTTTCTTATCGTCAATTGACACCTTTATCTTGATGTTATCATGGGTTTCAAACTGTTATGATTTGTGGAACGATTTTGATAATTTGCTAAATTCTATGTCCATTGGAATGGACGTCAGGTCAGAAAGGGGTATTAGTACTACAAATTTGAATAAACTGCATGAATCCGTGCTCATAGAGTATGAATTTGTGCATCTGAAGGACAATAACTTCACACTGTTTGAATACACGGGGAAAAAGAAATAGTTGTAGCAACTACTTAGTGGTCGGGACAAATACCACGTTAGTCAGCTCAACTAATGCAACTCCCGTACAGCACCGGACATTTCTACGTTGCCTCTACGTTGCCTCCGCGTGGAATCTCCGTTCATCCACGTTCTATCCACGTCTACCACTTATCCACGTGGAGTCCACGGGGATGCAACGTGGAAGTCGGTGGCTGTGTTGCCAGAAACAAGAGGACAAGAGAGCTGAGAGTCATTCCAATTAACAGAAGTATTTGATTGAATGTAGGCCATTGGATCTAAAAATTTCTGGCATCACTGGTCGGTGGATGTGCTGTTAGGGCTGTTACGATCACTTACGTGAATATTTGATTGTTCACGATTTACGGTATTTGCGTTAATTACTGCAACGATCGTATCAGTTGAGGCAACTAACTGAATAATAGTTGCCGTAACTGCTTTCATAGGTGGTCGAAAATCGATTATTTAGATAGTTGTTCCAACCATTCTTTGTTCGTCGTGTAGTATTTTTATGATGCATAATGTTTTTAAACATAAACATTCCACTTTTCAAACAAAATAATTCATTGCAGGTACGCAAACATATGCCAGAGTGCAAAAATGGTACCCATTATCGAACCAGAGATTCTAACTGAAGGCGATTATGACATTGATAGAGCATTGGAAGTGCACGAAGAAGTTCTGTCTATGTTGATTCATACTCTTCACGAATATCATATTTTTTTTGAAGGGATAATTTTGAAACTGGCTATGGTTTTACCTGGAACTGACAGTACAAAGCAATATGAATCTCAGGTTGGAATATTATCCGTTATATCGATGAACTGTAGAAAGAAATCGACCGAAAACTTCCAGTACCGTACTGGAAGCAGTCAAGCTGTACACTTGCTGTTAGAAATTTCTGCGTTAATTTTAATGTTCTTGCTGGAAGGTGTTTTCAAGTACACGGAAAGAACTCTGGAGCTACCGTAGTATGTGAGCCCGTCGCACTATAGTAGCTTGGCTGCCCACATACGAGCGTAGTGCCGCTGTGTACCAAAGTTGATTCGACAGTCAGCCAATGTGGTATGACGAAGCGCCGAACTGAATTTGCTCCCGTGTAATACCACGATGGTATGGCTCAGGAGCAAACAGGCCTCGACGGCGGAGTGGGGAGCAGCGCGAGTACGCGCGTCGAGGCCTGTTTGCTCCTGAGCCATACCATCGTGGTATTACACGGGAGCAAATTCAGTTCGGCGCTTCGTCATACCACATTGGCTGACTGTCGAATCAACTTTGGTACACAGCGGCACTACGCTCGTATGTGGGCAGCCAAGCTACTATAGTGCGACGGGCTCACATACTACGGTAGCTCCAGAGTTCTTTCCGTGTACATGCTAAGTAATGTGAACTATAGCATTATCTATAGTTGTTCCATGTATTTGTACATTAAATGCAATGCAAAATTTGCATGAACCTGAATCCATATACGTGATAAAAAAAACTTTCACACATTTCTGACGGTGCTGGTGTAGAAAAATGACGTTAGAACAATGAAAATTCCAGTACATTGATCGAAAAACTCAAGTGAAAAACATGTGACATACGGATAATTTCGGTGCAACAGAAAATTTTCTGCGTATGCCGAGACAAAAAAAGTTGTAACATATACATCTTGTGAAGTCAATATTTGAAGAATTCAAAGAAATAGTTCTAGTTACCACAGTTTTAGTTGATTTTACGGCGGAGAATGCAAGATTGACATCAACTGCGGTATATCTTACATTCTCTGTTGTAAAATCGACTTGAATGGTAGCTCGAATTATTTGTTGAAATCGTCTAAATATTGACTCCGCAAGATGTAAATTTTACAACTTCCCACACGGAGAGAATTAAATAGTAATGATTCCAATGTGAAATTTTAAAAGAATACATCGTAACGATTACGGTGTTTCGTAATGCTGACTACCTCGAAAACAAGTGATGCCTACGTTTTATGCAATTTTTCGTCATAACAACTCGATCAGCGGCATGTTCATATCGCAATATTTATCATTCAATTCTCTCCGTGCAGACAGCACAGCAAGATCTCTGAATATTTGGAAAACATGCACTTGGTTATGCGTGTTTTGGTCTCCGAGGAATAGGTTTTCGAAATGGTTAGAGTACCTGCATTTTGAATGTTCTTGAATACGTTCTCAACACATTCTTTTCATCCACTACGGGCCGTTCTCATAATGTTTCCCCAACGTACTTCCATGAAAACTCACCTTTAAAAACATGTGCGCAGCTTCGCACGACGTTCTGGAAACCTTTATTGAACACGTTCCCAGAACGTCGCATCCGCATGGTGCACATAAATAGAACTGACTGGATTAGTTACACGTTCTCTGTGTAACCAAGCACGTTTCCTTAACGTTCAAAAGACCTTCGCGTGTTGCATGGGTTCTTTTTTCTCTGTGTATGAAAAGTAAAAATTCGTTATGAATAGAAATTGTTTTCTCAACAGTGTACATCCCTCACGGGAAAACCCGAAACTTGCGTCTTGTCGGAATTTCATCGTGAGATCATCAATCAAGTTGTATTTTTATGGATTCCATTCGATAATAACATGAAACAATAGACTCTTCACATTTTCATCATTTGCTGCCCATAAAACCAAAACAACTTCCCAAATACATTCAAACAGGATTATTCAAAAATTATATTTGATGCATTACAAATACATTTAAAATATCCCGAATGCATTTGAAAAACATTGATGATTCTCTAAAAAGGATTCAAAATACTTTTATGCTGGAAAATCACATAGAGCGCTGGGAGGTCTTTTGAACGTTCGGACAACGTACTTGGTTACACAGAGAACGTGCAAACAACGTCTCAGAATGTTCTAAGAACGTGAAATGTATGTTCCGGTTAGTTCTATTTATGGGCATCATGCAGCGTTCTGGGAACGTGTTCAATGAAGGTTTCCTTAACGTTGTGCGGAGCTACGCACATGTTTTTAAAGTTGTAGTTTCCATGAAAGTGCGTTGAGAAAACATTATAAGAACGTCCCGTACACGGAAAAAAGAAAACACTACTGGTTACTGTGAATGACAACGATCGGTTGAAAAACAAATGAAAACACGCTTGGATAATGAGGATTAGCGCGATCACAGGGATGTGTATTGTAATAAAATTCGTCAATGCTGACTGAACAGTACACGGAGAAAATTCCACACTAGTGGTTACTGTAGCGCCACACGACTGACTCGTGTTATGCAAACAAAATCGTTTCAACACTCCTGGTTACTGTGGTAACACGAATCAGTCGTGTCTCCGCAGTAGAGCGTCATTTTTCTACACTACTCTCTACTGCGGAGACACGACTGGTTCTCGTGTTACCACAGTAACCAGTAGTGTTGAAATGATTTTTTTGCATAACACGAGCCAGTCGTGTGGGCTACAGTAAGCACTAGTGTGGAATTTTCTCCATGTAATGAGGACTTGGAAACGCAGTACTGCATACCCATACAGCACCGGGAGGTTTTCTGGACGTTTCGAAAACGTGCTTGGTTACACAGAGAACGTGCAAATAACGTCTCATGATGTTCTAAAAACGTCGCATGTATGTCGCAGGAACATGCAAATGTCCCGTTTAGTTCTATTCATGTCTTCTTGCAATGTTCTTGAGACGTATTCAAGGAAAGGTTTTCACAACGTTCCGCGGCGTTGCACATATGTTTTTAAAAGGTTAGTTTTCATGGAAGCACGTTTAGAAAACGCGGAAAGAACGTCCCGTAGTATATGAAAAGAACGTGCTTGGTACGTATTCATGTGCATCAAAAGCGAAGGTACTCCAAACATTTGGAAAATATGTGCCTTGGGCACCAACACACGCGGGACCAAGATTATGTTTATAGAACATCCAGAGAACTTTCTGTGCTGTCTGGGATAGAGTGAACATGAGTTCCAACACTGAAAAAAAATTTCTTTCAACCAAATAAATAGTTTATTTGTCCTCTCTCCATTATACACAGTTGAAAATTTTGTGTAAATGTGTTAAAAAATCCGTGTGTCATGAATTTTCTGTTAAATATTCAACACAAACACGTGTAACTTCTACAGACAGTCCTTGTGTAATCAGGTCTCAACTGATTTATAATGTGAAATCATTCAAACAAGTGAAAAAAAGTGTCTTTCTTGTTCTTTTATAAAACTTCTATGTACGTGTAACTTTAGTAGTCGTCGGAAGAACTATTCATTCATTTTGGTTTTAGCTTTCATTCTAATGGGAATTCGTTTTCTAGATATGTAAATTTGAAGATAGAGTGCGAGTTGATATACGCAAAGAAAGTACACTCGACCAAAGGACCGGCAGTGGCTTGAGTGATACAGCTTCAACATTCGGTCCCGACGATCCATGTTCAATGCTCAATGAAGTACTGTTTTTTTCAATTTATTCTTATGCATTGTTTCAACACGAAAAAAGTGTGATTTTCACATTTGATTGATGTAAAAAAATCCATAAATTACACTTGTGAACTGTTGATTCACTTCTTATTTTGGATTTCATTTGACAGTATTTATGTGTTGAATTTACACGATCGGAAATCCTTTTGTGTTATATTATTTACATTAAGCTTGAGTTACTAGCTAACACAAACACATTATGTGATATCGACACAAAAATATGTGTGGACCGTTTGGGACATGTGAAATGTGTTGAATTTAACACAAAATTTCCAACTGTGTATATTTCTTAGGATTAATGAAATATTTCATCGAATCAAATAATGGAATGCTCGTCCCAAATAAATTGGTCTCCTAAATAAATAATGTATTCGTCACAAGTAATCAATTTTTGCATCTAAGTGAATATTCAATTTCTACAAATAAACATTTTATGGAGAGAGGACAAATAAATATTTTTTCCGGTGAATGTATTTTTGTGATTCACAGTAACCATTGCTCAAAAGCGAAACGATCAAAAGCACCTCACAGCAATACCGTTGAAGTGTGAAGTTTCATATTTTTAGAGCTCATTTTTTCTCTCCGTGCACATAGATTATTGGAGAGTATACAATGACGGCTTTAAAGAGAACAATACCACCTGCAATACCAGGTCTTGTTTTTTTGAGCGGAGGACAATCCGATGAAGATTCTATAAAAAATCTTGATGCAATCGCTAAATATGGGAATACAAAGCCATGGCGAATAAGTTTCTGTTTTGGACGTACTTTGCAGGTAAAAAAAGCTAATCTCATTGATAGCTTATCTAATGTTACGACTAAATTTTTCAGCCCTGTCTAAAATCATGAATACGTCCATCTTACATTTATTTTCAATTATTTTAATACCTACCCACCAAACACAGTTTGTGACTATATCATAATTATGGTGTAACTTCGAAATCACATGCAATGTCACCTGCTTGTTACATGCAATGGAAAGGTAACGTGTAATTTCACACTCTTCGTGTGTGTGTGAACATTCTTCGTGTTGGTTACACGGTGGTTGCATGCAATTGTTTTGTGTCTGTTCGAATGCGCATCTCAATCAACGTTATGTGGTATGGTAAATACACGGAGAAAAAGGTATCTTGAAAAATACCATAATTTATGGGTTTTTGGCGCTGGTCTAACCCGAGTCAAAATATTTACGTGAAGATACCTCTAAAAGTACCATAATGGCTGGGACTTTTATGAGGAAGGTACCATACTTCTTTATAAAAGTCCAAAAAATTATGGGACTTTTAAAAGTTCGTTCACGTAAATATTTTGATTCGGGTCAGACCAACGCCAAAAATCCATAAATTACCCAAGTAGCACAAGAATGTTTGATTCTTGATTGAACCCTGATTGAATCAAATGAAATGATTCAAAGGATTTCAAATGCAATAGTGAATCGTAATAAACCGAATACATAACTGTCGTTCATGATAAGCAGAGATTCGATGTTTCCATTCATTTATGGATTC